>JAHNEJ010003629.1:600000-959550 GCA_022559845.1 Amorphophallus konjac | reverse complement strand
CGTATGTCAGTCATATGAGAGTTAAAACAATAGTGACTTACAGTGTTTAGCTATTATCAAAACCAAGAATATCCAATAACTCAAATGGCCACAAGACGATGTCGAATGACCCAAACCACGGGAAGACTCAAATGATCACAGGGGCACAACAGGACAGTGGTGCCCACTAGTGAAACATGCACTGATCAACATTATTAAAAGTAGCAGAATTGCACCACATCACAAGAGAGATCAAGATAAAATACCTTTTGTTAAAGTCAACAGTGACGACTTATCATTGATGTGACGTGTTTGGCTTTTAAACCCCTCCCTTCTTATAAGTACTCCCCCTTGCCTAGTTCAGCCAAATGCACCAAGGAGTGATTGAGAGCCTTGAAACTTAAGACGAGGAGGAGAAGAATCTTGGATTTTTCAAGATGGAAGGCGAGTCTTCCTGCCCTATAAAGAGGAGCAGGCCTAGCAACGAATTTAGGCTGCTCTCCGACCTCGAAGGACATCTGAGTGAGATGATCCAGTCACGTATGGTGAGTTGATTCATTTCAAATTTCTTGTACGACCTCTCTTTCACCTCTTTCCTCCTTTGTTTCTTCTTATTTTCCAGCCGTACCCCCTCTTCCCAGGCCCGTGGAAATTCTCCAAACTACTGTGGCTTTCGAAGCTAACTTCCAACATCTCCATTGGCATGAGGGCCATAATCACGAGGTGGCATCTTCGGGGGATCCTGGTTCACGCCAAGCATTACGAAAAGATTCGCATGGACTTGGCAGCTATGGGTGCGCTGGTAGAGATCTGGCATCCTCAGACTCACACTTTTATTTTCCCCACTTTCGAGGTGACCATCCTTCTTGAGGAGGTGGAACTCCTGCTTGGGTTGAAAAGATTCAAAAGGGATGGTAGGATAAAGATCATGCCGATGCTGAAGATGGTGACTTCCGAGGATGTCCTTGGAAGCTTCATGTCACCTGGTGCCGTTAGAAACGTCGAGACTCGGAAGGGGATTAACCTGCAAAAGCTCGCGGAATGGGTCATGGATGCCCTGAGAGGGTTGCCAGACGATGATCGTTTGGAAGAAATCATAAAGGGCTTCACAATCTGTTTGGCGGGTGCTCTCTTATTCCCTTATACCGAAAACATAGTGGAGGAAGATCAGCTAAGCGCCATCTGTGGAATTTGGAATGGCAAAAGGGTGGGACCTGCCGTCCTTGCTTACCTTTACAGTGGCCTTACTGCTTCTAGCATGGGTAAGCCTCCTTTTGGTTGCGCACTTCTTCTGAATTGTTGGGTTGATTTACATTTCAAATTTGATCACCGTGAGGGGATGCCAACTGCCTCGAAGATCTTTCAACAAAGCCCCCTTTACCACATAGCCGATGTGTTAGGCTTTGGTGGTAATATAGTGAACCGCGTTCCATGGATGAGGAAACGTGAAGACTGGAGGTCTCACTTCAGAACTATGACGCAAATCTTCTTCACTTGTGCACCAGCATGTCTACTCTCGCGCGAACTCCTCACGAGATCTTCCCCCGAAGGTGAACTCTAACTTATTGGCAAGACTAAATTTGTTCTTTACAACGCGCATCGGTGCTGCATTCAAATCGGCCTTCCTCGCCATTTGTTCCCACCGTTATCTGGCGTCGCTCCTCTAAGGAAGAGAGAGTTGGGCGCGGAAGGAGATGCAAAGGAAGTGAAGGCCATCAAAGTGTCATGGAAGACGAGCATTCTGGGAAAGGCATTGGTGCATGTAGAGGAAGAACGTGAGCTGTGGAGGGCTTATGTAACTGAACTAGGGAAATTAAGGCCCGAAGTGTCTAAACCCCTGATGTAGCTCACTCTGTTGTTTTAATGAAATAAATGTGAAGTTAAATGTTTTTGAATTATTGTTCCCCTTTATATATATATATATATATATATATATATATATATATATATATATATATATATATATATATATTATTTTTTTAATGGATGCGTCTAAGCATCTGGACGCGTCCATATTTTCCCCTTTTTTATCAGTTTTCGTCCCCTCTCTTTTTATTATTATTATTTTTTTTTGACGCGTCCAGGGCCCTGGACACGCCAAATAATTAATTATTTTTAGTTGACGCGTCTAGGCGCCTGGACGTGTCAAATGGTTTTTATTATTTTTTTTTTGTGGTTGACGCGTCCAGGCCCCTGGACGCGTCTAAATTTTGAATTTGGGACTTAAAAGGCCGCCCACGCGGCCTTTTCTCTCAAACGAACCCCCCATTCTCCTCAGACTTCTCATCTCCCCCATTCGACCCTGACAATCTATTCCCGGTCCCTATGGAGCACAGGGGCCCAAGCCAAGGTGGAGAGAAGCGGAAACGAGTTGCTCGCCATCCGAGGAGGTCCCGAGATCGCACGGAGGAGGCCGCTGTGGAGGAGGAGGCGCTTCCATTAGTCGTGGAAGGCCTCGAGGGGCCCGGTGGAGCAGGAGAGGAAGAGCATGACCCGGTAGGCCGCTTAGAACTCTCTCTTGTTGCATTATTTTGTGAATTTATGCAGAAAATGGGGCGAGAGACGGGGTTCTGGTGGCGGTGGTTCTGAAGTGATTGAGGCGTCCAATGCAGTGGACGCCTCACAAATTTTTTTTAATATATAATAAAATAATAATATTATTAAAAAATAGAGAAATTATTAAGGCATCAAAGGGCGTTGACGTGTCAATTTTTTTTAATATATATACATCGTGTTGTTCATTATTTGCGGCTCTGACGTAATTTCTTATTTTTGCAGTGTGCAGGGCATGATGAAGAGCCGGATCAGCTGGTTCCTGGTAGTGGCCACGTACCGAGGGCTGCCGGACTTCCAGAGGGCTCGAGTGGACGCCATGCGGTTCGGGGCGTTCTTGCGCATCGAGCCCTTCCGGCTTGACTTGCCTCTCGTCCAGACGTGGAGGGAGCGATGCCACGCGCCGAGTCGAGCGTTTCTGATGCCCTGGGGGCATATGGTGCCGGCGCTAGAGGACGTAGTCCGGATCACCGGACTACGGGTGGACGGGGAAGCCGTCAGTGGGGTCACCTATCCTGACTGCAGAGAGAGTGCCCTAGAGCTGTTAGGGCAGGAGACGAGCGTGACTGACAGAGACAGCAGGACATTCGGCCAGGTAGACATCATGGAGGCGCTCGGATTTGTGGACTCGCATCAGCACGTCAGTGAAAGCGGAGTAGAGTTCTTAGCGTGGCTAGAGGAGGCAGCTCGGAGAGCTTTTAGCCAGGACGCGGGCAATCGAGAGCGGGCGAACCTGGACCTCCGGAGGTTCCTCTTCTTCCTACTGGGCTGCCTTCTGCTGGGGACGAAGGGGGATGACATCCACTATCGTTTCCTTGGGATCCTGGCAGACCTAGACCGAGTGGGGCACTACGCGTGGGGAGCAGCCCTGCTCGTCCACTTGATTGTTGATCTTTCTCAGGGGGTAGAGAAGGAGACGACAGTCGGCGACTTCGCGCCTTTCCTCCAGGTAAACATTTCATTTATGTATTTTGTAGTGATTCTTAGTTTACAGTCATGCAATTATTTATACTAATGATGTATGATGGATACAGGTATGGAGTTATTACTACTTCCCAATGGGGAGAGCTATGCAATGGAACCGGACAGCCGTAACCATAGTGCGGCGGTAAAGGCCGGTCACGACCATGGTACCGCGCAGCTACCAGCTGACGTCGCTTCGACGTGAGGTGACCGAGTACCCTGAGGCCATGGTATGATGTATATGATTTTTTTGTGCATTTTGTTTACTAGAGTGCGGACTGATATGATGCATGTATGGTGATGTAGGTGGTATGGAGGCCTTGCCTGGTCATGGCCGATGCTGGCCAGCCTTGGGTTGTAGCGGGCCGACCTCATTTCGGGCGGGACCTGTGGGTCCACTGCCTGAACGAGATCGAGCCACTGCGGCTCAGGCTAGTCATGAGGACCCTGGGACTTGCCCAGGAGTGGGTGGAGGTAGACGAGCCGAGCCATGTCGGGTGAAAGACCCGGGGCAAGGTGAAGCTCGCGGACTGGCGTACGCGCTTTCCTGCACAGTACCAGGACTGGCAGCAGGGTGGCGTTCCGGTGGTGTCCCATGTGCAGGACAGTGCCGACTACTTGCGACGGTACCGAGGCACATACGCAGGACGCCTTTACCTAGGGCGGCCAGCAGGGGTAAGTATCAAATGCGGATTTTTTTGTGCAAATGCATGCATGTGACATTAATCTATATGCTCATGAATGCAGGATGATCGTGACACTATTATCACCGACCTGCAGGCCCAGCTGGCAGCTGCCAGGCAGCTGTTGGTAGCCACTCGTCAGGAGCTAGACATCCTGGTGAGTCTATGTAATGCATAATCATTTTTTTGTGTGTCACCTGGATTCCTGATGCTTAGCCTCCTACTGTTGTTTGTTGTTATGTGTTTCAGCATGCCCATCAAGCGGCGGCGGCCGGGATGACTGGTGGGACGGCCTCCAGCTTCCGAGCCCCTCCTCTGGAGGTCTCTTCTCTCCAGGAGCAGTTGGCTGGCCCGGTGACCCGTGCTGAGGAGGCCGAGCGTGACCAGGCGACTCGAGTGAGTGTTTGCTTGACACGTGTTCCCTTTCTGCGTATTCCCTTTCCTTTGTTGACTTCAATATGGGCTTTGACAGGTGGCGAAGATTCGAGATGCACTGGCTCGTGCGGTCCGTGCAGAGGAGGAGCGTGACGCCTGGGCGGCGGAGCGCAACGCTCGGATAGCGGAGCTTGAGGAGGACCGACGACGACGGGAGGCTGAGGAGCTTCCTTGCGACGTGCTAGAGTTGCGGATTACCCTTGAGGTGTTGAGGAGAGAGGCAGAGAGAGAGAGAGCAGAGAGGGAGATGATGGAAAGGAGGGCAGAGAGGGAGAAGGAGAGGGCGGAAAGGAGCGATTTGGAGGCCCAAATGACGGAGCTTCGAGTGAGTCTCGGTACGGCAGAGGGGAGGCTACAAGAGAGCAAGGAGCTGTACCAGAGAGCGAAGGAGCGCGGTGCGCGCCTTCGACAGTCTGGTTCCTTCTCTGTAGGTAGCTTCCTAGTTTCTTCGGCCGAGGAGCGGCGCCGAGCGTTCGAGGCCGGCCAGGCACCATAGGGCGAGGGGAGCACCGCCTCTCAGAGTTCGCAGAGGCCCCCTAGGGATCCGCGCCAGAGGAGAGAGGAGAGGGATGATCAGAGATATGACCAGGAGGGTGGTGGTGAGAGTTAGAGAGTGATTTGTACACCCACCATCCTCACTTATGATGTATATGACAGATAGTTTGTTATATGGAATGGTTTCTTTTCTGTCACTTGACTGTCTTTTGTGCACGTTCCTTCCCTCATGCTTCTTCTTCTTCACTTATTTCCTCATGACACGCTTTATGGTATCTTGCCCCAAAAACGGAGAATCACACCTTGTGCGTAAGGCATACCATTTTCCCCTCCCTTCTTTTTAGACGTCTAGGCGCGAAGACGCGTTCTAAGCTTGAATTCAAATTTAAATCACCGAGAACCGTGGGACGGCCTTTCTCCTTCCTCACTTCGCCCACAAACAACTCCTCCTCTCGTCGAGATTTGCCTAGCTTCATCTTCTTCCACTCTTGATCCATGGAGTATGGTGGGCTAAACCGTGGTGAAGGGAGAGGGGGGGCGAGGAACCCCTCACCCGAGGAGGGTCGTGCAAGAGCACGGAGAGGCGGCCACGGAAGGGGAAGGGCCTCTTCTGGCACTCGAGGGACCCGAGGGGCCGGAAGACATGGAGGGAGGCGAGCATGGCCTGCTAAGCTCCTTGATCTCCACCCTTTTAATTCCTTTTAGTTTGGTAGCGAATAAGTAGAGAGGGAGAAGAGGGCTCGGTGAGTGTTGCACTTGAATGATGAACGCGTCTTTGACAGGAGACGCATTTTTTTTTTGATATGACCCTTCCTTTTTTGAGGCGCAGGGTATGACAAGGATCCCGGGCTTGGCCGATGAATGGGCGAGCGCGGATGAGCCGAACCGCGTCGGGGGAGAGAGATGCGGCAAGGCGAAACTTGAAGACTGGCGCATACGTCTCCCTGCTCGGTTTCAGGACGGGCAGCAAGGTGGTGTGCCCACGCAGGAGAGTGTCGGCTACTTGCGGCAGTGCAGGGGGAGCCAAGTGGTGCCTCTTCAGCTCGGGAGATGGATAGAGGTGAAAGAAGGGTCCCAAATTATTATTATTATTATTATTATTATTATTATTATTTTATGAAGTTCCGGGGCTTAGCCAATGGCTGTTGTTTGTCTATTCCAGCGTATCCAGCATGCAGTGATGGCAGGGATGGCCGGCGGATCGTCTTCCAACTCTCATGCTCTTTTTCTAGAGATCGCCTCCCTCCGGGAGCAACTTGCCAGTGCAGTGGCTCGGGCGATCCGGGCTGAAGAGGAGCGTGATGCCTCGACAGTAGCCATGGCAGAGCTGCGGCGTCATGATGAGGAGAGGCCACCTCCAGACGTCCTGGAGTTAAGGGTCTTCCTCCAGGTGGCAAGGAGAGAGGGAGAGAGCGGAGAGGGAGAAGGAGAGGGAGGAAAGAAGGGCTGAGCAACAACAGGATCGGGATGAGAGGAAGGCTTTGGAGGATCAGGTGAGGGAGCTCCAGCTAGGCCTTCGAGTTATGGGGCAGAGGCTAGTAGTCATGGAGACACGTTACGAGAGAGCACGAGAGTTCGGGACGCGACTCCGCCAGTCTAGCCACCTTCCTGTAGGTGGCTTCTTCGCCACGCCAAGGGAGCAGTAGTGAGTTGCCGCTGCTAAGCAGGCATTGAGGGTGAGGCGACTGTTGCTTCACGGAGCTCCAGGAGGCCCCTAAGGGACCCTCTACCTTGGGGGAGAGGAGAGGGGGACGCCTAGAGGGATGAGTGTGAAGGCGATGGCGAGAGGTGGCGGGCCAGCATACCTGCCTCCTCTCTTGCGATGTTCATGACTGTGATGTTCAAGATAGTTTATGTAGATGTATGAATGAAGTGATTTGGTTCCTTATTGCTCTTGTGTTCTCTTGCGCGTTCCTTCTTCCCTACGCTTCTTCTTCTTTACACTGTTCCCATGTGATGTGCATGTCGAGACTCCGCCTCAAAATGGGGAATCGCGTCTTGCCCCGACCATCTTTCGCACGGAAATTTGCCGCCAAAGTCAACAATGATGGCTCTAGCTATTTTTTCCGGACGACCTTTCAACCTCCCCGGATGACTTTTACAGCATGACAGGCCATCCCTAGACTACGTTGGGAGCAAATCGTCACATCACACCAATCAATTACCCTACGTGAGCGGTAAAGTGGCACATGGGACCGCAAGGAATGTGTCCTATCACGAGGGTTATCGTTAATAGTGATGGAGGCAATCTTGGCTCGCACTTCCCCCATTTCTATAAATACCTCCCTTGTTCGTTCTCCCAGGGACATCGAGAGCCAGCTCGAAGAGTGCAAGTTTGCAGGGAGAAGGAGGAACTAAGAGTTCTAAGGTTGGAATGGAGGGCGAATCTTCCCACTCCTCGAAGAGAAGCAGGTCTAGCGGTAGCAGTTCCAGGAGACTCTCGGACCTCGAAGGGTATTTCAGTGAAAGGACCCAATCACAACTTGTAAGATGAGCTTTATTGCCCATTCTCTCGTTCTTTCTTCCTTTCTTTTGACAAAATCCCTCTCCATTCCTTGTGCATGCGCAGAGTGTGATGAAATCATATATTTCATGGGAGTTAGTAGTGGCAGCATACAGAGGTCTCTCGGATTTTCAGAAGGCCAGGCTAGACGTGATGGGGCTTGGAGCCTTTCTCCGGATCGAGCCAGTCAAGCTCGACCTCGCCCATGTCCAAGCATTGCGTGAAAGGTGGGATCCAATGAGCCATGCCTTCTTGATGCCTTGGGGGCACATGGTGCCCAGCCTGGAAGATGTGGTCCGAATTACGGGCCTGAAAGTGGATGACAAGGCGCTGACCGGCGTCACATACTCCGACTACAGAGAGGCTGCTCAGAGGTTACTAGGAGTGGATCTAGATGATCGTAAGAACAGGTCCGTAGCCAAGATGCCTATCATGGAGACGTTGGGGCTTACTGACGTTCGTTCCCGTGATGATGAGTCCTTGGAAGAGTTCATGGAGAGGACTGAAAGAGGATGCCGCACCGTCTACTACGTAGATGTGAGCAATTGGGAGAGAGCCAACATGGATTTGAGGAGATTCCACTTCTTCCTGTTGGGGAAATTGTTGCTGGGCTCGAAAGGAGATAGCATTCGTTGTCGCTTCTTAGAATTCCTGGTAGACCCTGAGAAAGTGAGGCGATACGCCAGGGGAGTAGTCATGCTGGCGCATCTATTTACGGGTCTGTCTGAAAGAGCATACCGAGAGATAACAGTGAGTGGTTTCACGCCGTTCATCCATGTGCCCCCCTTCTTTTCTTCTTCTTTTTTTTTGTTTTGATATGTTAATGACGCATAATGGTGCAGTTGTGGAGCTATTATTACCTCCCAATGGGAAAAGTCCGACATTGGCGTCCAATGGCGCTGTAACGACCCGAGAATCCGATTACCGGGAAGGCCCGATAACCCGAGACTCGCACCGCCGCCCACGAGCCGGGAGGGCTCGGAAGGGCTAAAAGGAGTGTGGAGGCACAAAGAAATAGGAAATAAAGCAGGACAACCAACAACAATAAGCTGAAAGAAAGAACGACTACAGCTATAACAGAGTCCAGTCCAACAGAAAGTACAGTCTAAAGCAGTAAAACGTACCACATGCCAAGTGAACACTCGGCCCGGCAAGCTGGCAACTGAGAACCTCCGCTCCGCACCCACGAACCTCGCGGAAGAACCGCCACACCTGAAAAGCAGGGAATGAGTCTCCAAAACAGAGACTCAGCAGGGATCCCGCGGAACCCCAACCGGAAACAACAGCGGTAGCGGAAAGGAAGCTACAACTACAGCAGGAACAACAAACCGGTGGCCGGTCAAAACTCAGCACTACAGCTACTCCTACTGTACCGGAAGGCACACCTCGATCACGCAGTCGAAGCTACCGAACCACGCTAGCACCACCTACCGAAGTGAAAACCCACGGCAACCACGCCGTAGAGGCCTGTCCCCCGGACACAGCCGACTTGGACACACTATCCAAGGTGCAACCCCGACCATCCGATCGCAGGTACCGCACAATAAGACGCAACCTCGGTAAAGCCACTAGCACTAGTCTCACGGCGTGAAAACCAACACACGCGCCACGGTGAAACAACCGAAAACTAAACGGTCGACACGACCGAAAACCCGAAGGTCAAAGTTACGGAAACTGACAGTCTGTCACTCCCAACTCGACAGGAGTACCACCCACTAGAAGCACAGCCGGTAGCGTCCCCTGACGTCTTACACCGCACCGCAGGTGAACCGCCTGACGTGGTAGGTCCTACCCGAGGCGCGAACACCGTACAAGTAACCACAAACAAGTGACTAGCTGGGGTCACGCCCATCGACGTACGTCCACAGTCCCCAACCACGTGTGCACACACAGACCACACGTCCTAGGTCTGGCCCTCTGACTGGTTTTCCCCCGCAGCCGGACTCTGGCTACGACGAGGGGCCCTGACGGAAACCAGTCTAAAACCGCCCTCTGGATAAGCCCGTACACCACTCCCTGGTGCGACCAGCACACGCGTACTGGTAGGCTACGACTAGTGGAGGGTCACTGAAGGAGTAGACTCTCAACGGAAAATAACGTCTGCATCCGACGACGTACGGGGGACACCCCACGTACCGGCCCCGTCACACGGTGACCACAGTCGGAGAAGACACAGGACTCGCAGTCCACGGTCACGCACGCACCGTGCGCGAGAGTCGAGAAAACTCAAGTGACGCTAAGCCACTGGACTCTGGACAGTCCTCTAGATGCACTACACCCAACGGTCCTTGAGTCACAAGACTCGGGGTCAAGACCGTTGCACGAGATAGCACAAGGCCGTCAATCTAGTCCAATCTCTAGGTCTAAAACCACGGTAGCACGAGTACCGAGACAACGCACGAGTCGCCAAGACCACTCCCTCGAGAAGGGAACGCAAGGGACTAAGGCCACCCACACGGGCCACATGGAAAACACAGAAGCATGATTCCCTAGGCAGCACACAAGCCGCCACGACGATTTCCCATCTTGAAACAAGCGGGAAACCTCCAGCCCCAGGCCGGACAACTGGACTCGCAGTCCAAGGTCAAACACATGACCCACACGGGAATCGCCTTCCAAAGAAAACCCACGACATGCGGGGGAGACCCCACCGCACACACACCGACACACGGTGACTCGATTAAGCGTAACACGAAGGCCCGGGATACATGGGGTCACCCGGACCCACCACACCGATGGGCACGCGAATCGAGGTAACACGTTCCCTCCCGACACTCCAAAAAAACATAGACACAGAACCCATGGGGTGTCCGGGATACTCACAAGGCCGGAGGTCGACCATTGGGTCACAACCGAGTCGACCGGAGACCAACACAACACAATCGGGATGCTAAAAGGTCACCCGGACCCTTAAGCTCATGACACGCAAAACGAGGTAAGTGGGACAACCTCTGGACACCCAAAGACACGGTCACGGAACTCCACGGGGTGTCCGAGACACTCACGAGACCTAAAGTCAACCACTGGGTCACAACCGGGTCGACCGGGGGTCAAAACAGCGCAAACAGGAACCAGAACATGGTAGTGGTCACCTGGTGACCGCGACCAGATAGTGGTCGACCGGGGACCGCGACCAGATGGTAGCGGTCGACCGGAGATCGCGACCATGCTTTCACGGTCACCTCACGACCGCGACAAGCCACGCGCAACCCCGATGGTAGCGGTCGCCCGAGGACCGCGACCAGGTAGTAGCGGTCATCCCATGACCGCGACTAGACCAAAGCGGTCTATCGCACGACCGCGACGCTCGACGGCCTCCTCGACCAAAACACAAAGGATGAACGCAGTTCTCCCAAGACTGCGACCAGATGGTAGCGGTTTCTGGTGGACCGCGACCATTTCGGAAAACCGGGAACGGCGGGAAAACCCCAAAAATCCACGCCACGCCCCCAAACATCCACGGATGAGGGGGAAAACGTAGGGGAAGCTCCCCAACAACCCCTAGCATGCATCTATAGCCTCGGATCGGCCTAAAACGCAACGAATCGCTAGATCGGGCGATCACTCCCCAAAACATGATTTTCCCCAAAACGCCCCAAACGACCCGCTCGGCTCACCACGGCCTACCAAACTCGCGGGAAAGGAAGAGCACGAGCTGGGGGTCCATCACCCTACCTCCACCGAAGATTTCGCGCACCGTGGACGCCGATCCACGAAGAAAATGCCGTTGAAGCCTCGCCGTTCCACGAACCCACGGCCGAGCTTCACCGCGCCCACGAGCCTCGATCCTCGACCCATCCTCGCCGTCCTCCTCGCCCGCATCGCCCCGCCTCGCCCCCGCCTCGGTCCGTCGACCGCCGGAGAGGAGAGAGTGAGAGGAGAGAGTGGGAGAAGAGAGAGAGGGTGAGGGTGAGAAATGAGAGGAAGAGAGAGGGTGGGAAGAGAGAAAAGGGTTAGTATATATAGGAAAACTTGAAAATTACAGAAATTCAGAAAATTATGAAAAATTAGCTCCACGATCCTCGGGAAGAGCACAACGCAGTGGTAACGTCCCGGAGTCGGAGAACGCCACGGTTCCGAAGGCACATCAGGGAAAAACACGTGTAAAGCACAAAATACACTCCGAGACCCACTAAAATGATCCGAAAAATATCTGAAAAATCCGGGGCATTACAGCCCTCCCCCCTTAAAGGAATTTTGTCCTCGAAATTCACGACCAATCACGAAGTCCCAGGGGAAGAACACTGAATCAACTGACACGCTGTCAGAGCCCCAACACAGAAAACCTCGATTCTCACGAAAACACAGATCCTGAGGAACACAGCCAGACTCACAATCACACACAACACCTCGCTCCTCGCGCCAAGCACACTGGCCAGCAGAGCAGGCATATACCAAAGGACACAGTCCGGCATCACCTCAGTCAACGGGAGAATCCACCATGGCGCCGCAGCCACGATCTCGCTCACCGAGGAAACACAACCCTCGTCACAAGAAACAGCTACTGATCCATCCAATGGTCAGCAGACAAATGGCACATCAGCTTTACAACCAGCTGACAGGTCGCACACCCTTCTCAAGGGGACAACCAATACAGAGCCTCCACCAGCTCAAGTAGTCCTCTCAGCAGACCGCAACCAGAACATCGGCTCAGCACCAAGAAAACACCTCACACATGGCAAGCCGAAAGCCGGACACAACACTGTGCCAACTCTTGTCAGAAGACAAACTTCGACAAAGCCCAGATCCCGTCCGGGAAGGCACATTACCGAAACGACCACCAAAGGTCTCACTGGCACACGGCTCTCGCCACTCTCGAGCCCCAACAACCAGCATCTTCTGTCTCTGAAAAGACCATCCACTGGTCACCAACTGCTCGCCAACTCGACCCTCTCGGGGAGCACGACGAAACCAAATGACAGAACATGGCGTCTTCAGTCATCACCTCACGGGACTCAGACTTATAGGGAACCACCCCATGCTAGTCTCCAAACCAGGGATAACCTTGCGACACCAATGTCCTATCAGGGACCACCAAGCCGACGCCATCCTCACAGGAGGCCTCCGCCCTAAGGCGTCACTCATCCATCTGGTCTCATCAAATCCTTCGATCAATCCAAGTGGACACCCGCCAATACCGATTCCGCCCTTACCACAGAGCCACGGGACACCACCTGAACAGTGCTCACGGGTCCCTAAGCAATAAACATCTCACCGGGGCCAGCTACGAGACTAGCCTTACCAGTCACCCGCAGCTACCAACAGGAACCCACAGCCTGCCAGAGATCACTTCCTCAAAAGATGATCTCATCCGAGGACACGACTGGGAACACAAGTCGGACACCAAACCACCGACTCCGACCATCACGTCCTCGACCTCCGTCAGGCGACATTCTCAACAACCTCATCCAGGTCCAACACCGACGCCTGACACAGCTTCCATCACAGGAACAGGGTACTCATGCGGCACACTAGCCAGCACATTCCCCAACACTCCACCTGCCAGTGCCAACAACCACAACTTCTCGGGCAACGGCACGGCAACAACACGTTTCACACCGAGGAACCAATCCTCCAATACTCAACGTAAACTCAGGAATCCGCCTGTAGCAACCAACGCTACGATCCTGAACCAATGGGTCACAAGCCCACCACGCTTCCGCAGCGCACTCTGATCCGCGCGCACAGCCGAGAAAGTGAACACCGCCCACCCAGCACTCATCCTTCCGGAACAGCGCCAGCACCCTCACACGACAAGGGAATGGGCACGACTTCTCACAGGCAACCGCCTTGCCAAGACAAGGAGCACGTCTCGCACGGACTTCATAGCATACAAGGCCAACCAATCCGAACACGCAATGCAAGACGACGAACCTTAACCCAACACAATCTCTCCAACCAAGGGGAGACCAAACGCACTTCCGACCAACGGAAGGACTCCACGCTCGACCTGACCTCAAACCTCGCGCACGCTGGAAACAACACCATCCAGTACCAAGAAAAACCATCGCTTCCGTCAGGTCCGCGCCTCCGACACACTCAACGAGTGTCACGTCGGACCACGATCACGGCACCTCTCGATGCACCACCGTTGCGATTCCTCAAACTGCAACACGCCACGCAAAGAGCCGCAACACGAGCCATAACCGGCAACCGCCAACGCTCATCCTCGAGTCCCGAACTCACCGTGGAGCCTTCACATCTCAAGCCAACTCCAGGGCGAACACAACACATTCACACGCAAGAGCGCAGGAGCAAGACTTACTGGGACACCACAGCCCAATCCTGCCTCGAAATCCATAAAACAATCGGAACCGACACGTCATTTCTGACGCCACAGAGCACGACAGGACATCAGGCTCGACGAAACGGCAGCTCACCGAGAAGATCCTCCACTCACCCGAGCACACTTCTCGATCAGAACGCCTCAGGAGCTGGACAAACCTCAAGCTGGAGTGGCCAACACCGACAGCAGCTCCCTCAGAGCACGCTCACGGCCACGTAACCACAAAAAATCCTCTCCAGCCACCTGACCACGCCGCAGATTCCTCGAACGCAGCACCGCGAGCTCACACCTGCCAGCAACCTCTGCCCAACGCAGCACAACCAGGGCCATCACCGATGAGGGAGAAGGCTCTCAACCTCAATCCTTAGACCCCATGCTGGCATGAAAGCCGCGGACAACAACCACCTTCACAGCGCCGCACAGCGCACCCAAGCTCTCAAGCGAGAAACAAAGCGGAAAAACAAGCACAAAACCCTATGCCAGCTTCCGACTGTACTGGACCTTATGGACTCTGATCACTGCAATATTTCGAATTCCTATGTACGTCCACAACCACCGCTCTGATACCAGCTATAACGACCCGAGAATCTGATTACCGGGAAGGCCCGATAACCCGAGACTCGCACCGCCGCCCACGAGCCGGGAGAGCTCGGAAGGGCTAAAAGGAGTGTGGAGGCACAAAGAAATAGGAAATAAAGCAGGACAACCAACAACAATAAGCTGAAAGAAAGAACGACTACAGCTATAACAGAGTCCAGTCCAACAGAAAGTACAGTCTAAAGCAGTAAAACGTACCACATGCCAAGTGAACACTCGGCCCGGCAAGCTGGCAACTGAGAACCTCCGCTCCGCACCCACGAACCTCGCGGAAGAACCGCCACACCTGAAAAGCAGGGAATGAGTCTCCAAAACAGAGACTCAGCAGGGATCCCGCGGAACCCCAACCGGAAACAACGGCGGTAGCGGAAAGGAAGCTACAACTACAGCAGGAACAGCAAACCGGTGGCCGGTCAAAACTCAGCACTACAGCTACTCCTACTGTACCGGAAGGCACACCTCGATCACGCAGTCGAAGCTACCGAACCATGCTAGCACCACCTACCGAAGTGAAAACCCACGGCAACCACGCCGTAGAGGCCTGTCCCCCGGACACAGCCGACCTGGACACACTATCCAAGGTGCAACCCCGACCATCCGATCGCAGGTACCGCACAACAAGACGCAACCTCGATAAAGCCACTAGCACTAGTCTCACGGCGCGAAAACCAACACACGCGCCACGGTGAAACAACCGAAAACTCAACGGTCGACACGACCGAAAACCCGAAGGTCAAAGTTACGGAAACTGACAGTCTGTCACTCCCAACTCGACAGGAGTGCCACCCACTAGAAGCACAGCCGGTAGCGTCCCCTGACGTCTTACACCGCACCGCAGGTGAACCGCCTGACGTGGTAGGTCCTACCCGAGGCGCGAACACCGTACAAGTAACCACAAACAAGTGACTAGCTGGGGTCACGCCCGTCAACGTGCGTCCACAGTCCCCAACCACGTGTGCACACACAGACCACGCGTCCTAGGTCTGGCCCTCTAACTGGTTTTCCCCCGCAGCCGGACTCTGGCTACGACGAGGGGCCCTGACGGAAACCAGTCTAAAACCGCCCTCTGGGTAAGCCCGTACACCACTCCCTGGTGCGACCAGCACACGCGTACTGGTAGGCTACGACTAGTGGAGGGTCACTGAAGGAGTAGACTCTCAACGGAAAACAACGTCTGCATCCGACGACGTACGGGGGACACCCCACGTACCGGCCCCGTCACACGGTGACCACAGTCGGAGAAGACACAGGACTCGCAGTCCACGGTCACGCATGCACCGTGCGCGAGAGTCGAGAAAACTCAAGTGACGCTAAGCCACTGGACTCTGGATAGTTCTCTAGACGTACTACACCCAACGGTCCTTGAGTCACAAGACTCGGGGTCAAGACCGTTGCACGAGACAGCACAAGGCCGTCAATCTAGTCCAATCTCTAGGTCTAAAACCACGGTAGCACGAGTACCGAGATAACGCACGAGTCGCCAAGACCACTCCCTCGAGAAGGGAACGCAAGGGACTAAGGCCACCCACACGGGCCACACGGAAAACACAGAAGCATGATTCCCTAGGCAGCACATAAGCCGCCACGACGATTTCCCATCTTGAAACAAGCGGGAAACCTCCAGCCCCAGGCCGGACAACTGGACTCGCAGTCCAAGGCCAAACACATGGCCCACACGGGAATCGCCTTCCAAAGAAAACCCATGACATGCAGGGGAGACCCCACCGCACACACACCGACACACGGTGACTCGATTAAGCGTAACACGAAGTCCCGGGATACATGGGGTCACCCGGACCCACCACACCGACGGGCACGTGAATCGAGGTAACACGGTCCCTCCCGACACCCCAAAAAACATAGACACAGAACCCATGGGGTGTCCGGGATACTCACAAGGCCGGAGGTCGACCACTGGGTCACAACCGAGTCGACCGGAGACCAACATAACATAATCGGGACGCTAAAAGGTCACCCGGACCCTTAAGCTCATGACACGCAAAACGAGGTAAGTGGGACAACCTCTGGACACCCAAAGACACGGTCACGGAACTCAACGGGGTGTCCGAGACACTCACGAGACCTAAAGTCAACCACTGGGTCACAACCGGGTCGACCGGGGGTCAAAATAGCGCAAACAGGAACCAGAACATGGTAGTGGTCACCTGGTGACCGCGACCAGATAGTGGTCGACCGGGGACCGCAACCAGATGGTAGCGGTCGACCGGAGACCGCGACCATGCTTTCACGGTCACCTCACGACCGCGACAAGCCACGCGCAACCCCGATGGTAGCGGTCGCCCGAGGACCGCGACCAGGTAGTAGCGGTCATCCCATGACCGCGACTAGACCAAAGCGGTCTATCGCACGACCGCGACGCTCGACGGCCTCCTCGACCAAAACACAAAGGATGAACGCGGTTCTCCCAAGACCGCGACCAGATGGTAGCGGTTTCTGGTGGACCGCGACCATTTCGGAAAACCGGGAACGGCGGAAAAATCCCAAAAATCCACGCCACGCCCCCAAACATCCACGGATGAGGGGGAAAACGTAGGGGAAGCTCCCCAACAACCCCTAGCATGCATCTATAGCCTCGGATCGGCCTAAAACGCAACGAATCGCTAGATCGGGCGATCACTCCCCAAAACATGATTTTCCCCAAAACGCCCCAAACGACCCGCTCGGCTCACCACGGCCTACCAAACTCGCGGGAAAGGAAGAGCACGAGCTGGGGGTCCATCACCCTACCTCCACCGAAGATTTCGCGCACCGTGGGCGCCGATCCACGAAGAAAACGCCGTTGAAGCCTCGCCGCTCCACGAACCCACGGCCGAGCTTCACCACGCCCACGAGCCTCGATCCTCGACCCATCCTCTCCCTCCTCCTCGCCCGCATCGCCCTGCCTCGCCCCCGCCTCGGTCCGTCGACCGCCGGAGAGGAGAGAGTGAGAGGAGAGAGTGGGAGAAGAGAGAGAGGGTGAGGGTGAGAAATGAGAGGAAGAGAGAGGGTGGGAAGAGAGAAAAGGGTTAGTATATATAGGAAAACTTGAAAATTACAGAAATTCAGAAAATTATGAAAAATTAGCTCCACGATCCTCGGGAAGAGCACAACGCAGTGGTAACGTCCCGGAGTCGGAGAACGCCACGGTTTGCCCTGCAAAGAATTCCGAAGGCACATCAGGGAAAAACACGTGTAAAGCACAAAATACACTCCGAGACCCACTAAAATGATCCGAAAAATATCTGAAAAATCCGCGGCATTACAGGCGGTGCCGTTTGTGAGACGGTGGCAGCTTATCACGAGCCCAGCCCCTCTATCCTACCAGCTGATGGTGTTAAGACGCGAGTTGCAAGAGTTCCCCGCAGCGATAGTGGTTATTATTTCATCATCTTTCTCTCTTTTTTTGTTTTATCCTTTTTTTGTTTTTTTTGTTTTTTTTTTGATTAGGAGGATGTGTGACCTGACCTAGGTGGTCTGGAGACCTCATGCGGGCATGACCAATGCCGATCAGCCATGGGTCATAACTAGCCGTGCCCGGTTCGGACGCGACCTCTGGATGCACTCTTGGAACGAAATCGAGCCACTTCGGTTACGATTGGCCATGAGGACCCTAGGGCTCGCCCAGGAATGGGTGGACATGACTACAACACCACGTGTCGGGAGGAAGACGCGTGGGCCGGCGACCTCCGTTGATTGGAGAGTGCGATTCCCCGAGTAATACGAGGACTAGCAACGGGGCGGTACACTCGTGAAGTCACACGCTCAAGACAGCGAGGATTATCTACGCCTCTATAAGGCGATGTATGCAGAGCGGCTCCATCTCGAAGGGACTGTGGAGGTGAGCATTTTTTTTTTGTATGTTAACCTATGACTTGGCCACAGGATGTTCGCGACACTATGATAGCGAACCTGCAAGCTCGCCTGATAGGCACGGAGCGGCAGTTACATGATACTCGCGCAGCCTTGAGTTCTTCGGTAAGTCTACATACACATGATCATAGACCAATATTCCTGGTGCTAGGTCCTCAGTGCCACCTTATGTGTGTTGCAGCGCGCCCAGCTTGATGCGGCTTCCTCAGCAATGGGGGCGGATGGTGTCTCTTCGAGTTTATGGATCCCCACTTCCGAACTCGATTTGCTTCATGAGCAGCTTGCTCATACTACGCAGCGAGCCGCAGAGGAAGAAGGAATGCTCTCCGCACAGGTGAGAGTCTCGCCATTGAACTCCACTTATTCATGCCTCCATATATCTGAAATGGCGGACATGACAGACGAAAGAGGTGCAAGATGCACTTGCCCGTACCGCGCAGGGGGAAGCCAGAATAGCGGAACTGGAGGAAGAGTTGCGGCATCGTCCAGAGGATGGCTCTTCTTGGGACACCGTGGAGCTGAGGATTACCCTTCAGTTGGAAAGGGAGGACAGAGAGAGAGAACGCGCAGAAAGGGAAAGAGACACCGAAAGAGAGAGAGCCGATAGGTTGGCTGAGAGGGAGGAGCGGAGGGCCATGGAGGCCCAACTGTTTGAACTCTGAACCAGTCTCGGTCTTGCTGAAAAATGGCTGAGACATGGTGAAGAGCGCTACCGAAGAGCACGAGAGCGTGGCTTTCGTGTTAGTAGCTTCTTTGCCGCCCCTGTCGATCGACGGGGAGCAGAGACGGGAAGGGGGGGTACAGAGCAGTAGAGGCTCCGCCTTGCATGGTTTGGCAACACCCTCCAGGGTTCCTCGCCTGGAGAGTGGAGAAAGGGGTAACACTGAGAGAGAGGACGGAACTTAATATACAATTTCTAGAAGAAAATAAAGGAAGGAATGTTTAGTTTCCTGTCTTTTGCCTCCGTTCCTGCTTTTTAATCATGTACACCTTGCTCAATGAAACAAGTCAGTTTTTCCGTTTTGACTTGGCCCCTTGCTCAACAAGCAAATGTTTGTTTCGACTGTCCTTAATGATGGGTCAAGGAGCCAAGCCTTTATCAATTAAGGCAAGAGCAAAGATGATGAATGCAACACACGGGCACACAAATGGGAACAGAATGTAGAAATGTAGCACACAAATGAGATCACACGGATGCAAATTTTTTTTTGAAAAACACTTGTTATTACAACTGGCATGGTTTTTGGACCAAGGGTGTTTAGATCGTTCTGAAGTAGCATAATGCAGGGTTAACATGCTCCAAGAGAATTCCCACTTGGGGACTCACCTGACAGCGTCTTCCGAGGGCCACTTCGGATATTTTTTTTTTATGAGACAACTAATGCCTAGTGACCATCCTTATGGCATCTGACTCTTATGGAGACAGGGTTTCTTACTAACCTCCCAGGTATCCTGCGCGTACATCTAGATTGATTTGGGCCCCTAGACTCCTCAAATGATAATCCTGCCGGTTAAGGTTTAACCTGATGATAAAATCGGCATGCCATGCTTAGGCTCCCAGTTGCTTCCGACCGCAAGGATACACCGAAAGAGTGTTCAAGGTAAAGGATTTGTCCGACCCGGGTCTATTTCCTCACAACTCTAGATGATATAGGATAGAACACCCTGGAACCCTAACGGCCAACCGCGCGACGCTGACCCGAAATCAGACGCCGTCGCACCTATTGGTGACGCGCTTGCATTGACCTAAGCTCGAGGTTAAAGTAAGAAGCCACCGAGGTAGTAGATAGAGGTCTTGACCGGTCAGAAACACCGAGACTCCTTCACGGCGATGGCTTTCGCTTTTCGAAGTAGACAATTACATGTGTGTTTTGCTAAAACGAGGTCGCTTGCCTTAGCGGGGCGCACCTTTCAAGATTTTCACTGAGCTTTCATCTTTGTGGGGAGAAAGAAGAGCGCGGTGGGGTAAACCTTCCGAGAGGACCGGTAAAACTATTAACCCGACGAGCTAAGCGGGACCTACTCGACCTTTCCCCTTTTGGGCGACTTTGGACCAAATCTCGAACAGAATTGTGTTGCCCCTTTGTGGAATTTAGCCTTTGTTTTGAGGGGTTTTCGCTTGTCGAAATCAGGCACGACCACGACCAGGCTCTTATTTGACTTTTTTTTTGAGGGAGACATGATAATTTGATATGTGGGAATCCCTCTTGTATGCCTACGGGGACACTGCCCTCTTCTCGTGCTCTGACTCGAGTTCAAGGAGATGAATCCTACTCTCGCATTCAGGGTATGGTATTTTGATTCCCTTATGCTCAGCATTTTAAGGGCGACGGCTGTCTCATTGGGTCGAGAAAGAAGAGAACAAAGATTATGACTTTCCTAGAGACCTTCGAGTACAGCCCCACAATAAGTAATACTACCAACTTTTTTGGCTAAAACAATTGCGTGTGTGCGTGTTGCCTTCTTTTAGTGGGCGTAAGCTGACATGACCGGATATGAATTTCTACGATTCTGGCAGACCAAGACCCGAGACCTACCGAGCCTTAATGGGTCTTATCCTACATGAAGGACATATGCAAAGACTTGACTGCATAATGAACACTAGGCGTCTCTTTTTTGTTTCTCATTTTTTTTTCTTTCCTTTTTTTTGGAGCTTCTCTCGAGTTCTGCTTCGCTTGATCCCGAAAGCGAGGTGTGGGAGTATGTGCAGGATAACCCTGAGTTAGGCTACAAAGACTGAAAAGTGAATTTCCAGCTCCGATGGTCCTCGTACCATGCCGGTTGTTACACTTATTTAAGGGTATTATTTCTTAAGATAAAGCCTATTCCAAGGGTGGGATAACTCGGTTCCTTTGGCATTGACTAACTTGTAGGCGTTGCCAGTGTACGCAGCCTGAACCACATATGGTC
This sequence comes from Amorphophallus konjac, assembly GCA_022559845.1. NCBI lineage: Eukaryota > Viridiplantae > Streptophyta > Magnoliopsida > Alismatales > Araceae > Amorphophallus > Amorphophallus konjac. The sequence continues at coordinate 938,276 of JAHNEJ010003629.1, read as the reverse complement.
CTTTCCAATTGGGTTGAAGTTTAGAACGCGGCCCTCCAGGTTTGACAAAAATTCTTTTTACGACCATCTCACCAACTCCGAATTTTCTCTCAACGACTTTCTTTTAGTAAAAACGAGCGAGTCTATTTTGATAAACACGTGCATGCTCGACAGCGGCCAGCCGCTTCTCATCTAAGAGTTCCAACTGGGCAAGGAGTGAATTACGATGTTTGTTGAGGGAAAATTCCTTATCCAATTGTACCCTGAGAGAAGGAATCAGAGTCTCGTACGGGACTACCGCTTTCATCCCATAAGTAAGGGCAAACGGAGTCTGCCCGGTGGGGGTACGGATCGAAGTGTGATAGGCCCATAGAGCTTCGATAAACTTTTCTGGCCAGTCTGAGAACTTACTAGACTCACAAGTTTTCTTAATGATTTTGATCAATGTTTTGTTGATGGCCTCTGCTTGGCCATTACCTTGTGGGTAATAAGGTGATGAATGATGCAATGTGATTGCGTACCTTTTGCAGATGTCTTGAAGGTCTTGAGAAATGAACTGTGGTCCATTGTCAGTGACGATTGTGCTAGGGATGTCAAACCTGGTGAGGATGTTCTTCATTATGAACTTACAGACTGTTGACGTCTTGATTTTCGCGTAAGCTTCGGCTTCAGCCCATTTGGTGAAGTACTCCGTCGCAGTGAGGATGAAGGATTTCTGCTTGGTGAGAGAGTTAGGATCGCCTAGGGGACCAATGATATCGAACGCCCACATGGAGAAAGGCCATGGGGTGGATACTGGATGAAGTGAGGAAGATGGTGAATGAATTTTATCGGCGTGAAGTTGGCACTTGACGCACCTACGAACATAGATATCACAATCTTCTTCCACGGTGGGCCAATAAAAGCCTTCCCGAATGATCTTCTTAGCGAGCATTTGACTATTTACATGGCCACCGCACACACCTGAGTGCGCTTCCTCTACACATTTCCAGATCTCATTGATGCGCACCGACTAGTGTCGTTAAGAAAGCCGTGCCACAATTTCAAAATATTCACACTCACTCACTTTAAAAGATTGGAAAAATTAAATATATAGTGGTAAGCGGAGTCGATCCCACGAGGAGGATTAATCTTTATAGAATAAGTTGGAAAAACACCTTATGCTTTGAAAACCGAATTTTTGAGTGTGATTAATCTAAGGAAAGATAAATTGCATGAAAATTATTTAAAGAATATGAGAGGATTTAAGTAGAGAAATTTGGAAGAGGTAGAGAGAGGAAAGACCACAATTTACTCAAATGATGAATTTCATTAAGATGATAGTGGAAAGTCACACTATGAAATAAAAATTACAACTTAGGAATATCAAAGAGAAAAGAGAGGAAAATATAGCCAATGAATGAAGAATAACGCCGCCTCCTTGCCAAGCCTTGGATGAAGATCGCCCCGCCTTGAATGCCGACGCCGTAAGAGGACCAATTGTAAGAGAATCCGCCTTGGGATGTGAGAGGAAATAGAGAAGAAGAAGAGAAGAATTTTACTGTGGAAACATGTGTGTGTGGTGTATTTTGAAAAGAGAGAACAAGGAAGATAAAAACTGAAAATAGAGATAGATTGAGAAGAGAATAACTTTAAAATCAGAAGGAATTAGGAAAAGTAGAAAACATGAAAGTTGTATAGGAAGAAGAGACAAAGAATATTGATGAAGAACTCAGAGTTTACAAATAAGAGGAAGATAGAGAAAAATGAGGATGAATAGAGATAGGTCGCGGATGAACAATGCAGAAAAATCCAGGATAGAACATTAAAGAATTGAGAATATCTTTAAAACCATGAAGAATTAGAAGAAAGTGAAGAAAGAGAAGTTGTAGATATTTGAAAAACGAAGAACTTTTATGAAGAACACATATTAAAAAGAGGAGAGGAAGAGGGTGAAAAACTAGGAAGAAGAGGAGGTGGGTCGCGGATGAACAGTGAAAGCCCTAAAAATGTGAACTTTAGAAAACAGTAAATAACTTGAAAACTAGGAAGAATAGGAAGAAGTGGTAGAAAAATAAGTTGAAGAACTTTCAAAACCCTACAACTTTCATGAAGAACGCAGAGAGAGATGAGGATCAGAAGGGGGAAAAAATAAGAAAGAACAGAGTTTATAAAAATCGGATGAACAGTAAAAACGCAGAGATAGATACTTGAAAAATTGAGAATAGATTAAAAACGGTGGAGAATTAGAAGAAGATGAAGAATAAGAATTTGTAGGAGACTTAAAAATGAAAAACTTTGAATAAGAACTTAACTGCAAAAGATGAAAGAAAAAGCTTCAAAATCAATCCCTACGGCGGACCTCCAACTAGCTATCTCCCCATGGCCAAACACAGCATCTTATTTATAGGGTTTAGAACCCTTCCACAATCGTGGGTTCCCAATTTCATCCAAAAACCAGTTTTCAACAATGCAACTTGATCCGTTTAGACTTCTTTCCATCTTTGGAGTCCTCCTTTCCTTGAATATGGCTTGGATAAGCTTAAAAATTGGAAGGAGACTTCGATCGGGAAACTGCAGTTGCCATTTCTGGTTCAACTTGAAATAGCGACCTAAACTGGGGCGTCATTTCTTGAATTAGCGCCTCTTCATTCGGGTGTTGTTTCCTTATTTCCTTATTTGTTATTTTCCAATCAAAATGTATTGACGCCCTCCATGCCGTTGCTATTTCTAGAATCAACGCCTGCTTAAAAGGGCGTTCATTAAATCACGCCTTGAGCTCGGTCGTCATTTCTTTTTTTTCCTTTTTCTTCAAATTAATTGACGCATGATCTTGTGTCACTTTTTACTGAATACGCGCCCTTGAAGCTGTCGTTATTTAAATAGCGCCTTGATCTAGGTCGCTGTTTCCTGAAAATTAAAATATCAATCTATTTAATTCCAAAATAATTATGAAAATATTTAAATATTTCTCACATGGTCTTTAAAGCTCAAAAAGATGATAAAATACATGAAGACTCAAATAATGTGTGAGAATGTAATTAATGCTCATGTTGCACAAATATACTCAAATAATGCTCAAAGATGATGGATGTGATGTAAATTATGATGTAAAATATAGCACTTATCACACCCCCCCCCCCAACTTACTCATTGCTAGTCCCTTAGCAATGCAATTAAATCAAAATTAAGGACCAACAAGAGTTCACAAAGACCATACTCTTATATCCAGCTCTCCCTTCATAGAATCAACCAAAGATTAGGAATCCAGAATCATTAATGTTCATACTAGTCTTAAATTGAAAATTAAAGCACATGACTTAAGAATACAAATCAAAGTTCAATAGCACTTGTGCATGTGTAATTCCAAATCTGCAGTTAAGATAATTGCATCCCCCATTTGTTATTCTAGGTAAATACCTTTCAACCCTGCACCTCTTAGATCAGAGCATTTAAGCATACTAGCTTTTGTCTGCCTTTTTCATTTGTCCCTTTGGAACTTTCTCTTTTTTTTTCATTTGCACAACCATGATGCTGCACTACCATTCACCTTTTTACGCGAACCTCAACACGTCTTAGGTGAAGCAGGCCCGGTTACTCAGATCAGGGGCATTTTTCATGGCGTGATCTTTCTATTTCACCATTTCTCTTTTTTTCAACAATATGCCTTTGCATTTTCTTTTCTTTTTTCTATAAAACTTGGCAGAAAGCTTTTTCTTGAAATAGATCTCCTCCTCAAGAAATGCAGAGTATTAGATACAGTTCTCAAAATAATAGAGGGCTTGTCTTATTTTGCTTTATCGGAGTGCATAGTGAATATTTTTTCTAATAGTGCGCATGAACTTTAAAAAGATTCTTATATCAGTTTTCCATGACTAGATCGCACTTAATTTTCCTTCAACCTTTTCCTAGTCTTTTCTAATCCAGAATTACTTTTAATTCAAGCATGAATTAATAAAACTCTGTCGGGGATTTCATCTTTTCACTTTCATGCAAATTTGCAAAAAATGATATGCAAGAATTCATGCCAAATCCCTACCAGGTTGTACTATATGCAATGAAAATTTTCTGCCCCTCTCCCCCCAACTTGAATGACATTGTCCTCAATGGCATGTAAAGTTGAAATGAAAGAACAATGTAACAGTAAAGTTTGATGAGTAGGAAAGAGAGAACCTGGTGTGCGGGACAGAACCTCCTTTGGCGACAACTTCCTCTCCTTGGCTTGAATCTAATAACTAAAACGCACTGAAACAAAAGCATCAAATAACAAAAACCTCGGGTTGCCTCCAAGAAGCGCTAAGTTTTTCATCTTCAGCCAGACACATGAAGGCTCACAAATAATTACTCCAAATCACATAAAGTAATTGATTCTTTTGCAATTAACTGTTCATTCTCCAAATAAGGTTTTAACCTTTGGCCATTGCAAGTAAAAATGCGACCATTTTGAGGATTTAAAAGTTTAACAGCTCCATGGTCGAATACTTTAACAACAACAAATGGCCCATCCCATCTGGATTTCAATTTACCAGGGAGCAAACGCAGTCTTGAATTAAAAAGCCAAACCTTTTGATTTTCTTGAAACCTCTTTCTGTGAATGTACTTATCATGAAAGACTTTGGTTTTAGCTTTGTAAATCTTCACATTTTCATAGGATTCATTCCTTAGTTCCTCCAATTCATTCAATTGAAAGGCTCTTTGGGACCCAGCTTGAGTTAAATCAAAATTAACATGTTTTATGGCCCAATATGCTCGGTGCTCTAATTCTACTGGCAAGTGGCAGGCTTTTCCAAAAATGAGACGGTAAGGGGACATGCCAATGGGAGTTTTGTATGCAGTTCTATAGGCCCATAATGCATCATCTAGTCTCTCAGACCAGTCTTTCCTATCCGGCCTAACTGTTTTATGGAAAATATTTTTGATCTTCCTATTAGAAACTTCAACCTGACCACTAGTTTGGGGATGATAAGGGGTAGCAAGCTTGTGAGTGATACCATACTTACGAAGCAAAGCTCAGAATTGAAAATGAGTAAAATGAGAACCCCCATCACTAATTATAGCCCTAGGACAACCAAACCGAGAAAAGATATTCTTCTTTACAAACTTCATAACCACCTTATGGTCATTTGTCCTAGTAGCAATGGCTTCAATCCATTTGGAAACATAATCAACCGCCACCAAGATATATTCATTCCCCAAAGAAGATGGAAACGGTCCCATAAAATCTATTCTCCAAACATCAAAAATTTCAACCACCAGAATGGGATTTAGCGGCATCATATCTCTCTTCGAATTATTGCCCACAGCTTGGCATCTCAAACATGATTTAGAAAATTCATAAGCATCCTTAAATAACGTGGGCCAATAAAATCCACTTTGTAGCACTTTTGCCGTTGTCTTCTTTCCAGAGAAGTGTCCCCCACAAGCTAAATTATGACAAAAATTCAATATTGATTGTTCTTCTTCTTCTGGGACACATCTTCTTATAATCTGATCGGGACCCACATCAAACAGCTCAGGGTCCTCCCAGAAATATTGTTTTACTTTAGAAAAGAAATGATCCTTCTCCTGCTTAGTCCACCCTCCCGGGATCTGACCTACCGCCAGGTAGTTAACAATGTTAGCATACCAAGGAGTTGAAGAATGAGAGAGGGAAAGAATCTGTTCATCGGGAAAAGAATCGGACATTAGAGTACTTTCAGGGATCACTATCCTAGATAAATGATCAGCAACTACATTGGCCAACCCCTTCTTGTCTCTAATTTCTAAATCAAACTCTTGTAACAATAGAATCCATCTAATGAGACGGGGCTTAGCATCCTTCTTGGAAAGTAAGTATTTTAAGACAGAATGATCGGAGTAAACAATAACCATAGCCCCTAAAAGATAGGATCGAAATTTTTCTAGGGCAAAAACAACAGCTAGCAGTTCCTTCTCCGTGGTGGTGTAATTCAACTGCGCATCAGCGAGAGTGCGACTCGCGTAGTATATTACCAGGGCTTCTTATCTATCCTTTGTCCTAGGACAGCTCCAACAGCATAGTCCGAGGCATCACACATTATCTCAAAAGGAGGCGACCAATCTGGAGATTGAAGAATCGGAGCTTGAGTAAGGGTCGCTTTCAAAGAATTAAAGACTTTGAGACAAGAATCATCGAAATGGAATGGAGTATCTTTAGCAAGCAACTGTGTGAGGGGACGAGCAATGGTGGAGAAGTTCTGAATAAATCTACAGTAGAAACCCGCATGGCCAAGAAAAGATCTGATTTGCTTAACAGATGTAGGGGGAGGAAGATTGGAAATCAAATCTACTTTGGTTTTATCGACCTCTATTCCCCTCTCCGAAATTATATGTCCTAAAACTATACCTTCTCTCACCATAAAGTGGCTCTTCTCCCAACTTAACACCAAATTAGATTCAATGAACCTTTTCAAAACCTGAGTCAAATTTTCCAAGCACCCCTCAAATGAATCACCAAACACCGAAAAATCATCCATGAAAACTTCCAAAGTCTCCCCCACCATGTCAGAAAATATCGACATCATACACCTTTGAAAAGTGGCGGGAGCATTGTAAAGCCTGAAATGCATCCTTCTAAAAGTAAACGTGCCATAGGAGCATGTAAAAGTGGTTTTTTCTTGATCCTCCGGATAGATAGCAACTTGATTATATCCGAAATAACCATCCAAGAAACAAAAATATTGTTGCCCAGCCAATCTCTCCAGAATTTGATCAACAAACGGGAGTGGAAAATGATCTTTCTTTGTTACTGAATTTAATTTTCTGTAATCAATACAAACCCTCCATCCCGTCTATAATCGCATCGGCACCTCTTCTCCTTTTTCATTTGTGACCACTGTCAGCCCCGACTTCTTAGGAACCATTTGTGTCGGGATAACCCATTTGCTATCAGAAATGGGATAAATTATCCCAGCGTCTAACCACTTAACAACTTCCTTCTTCACCACCTCTTTCATATTTGGATTCAGCCGATGTTGCATCTCTCTGCTGGGCTTGGCATTGTCCTCTAAGTAAATATAATGCATGCAAACATCCGGACTTATACCCTTCAAATCTGCCACAGACCATCCTATCACCCCCCTATGCTCCTTAAGAACATCTAAAAGTTTAGATTCCTGAGCAGAGGTAAGATTAGAAGCAATGATTATAGGCAAGGTATGATCTGGGCCTAGATAAGCATATTTTAACGAGTCCGGTAGAAGCTTAAGTTCCAAAACGGGCGGCTGATCAAGAGATGGAAGAACTGGTTCAGATCTTAATGGAGGAAGAGGCTCTACACTAGAATAAGAAAGAGGTGAATCTTGAAGCAAACTACCCTCTTCAATCACATTCTCATTCATATCCGGACCTTCTTCAATCATTTCCTCAAAAATATCAATGACATTACATTCTCCCTCATGATCCGGGTATTGTGAAGCTTTAAAAACATTCAATGAGACCTTCTCTCCTCCAAAGGTAATATCCATCATCCCTGTGGCACAATTAATATTGGCCTTCGTCGTAGCCAAAAATGGGTGTCCCAAAATGATTGGTGTATGCTTTAACTCTTGGGATGATTGGTGTAATTTTTATTTCATAGTGTGACTTCCCACTATCATCTTAATGAAATTCATCATTTGAGTAAATTGTGGTCTTTCCTCTCTCTACCTCTTCCAAATTTCTCTACTTAAATCCTCTCATATTCTTTAAATAGTTTTCATGTAATTTATCTTTCCCTAGATTAATCACACTCAAAAATTCGGTTTTCAAAGTATAAGGTGTTTTTCCAACTTGTTCTATAAAGATTATTCCTCCTCGTGAGATCGACTCCGCTTACCACTATATATTTGATTTTTCCAATCTTTTAAAGTGTGTGAGTGTGAATATTTTAAAATTATGACACGGCTTTCTTAACGACACTAGTCGGTGCGCATCAATTTTTGGCGCTGTTGTCGGGGAGGAAATTAATTTTTATGTTGGGAAATTCCTTGTGTCTGATTTGTATATAGTTTTCTTAATTTTTTTATTTTTATTTTACAGGAAAAAAAATCAAAAAATCTAAAGAAATTCGGACATGAAATTCCAAGAAATAAAATCTGTCACAGGAAGCGTCGCTAAATCTCATATCTGTCACAGAAAGTAGAAATTCAGAAAAATCCAAGAAAATCAAGCGTCGCTGAAAGGTCAGAAATGTATGTAACGTTCCTGTTTTGCTAATTTCTGGAAAAATTCTGAAAAATTCAGAAAAATTTTGAAAATTTCAAAAAAATTCAGAAATAAAGAGAACACCAAAAACATGCTTTTAGATTTTATTTTGCAGTAATTTTACATATTGTGTGATATTTTTAGTTTATAGCATCTTTCATTCATATCTCTATTTGAAAATTGAAAAAAAATCTAAAAAAAGTCTCTGAAAATAAAATAAAAATTAGAAAATAAAAAAAATTCATCATGCTAGCATATCTCCATCTTAGTTGAATTACTTTCATGCATGTGTGCATTTAGTTGATCTATTTGTTCATTCATAGCATTATTTGAAAAAGAAAAAAAATTTCTTCCCATCTCTTTCCCCTTCTTAAGGGCATTAGGATCTTTACACCCCTCTTGGATTTGGAAGGACACTCCATTGAGCATTCCGTCTCTTTAGACTTAAAATTCCATTTCTAAAATCTCCATAATCCCCGCACCCATGGATTCCCTCACGGACGCCGGGCCGGTTGTACCGCGAAGCACCTTGGAGTTAGAGTGCCCTTAGAAAGTTTTCCATAAAAATTAAAAAAAAATCATCATTCTTGCATTCATATAGTTAATCCTTGCATTTGTATAGTCTAGTTAACCCATAACCCATTCATATAGGGATTCATTGCATTTTGAAAAAAAAAATCATCATTACCTTTTGGGCCCTTTGCATTGCATGCAAGGTAGGAGATCCCTCCACCCTCATTTGATATGACCCATTAGTGAAGTTGAAAGGTTAGTGCATTCTAAGTCCCAACCCCAACCTAACCTCATGGAGAATCAAAACCAACAAGTGCAACAAGCCCCCAAGCAAATGAAGGATTATTTCATACCGAACCAATATCAACAATCCTTCTATGTTCAAGCACCTCAGAACCAGGTGGTTCATTATGAGATTAAATCTAGCACCATTCAGATGTTGCCATCATTTTATGGTAACCCTAATGAAAATCCATACAAGCATCTAGATGAGTTCCTCCAGATCTGTTCAACTGTCAAAATCCAGAACTTCTCGGATGATGCCCTTAAGCTTACTCTCTTCCCATTCTCCCTTAAGCACAAAGTTAAATATTGGTTGGGAGCCTTGGGTAGAACAATAGACATATGGGGAGAGATGCAAAAATAGTTCTTGAAGAAATTCTACCACATTGGTCGGACTAATATTATGAGAAGGGCCACCACTGGATTTACACAAAATTCTGGGGAGCAAATTCATGAGGCCTGGGACAGGTTGAAAGATCTATTGAGAAAATGTCCCCATCATGGCCTATCTAGATGGCAAATCGTGCAAGCATTTTATGAGGGATTAACGAAAAACTATAGACAAATGGTAGATGCCTCATGTGGGGGGGGGATTTCATGAGTAAAAGTGAGGATGAAGCCTATGATTTGTTTGAGATGTTAAGTGAAAATTATATTAGTCATGCTTCACTTTCCTCCTATGAAAGGATGATTGGACCTTCCAAGAAGGGTGTGCTATATGAAGTCAAAAGTCAAGGAGAGTTGGAGAATAGGATGGATATTAATGCGCTTGCTCAAAAGTTGAATAAAGTGGACTTGTTGGCGCAAAGGATGGAGAAGGTAGATTTGGTAGCACAAAAGCTAGATCAATTATTGTCCATGAATAAACAAGAACCATCTTTTCCTTCTATCCAACAAAATCAACCTTTCTCAGATTCCAACCTTCAAGAACTTTGTGCTTTATGTTCTAGCCCAAATCATGCTGTCATTGATTGCCCTACAGCGGCCCAACTGTCCCCGTTCATTCAAGAATAAGTCTTTGCTGCTCAGGGAGTCTCCAAGCCTAATTATGATCCATATTCCAATACTTACAACCCGGGCTGGAGAAATCACCCAAATTTTTCTTCGAAATCACAACAAGGACCATCTACTCAAGTCGATCCCTCAATTCCTAAACAATCTTTTCAAGTTCCGAACCAGTCTCACCAACATCTTCAAACCCCTTTTCAACATAATCAACAACAACAACTTCCATTTCAGCAACCATCGTTCCATCATGCTCAGGCCCCATATCAACAAGCTCCATCATTCCAGGGCCAATATAATCAATTTCCATCACATCGTTATCAACCTCAGGCCCCATTTCAAGCTCCTTATCAACTGCCTCCTCAACCCCCTCAGCCTCATTTTGAGGATAAATTTGACCAACTTCAGTAACTTATTCTTTCTCAGCAACAATCAATTGCTAAGTTAGAAGGTAAAATAGGTCAGCTGGCGGCTAGTAATATGAGGAGAGATGTTGGACAGTTACCTAGTCAACCCATAGCTAATCCCCGCAATCAACAACCTCCGGGTTTCCAGCAAAGAGCTCACATTCTTCCTCCTCCCAATCAGCCCAACCAACATCAGTCTCCCCCTCCTGTCGTTCCTCAGTTCGAGAATGCCAAAGCTATCTCTACCCTTAGGAGTGGTAAGGTTCTCAATGATCCATATCAGGCTAAGAATGTGGGTGGTAGTTCGGGCCAAGATGCCCAAGAAGAGGAGAGTGATAATGAGGAAGAAGAGCCAATAATTGTTCAAGAGAAAAAGAAGCCGGATGGGGGGGAGAAGACAATGGACAAAGGAAAGGTCAAGGTTGATGAAGGTTTTCAAGGATATGTTCCTAAGGTCCCTTTTCCGGATGCATTAAAGCTAAAAGCTCAAAAGAAGCCGGTCCAACAAGAAGAGATGTTGGAATTGACGCTATGAATGAACAAATAGTTGATCTATTTGTTCATTCCAATCAAAATGTATTGACGCCCTCCATGCCGTCGCTATTTCTAGAATCAACGCCTACTTAAAAGGGCGTTCATTAAATCACGCCTTGAGCTCGGTCGTCATTTCTTTTTTTCCCTTTTTCTTCAAATTAATTGACGCCTGATCTTGTGTCTCTTTTTACTGAATACGCGCCCTTGAAGCTGTCGTTATTTAAATAGCGCCTTGATCTAGGTCGCTGTTTCCTAAAAATTAAAATATCAATCTATTTAATTCCAAAATAATTGTGCAAATATTTAAATATTTCTCACATGGTCTTTTAAGCTCAAAAAGATGATGAAATATATGAAGACTCAAATAATGTGTGAGAATGTAATTAATGCTCATGTTGCACAAATATACTCAAATAATGCTCAAACATGATGGATGTGATGTAAATTATGATTTAAAATATAGCACTTATCACTCATCATCATCAAGACATCTTAATAGAACACCAGTGAGGCTCCTCCTATAGAGTAGACCTCCAACCAATGTGTATTTCTGGGCCACCCTTCTTATGACTTTCTTATCCTCTATGGTGGCTCCTTCAGAGTAAGACTGATCTTTACAATATTTGATGATTTCATATAACCAATGTTTCTCCTCATCGGCCAGTTCTTCTTCAAATTCTGCCAACATGATTTCCCTCTTCTCAAGAATTTCTCCTTCCTGAATCTTCTGTAGGACTCTTTCTTTCATTCTTAAAAGGTAAGGGTCATGAACGGCAGGGACGAGACGCTTGTAGATGGTGATGGATTCAGACCATACACCTAAAGGAAATTTAAAAGATGACGGCAGTGAGGCGAGGGCATCGGCCAGAATGTTCTGTTCGCGAGGAACATGGACAAAGATCAGCTTGGTGAACAATTTGGCATAAGCGGAGATCAGCTCCTGATAAGGCTTGAGCTTGGGATCAAGGGTGTGATATTTGATAATCACCTGGCGGAGAACAAGTTGACTATCACCCACAACTCGTAATTCAGTGATATAGAAAGAATGGGCTAGTTCCATACCAGCTAGAAGAGCCTCATATTCAGCAATGTTGTTGGTGACTGGGAATGCGAGATGAAACGCCTTTGGGATGGTGACGCCTTCGGGCGTTAGAAGGACAATACCAATACCCTTCCCTTGGGAATTCAGAGCTCCATCAAAATATAATGTCCACATGGGCTCGTCGGATTGGGTGATGGACATCAGTTCCTCATCTGAAAACTCTGATTGGACAGGATCGAACTTGGGAAGAGGATGGTGAGCGAGATGCTCGGCTATAGCATATCCTTTAATTACCTTTTGCTGGATGTAGGTGATGTCAAATTGAGACAAGAAACTCTGCCAGCGTGCTAGCCTATCGGTAAGGACGGATTTCTCCAGGAGAAACTTGATAGGGTTCATGCGGGTAATCAAGTGAACCTCATGAGCCAAGAAGTAGTGCTTCAGTTTCTGCACTACCCAAACGACGACAGCACAGATTTTCTCCATGACGGTGTACTTCTGCTCACAGGGATTAAGGAGTTTGGACAAGTAATAGGTTGCCCGTTCTTTGCCTTCTTCATCGACTTGTGCGAGGACGGCCCCCACGGAGTCATCCAAGACTAAAATATAAAGGATCAGAGGTTTTCCTTGCTTGGGTGGAATAAGAACGGGTGGATTAGCCAGGTATTCCTTTAATCCTTCAAAGGCTTTCTGGCATTTTGAATCCCAATGGAATTCCACTCCCGGCTTGGTCAACTCGTAGAAATGTCTACACCTTTGCGAGTGCTGAGACACAAACCGATGAATGAATTGTAGCCTCCCAATTAAACCTCGGACTTCCCTCAAGTTTTTGGGAGGCGGCATATCCCTGATGGCCTTAGCTTTATTAGGATATATCTTAATCCCCCTTTTACTCACAATGAAACTCAGTAGCTTGCCCGATGATACGCCAAACACACACTTTTTCGGGTTCATTTTCAATTGGAACTCTCTTGATCTCTGCAATACCTTAGCCAAGGCACTCGGATGTTCCGCGCTAGTTCTTGATTTCACCAATAAATCATCCACATACACTTCCAGCTATATATGCATCATGTCATGAAATTTGGCCATCATATCTCTTTGGTAAGTAGCTCCAGCATTCTTTAACCCAACGGCATGACCACGTAACAATATGTTCCCCAAGGTGTAGTGAATGACGTCTTCTCCTGATCCTCTTCTGCCAAACAAATTTGATTATATCGCGAAAATTCATCCATAAATGAGAGGGTTTCATAGCCTGCCGTGTTATCGATTAACACATCAATATGAGGTAAGGGAAAATCGTCATTTGGACACGCGCGGTTAAGGTCCCGGAAGTTGATGCAAATCCTGACTTTCCCATCATTTTTCATGACCGGGACAATGTCCGCCACCCATTAAGGATAAATGATGACTCTAATGAACCTGGCTTTGTGGAGCTTGTCGACCTCTTCTTTCATTTTCAAAACCATCTGAGGGTGGAAACGCCTTAACCTTTGTTTTACTGGGACGGACCCTGATTTTAGAGTTAAACGGTGTGTTCGACCAAGTTGGAATCCAGACTCGGCATATCCTCGTAGCTCCATGCAACGTGTCCTTATACTTTTTGAGAACTTTAATTAATACCTCTTTTTCAGAGGGTGATAAATTATCACTTATGAGGATGATCCTAGGGTCTTCCTCCGTTTCCAAGTTGACTTCTTTGGTGGACTCGTCTACGGCAGCTGACGGCTCATCGAATCTCTTCATCCCACTAGCATATGCGCCGGCCGCGTCCTCATATTCTTCATCCTCTTCTTCAATAGGGCATTCTTCATCTGTGAGCTCATAGACTCCATACCCTTCATCAATTGTGCAATTCTCCTCACAATCTATCTCTGACAGTTGGACGGGATTTTCTAGCAATTGAGGAATGGATAGGCACGCTCGACACCTACTGGCTAGATCCAGAAGGAATCGATGTGGGATCTACTTACCCTTAGATTTATTTTTGGGTACTACCCTTGACCTATTATTCCTAGGTTGACTGAGCTGTTCTACGGACGAAGACGAAGCTAAAGAAGATGCCGAAGAATGTACAGGGAAGGACCCCTCGGAGGAGGGGTAGAAAAGGTCACTCATAGGACCTTGGATGAGTGGCATGTAGGCCGGGACGCACTCGTGGGAGATGTAGGAGATTTCTTCAACGAAGTTGTGTTGCTGAGGAGTTTGAAAATTGACATTTTTTCTTTTTCATTTTTGATGACAAAGCAATGAAAAGAAATCGGAGGGGGAAAAAGTGATTATGGCTAAAGGGTTGGGAGGTTCATAGAGCAAATCATGATTGAAAACGTGATGTGGGTTGAGAAACCCGCGTAGGTATGTAACTAGAGAAGGGGACCTAGGAAGATCGTCAGACAGTCTTCTGGCCCAAGAAGGAGACAGTAGCGAGGGCTGTGGTGAGTGAATGGAGAAGATGACGGCTAATGAGCCGTCGATGGCAATGTTGATGACGGATGAAGATCCGCCGGTGACAGAGTCCTCTTGGCGAGGATGGTTCGGAATTCTGACAACAGTAGTGATATCCCCCAGCATTTCAGAGATCGATGGCGGCCCTACCAGCTGCGGGGGTGAGAACATTCTTTCTAATGCAAGGGAAATATCTTGTATGTCAAACCATTTTCCCCATTCGTATTCCGGATCTTTGATCTTGCCTTTCTTAGCAGCCCTTGAACATTTTTTAGCCAAGTACACAACATGTGATCCCCCATGTGTCTCTTGCGGGTAATCCCCCATCTGAACAACGAGTCCTTTCTTGAAGTGAGAGGATAGGGTCCACATGAGGGGTTTCCCATCCACCTCGAGCGGTCCTTTAAAGCCTAGGCCGAACTTGTGACTCAACCTTATTTTCTTTGGCGGTTTCAGCCTTCCTTACAATTGCGCGCCCAAGCATTTGCCCTGTTGATAGCCGATATTCCTCATTATCTCCCATCCTTTAGAATGAGAAGGGAGACGTGACATCGGTATCGAAAGTGGCTTCTTTGGTGTTGGCGGAATGCGGCATGGGTCATACACATCCAGTAGTGACAATATGGGCCGATGAGACGGCCAAACAGACGGCAGAGAGATGTTAATAGCGTCCACTAATTGAAGGACAGGCGTACTGATCACTTTAATAATCTTCTCATTGTATGGAAACTTTAGGCATTGGTGGTTAGTGGAGGGTACATCATCCATGACTTCAATATAGGGGCAGCCCAGTATAGCCTTGAATGTGGGATCCATATCGAGGACATGGAATTCCGTAGAGACTGACGCAGGGCCTAACTCTGCCCTCAGGATAATCATCCCCTGTGGTGGCCTTTTGCTGTTGTCATAGGCTGTGACTGTGATTGAGGAAGGTCTTATATGTTCCTCACTGACCCCACATAACTGAAGGGTGCTCATGGAGATCACATTTATGGATGCGCCCGTGTCCACCAAACACTGGTGTATGGATACTCCATTGATTTTTATTGAAACACACAACGCATACTTTCGAGCTTCCTTGGGGGCGAGCTCATGGTTGTGGAACATAATGGCTGGCTGTGTGTCTGTCGGCGTCAGAACGGCCGAAATCTTTTCTACAGGGAGGTCTTCATTCATCATGACATTTTGAAGATATTCCATTAAGGCGGCCTGATGGGATGTGGATCTCTGAAGTGGCTCAAGGATGGAGATCCGAGCGGGCGTCTTGTCCAGGTGCTTTAACAAGTCATACTGCGTTCTAGGGATGTATTTTCTGGCTGCTCTCCATTGTCCTTCTCTGGCTGAGATTGCCCCGGGTCCTGACTGTTCTGCGGAAAAACCCGGTGGAAAATTTTTCCACTCCGGAGCACCATTGCCTGCGGCTTTTGTACCTCTATGGGGGTAGATGTGGGTTTTAGTAGGGGTTTGAGGGGTAGTGGTGGAGGAATGATTGATGAGGCCGGGGTAATGACAGGAGTAGGGATTCTGATGAGGGGTTTGTTAGGTGTAGGCATGGTGGAGGTAAAGGGGATATCATATGGGCTATGGAGGGTAAGGGGTTTGGAAGGTGGAGGTGGAGGCAAAGTGGAAGTGGATAAGGCTTGAGATGGACAATAGTTCTGAGATGGATGGTGGGTGATGAGTGGCTTTGAGGGCGTTAGTGGAGGCATGGTGGAGGTAGGCGGGGTCGCGTACGGTTGACGGATGATGAGAGGTTTGGAAGGCATAGGTGTAGGTGTAGTAGGGGTGGATGACAAAATGGAGGGGTGAGAGAAGATGAGAGGGTGCGAGGGCATAGTGGAAGGCGTTAGCTGATAGGTCATTGGTGAGTTAGTGGGAGAGATGCGAATGAGAGGACGTAATGGCTGTGGAAATGATGAAGGCCGCACTATAGGTTGCGATGCGGGTTGATGAGAGAGAGGTGCTACCCGGGCAAGGTGAGGGGGGTGTCTGATGATAGGGTTGGCGGCGGCAACAATGGCGGTACTTTCTGGGTGCCACCCATATTCTCTCCCGACTTCCGGGAAAGAGGAAATGGGGTTGACCTGGTGATTGGGTTGTTGGTGCTCCGGTAATGGATTCTGGATTATGCCCATGTTGGGTTGTTGTGGTTGGGCCTGCTGAGGCTGTTGTTGTTGTGGTTGTTGTTGTGGCTGTTGTTATAGTTGTTGTTGTTGTTGGAACTGTGGCCTAGGAGGAGGTCTCCTGGCTTTGAAAGTGGCGATGTATCGCATCATTTCATCCCAGTCAATTCCGCCTTCATCATTCATGTCGCAGATGTAATCTTTAAAATGGAAGCAATTCTCCACTGTGTGTCCTGACTGCCTATGGTAGACGCAGTATCTGGAGGTATCAACATTCGGGGGCCATGCGAGCCTTTCCCTGGGTAGGATGAGGGTGTTTGAGGCCATGAGGGCGCTGAAAATATCTGCCAAAGTTTCTGGCAATGGTGGGTAATAGGCTCTCTTGGGGCCAATCGGCCTCCTTTGTTGCTGTGGGTGGCCGTAATTCCCTGGGGGTGGAACTTGGTGGTTGCTGTTGCTGGGGTCGGGGTTGTTGCTGGGGTTGAAATGGTTGAGGCATATTATTCTGGGGTGGATCATTTTAGGGTGGAGGACGAGAGGGGAAAGGACCTTGCTGGAGAGGAAGTCGGGGCATTTGTGGAGGCCTTGGGTTGGTTGCATAGTTGGCGTTGTTGACTACACTCACCTGCTCATTTGTTACGACCCCTTCTCTCGCTCCACTTGGGACACCGGTGCCTGTCTTTCTGACCACCTTGGGCTTTGGCGGCTCAAACATGTGCATAATGGGGGAATCTTTTAACTGGGTTTGGATATATCGGGCCCTTTCATAGAGCTCTTCCATTGTAGTGAGCTTGTTCATGGCCAGGACGTGCCTGAACTGTGGGGTTGCATTGGACACAATCATTACTTGTTCAGGCTCTGAGAGGGTATCTCTTATCCTTTCTGCCAGAGACCTCCATCTTTCAGCATAACGGACAAAATCTTCGTCGGGCCTCATTTTCTCGGCCACTAGGTCGGTAATGGAGAGAGAGGGACCAACCCTATCCCGATACTTTTGCAAGAATCTTCTTTGCACTGTATCAAAGTTCTTGGCCTCGCCGGGCTCCAAAGAATAGAACCATTCTAGCGCAGGACCGTCCAACGATCTCCGAAAGAGGTATGCCAGGGATCTCTGGTCATTTTTCCAATAGGAGGATTCATACATGAAGTTCTTGAGGTGAATAAAGGGGTTGCCAGTGCCATTGAACCTGCAGTATGTAGGCATTTCGGAGGGAGGAAGATGGATCACCGGAAGGATTGGCAAAGCAGCCTCCGGGGTGGATTTTACATCCACCATTTTCTTTAAATTCTGAAACTGTTCGTCCATTCTATTGAACCTGTTGAAGAGCGATTGGGCGAGCTCCTCGGGAGGTGAAGGTGGCACCTGCCACTGGGGAGGAAGATGTCTCCCGGAGATTTTAGGAGGAAACCCCGAATGGGAGGGAGCTGTCGGGCCGCCGGCAGCTAGCCCTGGCTGGAGTGGCGTGTGATGAACGGCAAGGGTTTGAGATTGTGAAGGGAACTGGAACAAGGGAGGTTGTTGGCTCGCCTGTCCTTGAAGTGAGGGAGAAGAGATGGCTTGCACCGGTGAAGGAGATGGGATGGCCTACACCGACTCTTGGAGGGGTGCGACGGTTGGAGTTGACTCTTGAGGGGTGGGAGAAATAGATTTCCCTTTCAGAATGGCCTGGAAGGCCCGGAGTTGCTCAGAGGTGAGCTCCGTGTTGGCGAGGACACCCAGCAAAGAGGAGATGTCATGTGGTGGGGATGTGTCCCCTGTGGTAACCTGCACCTCACGTGAGGACTCATAGGACGGGCCCGAGTCCATAGCATGGATACGCGGCTCGACTGACTGACCACGACCAGGGTGGTTCTCCTCAAAAGACTCGTGGGCCATTTTCAAAGTTCTTACGGAATGCAAAAACATGCACCAACAAACATATAGTAGAGATTATCAAACAAGTAGATACCTTTACGCCCTTTTTTGTTTTTATTTTGATTTTTTTTTTGTTTTAAACCAAATCTGAAGTTCACATAAAAGGAAGGACCCTGATTAACTTTGTTTCACCGCCGTGTCAACTAGGGTCACTCGTCTCACCACGAATGGGTCAACTAACTCCGGGGAACTTCAATGATACAACCAACCCAGTGAACGAAGAGGGAATCCTTCGTTGTCGGGGACTTACGGAGGTCCCGGTGGAGAAGATCATAGTCCGTCGAGAGGAATTCTTGAACGGAGAGTCCTACCTTCACCGAGAGAGGGTGATCCTTAGAAAAAAATGAAAATAATGAATAAAAAAGGGTGGATGTATGTAATGAAGTGCTGAATAGATATACAGAGCATAAGAAAATAACAGAGATAACAAAGATATAATCAACACCCAATGAATCACAAGGGGTTAGGGGTGGAGTGCACGAGGTGCACGAGGGATAAGAACTGAAAGTGCTACTGTGAGCACAACTGGAGTGCGCGAGGGAGCAAAGGTGGAGGGGCACACAGCGATACCAAGATTACAAGAGTAACCAAGAGAAAGTGAAAGAGGTCCCACCGTGATCGCCAAGATGTGAGCGACGTCACGCGGATTGTCGGAGGTGAGCGGAGCGCGCGGGCTCGTTTTGCTGCGACACAGAAAAAAGAAAGAGAAGCAGAGGAACCACCACGGGAGATTGCTCCGGCGGGGTGTGCAGAATAGATACAGTGAAACAAGATATGGGGATTAAACGGCCATAGCGGGAAATGACTCTCCGCGACCTCGGGGGATGGGAATGGTGTAGAATTTAAATGACAGCAATTTAAACGGCCATGGCGGGAAATGACTCGCCGCGGCCTCGAAGATATGACAGATATAAAGATAATACAGAATATGAATAGCAGAAATTTAAACGGCCATTGTGAGAAATGACTCGCCGCGGCCTCGAAGATATGGTAGATATAAGAAGCACAGAATATAAGTGGCAAGAATTTAAACGGCCATTGCGGGAAGTAACTCGCCGCGGCCTCGAAGATATAACAGATATAAGCACAGCACAAAATATAAGTGGTAGAAATTTAAATCGCCATTACGGGAAGTAACTCGCCGCGGCCTCGAAGATATAACAGATATAAGCACAACGCAGAATATAAGTGGCAGAAATTTAAACGGCCATTGCGGGAAGTAACTCGCCGCGGTCTCGAGGATATAACAGATATAAGAACAGCACAGAATATAAGTGGCAGAAATTTAAACGGCCATTGCGGCAAATGACTCGCCGCGGCCTCGAAGATATGATGTGATCGCCAGGGGTCGGAGATCCCAAAATGAAAAGAGTGATCGCGCTTACCTCAAAAGCAGGAAATGGCGAGTTGCTTCTTCTTCTCCCTTTGGCCGGCCGATGGAGAGGGCTTTCCTTGGTTACCCTTGCAAAAGAGGAAACAGACAGATAACAAGTGAATCAGAAAAATGGCAGTGTAGTATTAGTCTCTTGTGATGAAAAATGATGAAATCTGGGCGAGACACACACCTGGTTGGTGTTGTTTTTAAACCCTCACGGACACGAATAGGAGGAAAATGCTATGATAGATGGAAGATCATGCAAACGTGCATAAAAATAGATCTCTCTTATGAAGCGAGATGACAGATGACGGGATGATGCATGCAACGGAAATGACAAAAGAGAGTGAGAGAGAATGGCTTATTGAAGATGCCGATGGCGGGATCCGGCGGAGCTTCGACAGCGTAGGGATGACGTGAAAGCACGATAGACGGAGTTAGCCTTCCTCTCGCGAGCGCGGGCACCCGAGAATCCGGCAGAACCTCCTCCTGCAAAAGCCCACGGGTTAGGAAAGGGATCCGGTAGAATCTCTTTTCTCTGTCGGATCTGAAGCTCTCTCCCTTCGAGGGAGGGGGTCCTCTATTTATAGAGGCAAACTTAATTGAGGCATCCAGGAACCTGGACACCTCAATGTTGAGGCATCCAGGGCCTTGGACGCCTCAATATATATATTTTTTATTTTTTTCTCAATCTAATTTATTGAGGCATCTCGCCTCTTGGACGCCTCAATGTTGAAGCGTCCGGGACCCCGGACGCGCCCATCTTCACCCACCGAATCACCGTCAAAAGCCGCCGATAGTGGAGAAAACCCGTGGTTTCGACGGATAACCGTGACTCTCGAAGGGCGCGTCTGGTCGACAAGACGTCTTTATGATTGGATTTATTCGAAACGTCAAAATAAACGGTCGGAGCGGCGCCGCGTACGCACTGCATGAGCCTTCTAAAGAAGGCGTCTAGGGTCCTTGACACGTCAAAGTGAGGCGTCTAGGGTCCTTGACACGTTTAAAACTTTTCAGGAAGAAATTCAAAAAAATGTAAAAAAATTCAAAAAATAGGAAATCACCAAAGTAATTAAAAATGTGAAGGCAACCTTGGGGTATCATAGTGTAATATGAGATTTACTCACGGTAATGTTAGAAACGGCGTGTCTACATGCTTGTGTGGGCAGACTTCTACGACAGGGTTGCCGTGAGTGTTTCCTCGGTAGGCCTGGTGTTAGAGTGGTCTGGTTCCCGATTGTGAGATCGGGATTTCTCTTTCTGCTTGACCGGTACAGTAGGAGTAGCTGTAGTGCCGAGTTTTGACTGGCCACCGGTTCGTTGTTCCTGCTGTAGTTGTAGCTGTCTTTCCTTTCCGCTACCGCCGTTGTTCTCGGTTGGGGTTCTGCGGGATTCCTACTTAGCCAGTGACAGGAGGCTCACCCCTACTTTTCAGGTGCGGCGGTTCTTCCTCGAGGTTCGAGGGTGCTATTCAGAGGTTCTTAGCTGTCAGCTCGCCGAGCCGAGTGTTCACTTGGCATGTGGTATGTTTTACTGCTTTAGATTGTACTTTCTGTTGGACTGGACTCTATTGTTGTAGTTATTTATTTATTTATGTTAATTGTTGAATTGTCATACTTTATTTCCTATTTCTTTGTACCTCCATACTCCTTTTAGCCCTTCCGAGCCCTCCGGCTCGTGGGCGGCGGGCCAGGATTCGAATGATATCGGGTTCTTCCCGGTATCCGGATCTTGGGTCGCTATAGATGTTATCAGAGCGGTGGTTGTAGATGTACATAGGAATTCGAGATATTACAGTGATCAGAGTCCATAAGGTCCAGTACAGTCGGAAATTGGCATAGGGTTTTATGTTTGTTCTCCGCTTGGTTTCTCGCTTGAGAGCTTGAGTGCGCCACGCGGTGCTGTTAAGGTGGTTGTTGTTTGCGACTTTCGTGCCGGCGTGGGGTCTAAGGATCTAGGTCGAGAGCTTTCTCCCGCATCAGTTGTGGCCCCAGTTGTGCTACGTTGAGCAGAGGTTGCCGACAGGTGCGCTGCTGCGGTGTTGCGTTCGAGGAATTTGCCGCGAGGTTAGGTGGCTGGTGCGGATTGCTCATGATTAAGTGGCCATGAGTGTGCTCAGAGGGAGCTGTTATAGAGTTTGGCGACTCCAGCTTGAGGCTTACCCAGCCCCTGATGTGTTAAGGTTGTGGTTTAAGGTGGCAGAGTAGGTTTTCTGATCGAGAAGTGTGCTCGGGTGAGCAGAGGATCTTCTCGGTGAGCTGCTATTTTTTCGAGCCCGATGTTCTTGTCATGCTCTGTGGCGTCAGAAATGACGTGTCGGTCCCGATTATTCTTGCAGATTTAGAGGCAAGATTGGGCTGTGGTGTCCCTGTAAGTCTTGCTCCTGCGCTCCTGTGTGCGAATGGGCTGTGTTCATTTTGGATTTGGTTTGAGATGAGAAGGTTCCGTGGTGAGTGCGGGACTCGAGGATGAGCATTGACGGTTGTCAATTATGGCTCGTGTGCGGCTCTTGGCGTGGAGTGTTGCAGTTCGAGGAATTGCAGTGGTTGTGTATCGAGAGATGTTGTGATCGTGGTCCGACGTGACACTCGTCGAGTGTGTCGAAAGTGCTGACCTGATGAGGTAATGGTTTTCTTGGTGCTATTCCCAGCATGCGCGAGATTCGAGGTCAGGTCGAGCATGGAGTTTCTCCGATTGGTCGGAGGTATGTCAGTTTCTCCTTTGGTTAGGGAGATTGCGCTTGGCTAAGGTTCGTCATCTTGCATTGTGTGCCCGGATTGGTTGGCCTCCGTGTGCCATGAAGTCCGTGCGAGACGAGTCCTGTGTTTTGGCAAGGTGGTTGCCTGTGAGAGTTGTGCCCATTTCTCCTGGTGTGTAAGGGTGATGGCGCTGTTCCGGAAGGACGAGTGTTGGTTGGGCGGTGTTCGAATTCTTGTCTGGTGCTAGAACTTTTCGATGCGTGGCAGTTCGGAGCCTGCAGTGTTGCGGAGAATTGCCAGATTTGGGAGTGAATCTGTGCTTAGGGTTCGAGGTAAGGAAGCTTTCCTCACCCTATTTTCTGAGGTTGGCCAGCCGAATTGTGGATTGTCGGGATGGATAGTCTCGAGTTACTGTGTTTGGCTGTGCGCGTGGATCTGAGTGCGCAGCGGAAGCCTGGTGGGCCCATAACCCATAGGTTCAAGATCGTAGCGTTGGGTGCTACGGGCGGAATCCTGAGGTTGCTTTGAGCATTAGAGGATTGGCTCCTCGGTGTGAGGCATGTTGTTGACGTGCTGTTGTTTGAGATATTGTGGTTCTTGGCACTGACAGGATGGAGTGTTGGGGAAATGTGTCAGCAAGTGTGCCGCATGAGTACCATGTTCCTGTGATGGAAGCCGTGTCAGGAGTCGATGTTAGACCCGGAAGGGGTTGTTGAGGATGTCGCCTGACGGAGGTCGAGGACGTGTTGGTCAGAGTCAGTGGTTTGGTGCCCGACTTGTGTTGCAAGCTGTGTTCTCAGATGAGATCGTGTTTTGAGGAAGTGATCTCTGGGAGATTTTGGGTTCGTGTCGGTAGCTGCGAGTGACTGGTAAGGCTAGTCTCATAGTCGACCATGATAAGGTGTGTATTGTTGGGGACCCGTGTGCATTGGTTGCGGCGTTGGCGACCAGGTTGCTGTGAGATTGGGTGGCACTTTCCTCCCCTAGAGACGTGTGCCATGAATTGTTCCGGTGGTGTCCCGTGGCTCTGTGATAAGGGCGGACTCGGGATTGGCAGGTGTCCACTCGGATAAGTTGGGATAGGATTCGATGAGACAGAACGGAAGAGTGACGCATGTGGTCAGTGGAGGAGCCAGGGGGGCAATTGCCCCCCCTTGACTTAGTAAATTCCTCTCTCTCTCTCTCTTTGCTCTCTCTCTCTCTCTCTTTGCATTTGCCCCTCACCCCTGTTGGGTTTTTTGGACCTATTAGATGTATATCGATGGTGGATATCTAAGTTTTATGATTAAGTTAAAATATCTACTGATGATGGATATTTATCACTCACATTCATTGGTTGGTTGTTTAACCGTAAATCGACGATGGAGATTTTCTTTTGTAAGATAGAAACCTAAAAGAGGCAAAGAGGATAAAAGCAGCACAGTAGAACCGTAAAAAGGTATTGCGGCTGCCAGCTGAGAAACTTTGTCTGTAGCTATGTAGGGTTATTTTTTGATGGTTGAGTATAAATAAAAAAAGGCTATCAGGCTATGCACAGAGTTGATTTGCAGACTTGTAGAAGGTCTCTCCGATCCGCACGTCTGCCCCCCCCCCCCTCACACCCCACTCCACTCTAACGAGTTTCTATGTCAATACGGTGAGTTTTCTCCCTTACTCAATGTGACTTTTGCTGGAATCGTAGGGCTTTACCATGGGGTTTTACCTGAGGAAGACATTTCATTCAGGACTTTTATTTTATCTTTCTTTTTAATTTTTGTTTCGTGTATTTTCAATCACGGAGATTTTAGATGTCTCAGTAGCTTAACCTGATTCTCCCTCTCAGTTATTCCTATTTGTGATTCGTTATCTCGAGTATATAATACAATGCCAGCTCCCACTCGTCGGAAACAATGCACCTGATTTTGAAGCTGAAGTAATTTTTGTGGTGATCAATGGATGAATGATAATTTTGTGACATATATTGAGAAGGAGATATTCGAGAGTATTGACAATGAGACAATAATGTAACGCTTTTAGAATATGAAGATCCGGCGTGGACAACTCACTTATAAAATATCTTCTATTTGAATGAAAATAAATAATTTTTATTACATTAATTATATTTTGTCCCCCCTTTCAAATATTTCTGGCTCCGCCACTGCCTGTGGTTGGAGGTCCTTGATGGTACGTTAGCGGTGGAGTGGTTATCCCTGGTTTGGTGACCAGTATGTGATGGTTCCCCTGTAAGCCTGAGTCGAGTGAGGTGATGACTGAAGACTCCTGAGTCTTGTCATTGGTTTCATCGTGCTCCCCTGAGAAGGTTGAGTTGGCGCGATGATCAGGATCGGATGTGGTGTCCGAGAGGAGTTCAGCTCGAGTTGTGGTAATTGTCTGTGTGTGAGTCAGCGGATGACCTGTTGTGGGTTGGATCGTGCCCGTTGGGTCGGTGGAGGTTTCCCGTTGACGAGTAGCTGGTGATCAGCGTGTGGTCTTTTCACAGACAGAAGATGATGTTGGTGGTGCATCGTGAACGGTGAGAGCCATGTATCAGTGAGGCCTTTGGTGACCGTTTCTGTGATGTGCCTTTACGGATGGGATCTGGGCTTTGTCGGAACTTATCTTCTGACAGAGTTGGCACAGTGATATGTCTGGCTTTCAGCTTGCCAGGTGTGAGGTGGTTCTTGGTGCTGAGCCGATATTCTGGTTGCGGTCTATTGAGATGAGTGCATGAGTCGGTGAAGGCTCTGTTTTGGTTGTTCCCTGGAGCTGGGTGTGCGACCTGTCCGCTGGTTGTGAAGCTGATGTGTGATTTGTCTGCCGACCATAGGATGGATCGGTAGCTGTTTCTTGTGACGAGGACTGTGTCTCCTCGGTGGGTGAGATGGTGGCAGTGGTGCCATGATTGGTTTTCTTTGAGACTGAGGTGATGTTAGACTGTGTCCTTTGGTGTGTGCCTACTCTAATGGCCGGTGTGCGGTAGTCTGGATGTGTCCCTCAGGAGAGAAGCTTTCGTGAGAATTGAGGTTTTCTGTGCTGGGGCTCTGACGGCGTTGTCAGTTGGTTCAGTGTTCTTCCCATCTGACTTGGTGCTAGTCTTAAATTTCGAGGATGAAATTTCTTTAAGGGGAGAGGGCTGTGATGCCCCGGATTTTTCGGATATTTTTCGGATAATTTTCGTGGGTCTCGGAGTGTATTTTGTGCTTTATACTTGTTTTTCCCTTATGTGCCTTCGGAACTCTGTGCAGGGCGAACCGTGGTGTTCTCCGACTCTGGGATGTTACCACTGCGTTGTGCTCCTCCCTAGGATCGCGGAGGTAATTTTTCATAATTTTCTGAATTTTTGAAATTTTTGGATTTTTCTATATATTAACCCTTTCCCTCTCTCCCCTCTCATTTCTCACTCTCTCCCTCTCTCTTCTCTCATGATCTCCCTTCTCACCCTCTCATCTCCGGCGACCGACGGAGCGGGGCGGGGGCGGAGCGAGGCGACGCGGGCAAGGAGGATGGCGAGGATGTGTGAGGATCGAGGCGGTGGAGGCGTGTGGAAGCTCGGTGGCGCGATCGCGAGCCGACCAGGGTTTCGCGGCGTTTTCTTCGTGGATCGGCGTCCACGGCGCGTGAAATCTTCGGTGGAGGTAGGGAGATAGATCCCCAGCTCGTGCACTTCCTTTCCCGCGAGTTTGGTAGGCCATGGTGTGCCGAGCGAGCTTATTTGTGAATTTGGGGGGGAAAGTATGTTTTTAAGGAGTGAGCCGGATCTCTCGTTTCGTGGGATTTTTGACCGATCAAAGGGTATAGATGCATGTTAGGGTGCTTTGGGATAGATTCCCCTTTGTTTCCCCTTCATCGGGTGATGAATGGGGCGTGGGAATGTGATTTTTGGGGTTTCTGTCGTTTTCGGGCTCGGGATGATTTAGCGGTTGTTCCAGAGACCGCTGGGGGCGCTAGCGGTCATGTGGAGACCGCTAGGGACCCCCCTATGTCGGTTCATGGCTGGCGATCATGCGATAAACCTCCGGCGGGTTTAGCGGTCCAGGGCAAGATCGTTTTCTATTTTGGGAGTCGTTTGAGGTCGGTCGAGTAGCGATTTCGCGACTGACCGCTAGGCGATGCCTAGCGATCAAGCAAAAGACCTCCACCTGCTAGCGGCCCGAGAGGTGACCGCTAGGGGGTTACGAGTTATTGAGGCATTGGCGGTCCGGGAGCAACCGCTAGGGCTTCGGGAGTCCTAGAGCGTAGTGGGCCTGGCTAGGCCGCTAGCCTGGCATTAGCGGTCCAGGGATAGACCGCTAAGAGATTCTTGTGCTCATCATGCCATTTACCGTCGTGTTGATCTCCGGTCGACTCGGTTGTGACCCAGTGGTCGACCTTCGGCCTCGTGAGTGTCCCGGACACCCCGTGAGTTCCGTGTACGTGTTTCTGGGGTGTCTGGAGGTTCCATGTTACCTCGATTAGCGTGCCCATAAGTGTGGTGGGTCTGGGTGACCCCATGGGTTCCGGGCTTTCGTGTTATGCTTGATCGAGTCACCGTGTATCGGTGTGAGTGCGTTGGGGTTCCCCCGCATGTTGTGGGTTTCTGCAAAAGATGGTTCCCGACTGGGCCAAGTGTTTGGCCTTGGACTACAAGTCCAATCATTCAACCTGGGGCTGGAGGTTTCCCGCTTTTCCCAGGGATGGGGAATCGGCGTGGCGGCCTATGTGATGCCTTGGGAATCGTGCTTCTGTGCTTTCCACGTGGGCCGTGTGTGTGGCATTGGACTGTGAGTCTAGTTGCCCAGCCTGGGGCTGGAAGGCTACTCAGTTTCCTTCCCGAGGGAATGGTCTCGGCGGCTCGTGAGCTACCTTGGTATTCATGCTACCGTGATTTTAGACCTAGGGTTATGGTAGATTGATGGCGTGGAGACGTTTGGTAGTACCCCAGAATTTATATATATAATTTTTGAATTATAAAATAGTTTTCTAAAAATTATAAAGGCCTAAATAAATTAATGAAGGATTATAGGATTAATAAGTCATTATAAGGCTCAATTAGGCTAATTAGTTAACCTAGCCTATCTAATTATTATCCAAAAGGTTAATGTACTAAGCCCATTAAGTTTGGCCCATATTCTAGAAGGGTAATTGGCTTATTCACGTATTTTAAGGATAAATACTAATTATATAAGATAATTATATGGATAAACGAATAAAAGATTTTTATCAAATTGAAACTCTATATACGTTACATGTAACGGTCTATCGGGCGACCGCCACAGTCCTGTAACTCACCTAGACACGACCGTTACATTCTGCAGATTTCGTAAGGTGAGAAAATTGTAAAAAGATTGGAACTTTGAAATCCTATCTACAAGAAATTGACTTAGGGAAACTTATAATATTACTAAGGACTCTTAGGGATTAGGTTCTGGCAAATTAAAGACTCTAGAATCGATCTAATCTCCAAACCCTAGCCAAACCCCTATAAATAGGACCTAGTTCTGAACTGAGCGACCCTTACTTTTGGCTCGTGAAGAATCAAGGTAAGGAGTCATAAATTCGGATAAGTTCTTTAGAAGCTTTTGTTTAGTATACATTAGACTAATTGTTCTCCAAATTTCGTGCTAGGAGATCAAGCAACTAAGGAGATAGAAGCTTCCAAAGTTGCTAATTCAACCTTAGCAACCAAGGAATCTGAACGCAAGTCCCCTGAAGATCAGAACATTATGACGTCTAAACGAGGTAATTAGAACTCAATCCTTTAAAACTTTTTGTTCCCAATAGTTTCATCTTCTTACCCTCAAAATTTCACATCCTTAGGTCAAGAGGCTGAGGAAATAGAGCAGATTGAAGTTGCTGATTTATCACAAGAAGTACAAGGGTCCAAGGGTAGCATCTAGTATTAAATTCGAAGTTTGAAGGTCTTAAAAGAGGTAGGTTATCTCACGATTGGCAAAAATAACTTGTTAGGAATAAAAGCCCTCTGATTGTGCTTGATTTCATGCATTATAGACTAAGAATTTCATGATTTCATAGTTTTATACATTCATGCATCTCTTAGCCCTAAATGGAAAAAAAGGTATTATCTTGTCTATTCACTAAACCCTTGCATATAGTTGGCCTATGCATTGTTATCATGACTAGGACAGTGGTAATATGTTGATTTCCAGGCATGTTATGTTTTCATAAATCTTTACTTAGTTTACTGCCAGCGGATTCTCTAACGCACCAACGTAAGACCGTCACATGAATGTAAGGGCCTTACGATAGACCGTCACATCCTGTTATGCTTTTATTTGTTCTATTGTCTCTGACGCACCCTAGCAGAAGCGTTACACCACTGTAACGGCCTCTCGATAAACCGTCACACACTGTAAAGCACATATCCTAGACCGTCAGACACATGTGTTCTGTCAGCCCAAGGTAGAATAATAACCAGTTAAGTTTACTTATAAATAAGCTTAGATAGCTAAGTGTGGACCTATTATCATGACTTTGAGTTTAGTTTCTGATTCATAATCAAATTGCATGATTAATGTGTCTTATGTTATTTTAAGTTATGCTAATTTTATTGGCTAAAACTCTATAGTTTTGTATTCTAAATCATGATTTTCCAAAGTTGTATTGACGGAGTTTTATATTGGTTTCATAATGTTACACATTCTTTCCTATCTATAGAGTCATTTCTTTAAGTATATGGCACATATTCCGGTATGTTATCCATTAGTTCACTTTACACTATAGGAACACTATTCTTGGACATGAGGACCTCTCTATTGGATATTCCTTCCAATGTACTAGGAAATCTTGTTTCAAGGCCTCCGTAATTCTCCGCGAGCCTGGGATTCCCACTAGAACGCCGAGTTGGTTGTACCATTAAAGCCCATTGATTAGATTACACTATCGATAATTTTGGTTATCAGTAATGTAACGGCTCTATGTTGGACCGTCAAGCACAAGTAACGGCCCAATATACGACCGTCACATTCCACTGAGTTCGATTTCTTGATTTTGGATTTAGACTAATGTAACGGCCCAATACTGGAGCGTCACATCATGTAACGGCCCAGTACACGACCGTCA
Organism: Amorphophallus konjac; assembly: GCA_022559845.1. NCBI lineage: Eukaryota > Viridiplantae > Streptophyta > Magnoliopsida > Alismatales > Araceae > Amorphophallus > Amorphophallus konjac. The sequence continues at coordinate 908,735 of JAHNEJ010003629.1, read as the reverse complement.
CACTGCTTGAGTATTTTAACCCAAGGTGGACCAAGGGTTGATATTCCAAGGTTCTAGATAGACTCTTGATGATCTAGAACTTATCATATTAATCAAGAAACCTAATATAATGAATGGAAGATAAAGAACGTATCGTTATGCTGCCGATTTATTTCCATAAGCATAACCTTGCTTAAGTCGTTCTTAATTTCTCATGATTCTTATTGAAGCATTCATTCATTGAATTATTGTTATCATGAGCTTATTGAACTTATTACATTCTTGGCCATATTTTATTGTTAACATGCGTGGAAGTCACTTGATTTATACTTGAAGATGCGATCGAGCACTGATTGTGTTCAAGGGCTCTATGCTAGTCCCCTCGACTGATTGTCAGAAATATACTATTTTATAAACCATGGGGTATGATGCTACTGGCGTCGCATTGCGTTGGGAGTACTTTCTCTATAACTAAGTGAAAATCCACGGCACGACATGACATTCTTGTACATGACTTTCTTGCTTGATATTCCACAAAAATTCATGAAGTACTTGCTCATAAGCAAAAGATACTAGAGTGATGATTATGTGGCTTGCTAGTACATTCTTGTTCATGAAAGGCCAATATCTTGTTCTTATAACATTCTTGCTAGTTCGTACTTGCTCTCATTCTTACTTACTTGATCATCTTGTTACTTTGGTTTAATCGCATGATTGATCGCATTCGCATGATTTTTACCTCATTCTTTAGAGCTAAATTGTTAATTACTTTAATAGTGTCTTCATGTTGATGCGAAGATACCTACTGGGCAAGTGTGCTCATTACCTATTTCTAATCTTTTCAGGAGATGGAAGTGATTCGAATTCGGATTTGGGTTATACAAGTAGCGGGTCCGAGAGCGAATGAAAGTATTGTCAAGATGAGAGTGAAGACTTAGGAAGTTTAAATTGTTTAGATTGAGTCTATGTAATTTTCCTATTTCTTGAGTCTAGTGCATAATAGAAATTGAATTAGTGGTTGTATTTGATTATTTTGAAATAAAGTTGGAGTTTGAGTAATATTATGCAATTGCATTTATGTGTGTGATTATCTTGCGCTCTGATCGTTCTTGCTCGCAAGAGGCTTACCATGCCGGCTGTTCTCGCTCCCTGAGTTAGTCTTCTGCTGTAATAAAGGCTCGGGACGTGACAGTTAAGTTGGTATCAGAGTCTAAGTCTCAGGACTTAGGAAGAAGAATCATGTCATAGGATAAGTCCAAGGACCCCTACCTATGAACTAAGGAAGAAATTCCATACCCGTGTGAGAATTGGGTAAAGCCCGGTCTTCCAAGATTCTCTTTTCTTGGCATCAAGTACAAGAAGCATCCTACTATCATATCTTCTCTTCACGCTTGTAAACTTATCTCGCAAGGATGTGAAGCTTTTCTTGCTTCCGTAATTATCACCGAGTCTAAGAAGATTATCTTAGCGGACATTCCTATTGTAAATGAGTTCCCCGATGTGCAGTTTACCGCCCGAGAGGGAAGTGAACTTCACCATTGAACTCATTCCAGGAGCAGCACATGTTTCTATAGCCCCTTACAGGATGTCCCCCACGGAGCTTAAGGAATTGAAAAGGCAGTTGCAGGAACTACTAGACAAGGGCTTCATCAGACCTAGCACATCCCCTTGGGGTGCGCCGGTTCTATTTGTCAAGAAGAAGGATGGTTCTCTCAGGCTATGCATCGATTACCGGTGACTGAATCAACTCATAATTAAAAATAAGTATCCGTTGCCGCGTATTGATGAGCTCTTCAATCAGCTTTCAGGAGCAGAATATTTCTCTAAGATTGACCTCAGATCAAGTTATCATCAGCTTAGAATTAAAGAAGAGGACATTTATAAATCGGCTTTTCGAAGTCGTTATGGCCACTATGAATTCGTAGTGATGCTGTTTGGGTTAACTAATGCCCCAGCAGTATTCATGCAACTTATGAACAACGTCTTCCAGCCATATCTGGACCAGTTCATCGTCGTCTTCATTGATGACATCTTAATATATTCCAAGACGAAAGAGGAACATGAACAACATTTGAAAATAGCTTTACAAACACTTAGAGAGCACAAGCTTTATGCCAAACTCAATAAGTGTGAATTCTAGCTCGAGGAAGTCTCATTCCTAGGCCACATTATTTCAAAAGAATGTATTGTTGTGGATCCTTCTAAGGTAGAAGCTGTCAAGAATTGGAGTCGGCCAACGACTGTATCTGAAGTAAGAAGCTTTCTGGGTCTAGCTGGTTATTATAGAAGATTCATTAAGGAGTTCTCAAAAATTATGGTTCCTTTAACTAGACTTACAAGAAAAGAAAATCATTTTGTCATGTCAGAGAAATGTGAGAAGAATTTCCAAACTCTTAAGAATCATCTTACGATAGTCCCTATTTTATCACTACCAATGGAGGGTGGTGGATTCGAAGTGTATACGGATGCGTCTGGCATTGGCTTAGGATGCGTTCTCATGCAGAATGGAAAAGTAATATGTTATTCTTCAAGACAATTGAAATGTCACGAGGAAAACTATCCCGTACATGATAGGGAATTAGTAGCGGTTATTTTCACATTAAAAATTTGGCGTCATTATCTTTATGGAGAAAAGTTCACGGTCTACTCGGACCACAAAAGCCTGAAATATTTATTCTCCCAAAAGGAGCTTAACATGAGGCAGAGGAGGTGGTTAGAATATCTCAAAGACTTTGATTTTGCTATTCAATATCATCCTGGCAAGGCTAATGTTGTAGCAGATGCACTCAGCAGAAAACCAATAGGTATGCTATCAAGTCTTATGATAAGTGTAATTAACTTTGTTCCACAATTTGCTCAGTTGAACTTAGATATTGACATAACGGAAGAAGATTGTTTCATAGCTAATATCCGAGCTCAACCTACATTGATAGAAGATCTGGTCAAGCTGCAAAATGATGATCCTATATTACTGAAAATTAAAGCCAATATAGAACAAAGGCCGGATTTTTCTATTTCCAATGACGTAAGATTGTTATTTAAGGGCCGAATATGTGTACCAGATCATGAGGCTACAAAGAAACTAATCCTAGATGAAGCGCATAATTCCAAATACACAATTCATCCAGGAGGAACAAAGATGTATCAAGATCTCAAAAGAAACTTCTGGTGGCCCAATATGAAGAGAGAAATAGCTGATTTCGTATCTCGCTGCCTCACCTGCCAACAAGTAAAGGCAGCGTATTTTAGACTCGCAGGTAAATTACACCTCTTGAGTATTCCCGAATGGAAATGTGAGAGTATAGGGATGGACTTTATTATGGGTTTACCCAAGACCAGAGGTGGACACAATGGAATATGGGTAATCATAGACCGATTGACTAAATCCGCACACTTTATACCAATAACGAGTCGATGGTCTGTGGATATCCTGGCAGCATTGTACATAAAGGAGATTGTCAAACTACATGGTGTCCCAGTCACTATTATATCTGATAGGGATCCTCGATTCACATCACAATTCTGGAAGGGTTTACAACATTCACTAGGGACTAGATTACATTTCAGCACAGCTTTTCATCCACAAACAGATGGTCAAACAGAAAGAACGAATCAGGTAGTAGAAGATATGCTCAAGGCTTGTGCTATCGACTTTGGAGGTAGTTGGCATGATCACTTGCCTCTAGTAGAGTTTGCATATAACAATAGCTATCAGGCTAGCATACAAATGACACCTTTTGAAGTTTTATATGGAAAAAGTTATCGATCACCAATATGCTGGAATGAAATAGGGGAAAAGTAATTTCTAGGCCCCGATCTTATTAGGGATTCTACAGAAAAGATCAAGCTCATTCAAGAAAGAATGAAAATGGCACAAGATAGGCAAAAGTCTTATGCTGACAATCGAAGACGTGACTTGGAGTTTCAGGTAGGAGATCATATATATTTAAAGGTTTCTCCAGGTCGTGGTATTCGAAGATTTGGCATTAAAGGAAAGCTAACTCCAAGATTCATTGGCCCATTTGAAATTCTTGAACGGATTGGTGAAGTGGCTTACAAACTGGCTTTACCTCCATAATTCGCAGGAGTTCATGACGTATTTCATGTCTCTATGTTGAAGAAGTATGTATATGATCCTGACCATATTATCACTTATGACAATCTGGAGATTCATAAGGATATGACGTTCGAGCAAACGCCAATAAAGATTCTAGAACGAGAAGTGCGTCAACTACGAAATAAAGTTATTCCTATGGTCAAGATTCAATGGAAGAAAACATGGCCATATGAAGCAACTTGGGAAACCGAAGCAGCCATGCGGAAAAGATTTCCAGAATTATTTAACTATAAGTACACTCTCCGAAATCCATATATTAAATTTGGGGACCAAATTCTTCTAAGTGGGGAAGAGTGTAGTACCCCAGAATTTATATATATAATTTTTGAATTATAAAATAGTTTTCTAGAAATTATAAAGGCCTAAATAAATTAATGAAGGATTATTGGATTAATAAGTCATTATAAGGCTCAATTAGGCTAATTAGTTAACCTAGCCTATCTAATTATTATCCAAAAAGTTAATGGACTAAGCCCATTAAGTTTGGCCCATATTCTAGAAGGGTAATTGGCATATTCATGTATTTTAAGGATAAATACTAATTATATAAGATAATTATATGGATAAATAAATAAAAGAGTTTTATCAAATTGAAACTCTATATACGTTACATGTAACGGTCTATCGGGCGACCGCCACAGCCCTGTAACGCACCTAGACACGACCGTTACATCCTGCAGATTCCGTAAGGTGAGGAAATTGCAAAAAGATTGGAACTTTGAAATCCTATCTACAAGAGATCGACTTAGGGAAGCTTATAACATTACTAAGGACTCTTAGGGATTATGTTCTGGCAAATTAAGGACTCTAGAATCGATCTAATCTCCAAACCCTAGCCAAAACCCTATAAATAGGACCTAGTTCTGAACTGAGCCACCCTTACTTTTGGCTCGTGAAGAATCAAGGTAAGGAGTCATAAATTCGGGTAAGTTCTTTAGAAGCTTTTGTTTAGTATACTTTAGACTAATGGTTCTCCAAATTTCGTGCTAGGAGATCAAGAAACCAAGGAGATAGAAGCTTCCAAAGTTGTTGATTCAACCTTAGCAACCCAAGAATCTGAACGCAAGTCCCCTGAAGATCGGGACATTAGGACGTCTAAACGAGGTAATTCGAACTCAATCCTTTAGAACTTTTTGTTCCCAATAGTTTCATCTTCTTACCCTCAAAATTTCACATCCTTAGGTCAAGAGGCTGAGAAAATAGAGCAGATTGAAGTTGGTGATTTATCACAAAAAGTACAAGGGTCTAAGGGTAGCATCTAGCATTAAATTTGAAGTTTGAAGGTCTTAAAAGAGGCAGGTTATCTCATGATTGGCAAAAATAGCTTGTTAGGAATAAAAACCTTCTGATTGTGCTTGATTTCATGCATTATAGACTAAGAATTTCATGATTTCATAGTTTTATACATTCATGCATCTCTTGTCCCTAAATGGAAATAAAAAGGTATTATCTTATCTATTCACTAAACCCTTGCATATAGTTGGCCTATGCATCGTTATCATGACTAGGACAGTGGTAATATGTTGATTTCCAGGCATGTTATGTTTTCATAAACCTTTACTTAGTTTACTGCCAGCGGATTCTCTGACGCACCAACGTAAGACCGTCACATGAATGTAACAGCCTTACGATAGACCGTCACATCCTGTTATGCCTTTATTTGTTCTATTGTCTCTGACGCACCCTAGCAGGAGCGTTACACCACTGTAACGGCCCCTCGATAAACCGTCACACACTGTAACGCACCTATCCTAGACCGTCAGACACTTGTGTTCTGTCAGCCTAAGGCAGAATAATAACCAGTTAAGTTTACTTATAAATAAGCTTACATAGCTAAGTTTGGACCTATTATCATGACTTTGAGTTTAGTTTCTGATTCATAATCACATTGCATGATTAATGTGTCTTAGGTTATTTTAAGTTATGCTAATTTCATTGGCTAAAACTCTATTTGTATTCTAAATCATGATTTTCCAAAGTTGTATTGCCGGAGTTTTATCTTGGTTTCATAATGTTACACATTCTTTCCTATCTATAGAGTCATTTCTTTAAGTATATGGCACATATTCCGGTATGTTGTCCATTAGTTCACTTTGCACTATAGGAACACTATTCTTGGACATGAGGGCCTCTCTATTGGATATTCCTTCCAATGGACTAGGAAATCTTGTTTCAAGGCCTTCGTAATTCACCGCGAGCCTGGGATTCCCACTAGGACGTCGAGTTGGTTGTACCATTAAAGCCCATTGATTAGATTACACTATCGATGATTTTGGTTATCAGTAATGTAACGGCTCTATGTTGGACCGTCAGGCACAAGTAACGGCCCAATATACGACTGTCACATTCCACTGAGTCCGATTTCTTTGTTTTGGATTCAGGCTAATGTAACGGCCCAATACTGGAGCGTCACATCATGTAACGGCCCAGTACACGACCGTCACACTGCTTGAGTATTTTAACCCAAGGTGGACCAAGGGTTGATATTCCAAGGTTCTAGATAGACTCTTGATGATCTAGAACTTATCATATTGATCAAGAAACCTAATATAATGAATGGAAGATAAAGAACGTATCGTTATGCTGCTGATTTATTTCCATAAGCATAGCATTGCTTAAGTCATTCTTGATTTCTCATGATTCTTATTGAAGCATTCATTCATTGACTTATTGTTATCATGAGCTTATTGAACTTATTACATTCTTGGCCATATTTTATTGTTAACATGCGTGGAAGTCACTTGATTTATACTTGAAGATGCGATCGAGCACTGATTGTGTTCAAGGGCTCTATGCTAGTCCCCTCGGCTGATTGTCGAAAATATACTATTTTATAAATCATGGGGTATGATGCTACTGGCGTCGCATTGCACTGGGAGTACTTTCTCTATAACTAAGTGAAAATCCACGGCACGACATGACATTCTTGTACATGACTTTCTTGCTTGATATTCCATAGAAATTCATGAAGTACTTGCTCATAAGCAAAAGATACTAGAGTGATGATTATGTGGCTTGCTAGTACATTCTTGATACATTCTTGTTCATGAAATGCCAATATCTTGTTCTTATAACATTCTTGCTAGTTCGTACTTGCTCTCATTCTAACTTACTTGATCATCTTGTTACTTTGGTTTATTCGCATGATTGATCGCATTCGCATGATTTTTACCTCATTCTTTAGAGCTAAATTGTTGATTAATTTAATAGTACCTTCATGTTGATGCGAAGATGCCTACTGGGCAAGTGTGCTCATTACCTATTTCCAATCTTTTCAGGAGATAGAAGTGATTCGAATTCGGATTCGGGTTATACAAGTAACGGGTCCAAGAGCGAATGAAAGTATTGTCAAGATGAGAGTGAAGACTTAGGAAGTCTAAGTTGTTTAGATTGAGTCTATGTAATTTTCCTATTTCTTTAGTCTAGTGCATAATGGAAATTGAATTAGTGATTGTACTTGATTATTTTGAAATAAAGTTGGAGTTTGAGTAATATTATGCAATTGCATTTATGTGTGTGATTGTCTTGCGCTCTGATCGTTCTTGCTCGTAAGAGACTTACCATGCCGGCTGTTCGTGCTCCCCGAGTTAGTCTTCCGCTATAATAAAGGCATGGGGCGTGACACGTTTGGTGTAACGGTCTTGACCCCGAGTCTTGTGACTCAAGGACCGTTGGATTTAGTGAGTCTAGAGGACTTTCCAGAGTCTAGTGGCTCGGTGCCACTTGGTCCTTCGTGACTTTCACGCTGGGTGTGTGCGTGTTTCTCAAAGTTTCTCCTTGGAGAGTGGTCACATCAGTGACTCCCCAATAGTCGTAGCCTTTCGACACGCGTGTGGTCCCACCAGGGAGTGGTGGCGAGGCTACCCGAGAGACGGCTTTAGGCTGGTTGCCGTGGGCCTCCTACTGTGGCGGCTCGAGTCTGGGCTGGGAGGACGAACTAGCTAGAGGGCCTGACGTAGCGCAGTCAGTCAGTGTGTGCACACGTGGTCGGGTACTTCGGACGCGTGCTAACGAGCACAACCCCGACTAGACCCTTATTCTCTGTTCTATGGTTACTTGTACGGTGTCTCAGTCTCCGCCTGGAGTGCCGCAGCGAGACACCTGAGGCACGGTCTAAGTCGTCAGTGGACGCATCCGGCCTTGCTTCTGGTGGGCAGGTACTCCTGTCATGTGAGACGTGACTCTCCTATTTTTGGGTTCCGTTTCCCGTATGCGAGACGTGGTCTTCTGGACCATCCGGAGTTTTCGAGTTAGTGGCCAGGGTGCCAGTGGCTTCACCGAGGTTTCGTCGTGCCTGTGTGGATAGACATCTACGGCAGGGTTGCCGTGAGTGTTTCCTCGGTAGGACTAGTGTTAGAGTGGTCCGGTTCCCGATTGTGAGATCAGGATTTCTCTTTCTGCTTGACTGGTACAGTAGGAGTAGTTGTAGTGCCGAGTTTTGACCGGCCACCGGTTCGTTGTTCCTGCTGTAGTTGTAGCTGCCTTTCCTTTTCGCTACCGCATGTAGACACGCCGTTCTTGACATTACCATGAGTAAATCTCATATTACACTATGATACCCCAAGGCGGCCTTCACATTTTTAATTACTCTGGTGATTTCATATTTTTATGAATTTTTTTACATTTTTCTGAATTTTTTCCGTGAAAAATCTTTGAGGTGTCGAGGAGCCTGGACGCCTCACTAAATCTTTGAGGTGTCCAGGAGCCTGGACGCCTCACTGTGTCTCATTGAGGTGTCCAGGAGCCTGGACGCCTCACTGCTTAGACACACGGACGGTGCCGATCCGCCGCTCGATTTGACGTTTCGGAAAATTCCAAAAATATAGGGACGTCTTGTCAGCTAGACGCGCCCACTCGTGAGTCACGGGTACCCACCAAAACCACGCGCTTTACCCACCGTCTACGACTTTCGGCGGGGTTCCGGTGGGCGGAAATGGGCACGTCCGGCGTCCCGGATGCCTCAACATTGAGGCGTCAAGTCTCCTGGACGCCTTCATAAAAATATTAAAAATAAAAAATATTTAATGTGTTGATGGAGGCGTCCAGGGTCTTGGACGCCCCCATCTTGAGGCGTCCAGGCCCCTGGACGCCTCAAGCCACCTCCCCTCTATAAATAGAGGACCCCCTCCCTCTAAGGGAAGGGGCTTCAGATCCGACAAAGGAAGGAGAGACTCTGCCGGATCCCATTTCTAACCCGTGGGTCTTTTGTAGGGGCAGGTTCTGCCGACTTCTCGGGTGCCCGCGCTCGCGAGAGGAAGGCTAGCTCCATCCGTTCTGCTTCCACGTCGTCCCCACGCTGCCGAAGCTCTGTCGGATCCCGCCATCGACACCTTCAATAAGCCATTCTCTCCCCTTCTCTTTTGTCATTTCTATCGCATGCATCATCCCATCATCCGTCATCTCCTTTCATAAGGGAGATCCATTTTTATGCACGTTTGCACGATCCCCCATTCATCATAGCATTTTCCTCCTACTCGTGTCCGAGAGGGGTTTAAAAACAACACCAACCAGGTGTGTGTCTTGTCACGATTTCATTATTCTTCATCAAGGGACTAATACTACACTGCCATCTTTTCTGATCCACCTGTTATTTGTCTGTTTCTTCTTTTACAAGGGTAACCAAGGAAAGCCCTCTCCATCGGCCGGCCGAAGGGAGAGGAAGAAGCAACCCGCCATCTCCCGCTTTTGAGGTAGGCGCGATCACTTTCTTTATTTTGGGGTCTCCGGCCCCTGGCGATCACATCATATTCTCGAGACCGCGGAGAGTCATTTCCCGCAATGGCCGTTTAAATTTTTGTCATTCATATTCTGTGCTTTTCTTATATCTGCTATATTCTCGAGGCCGCGGAGAGTAATTTCCCGCAATGGCCGTTTAAATTTATATCATTTATATTCTGTGCTGTGCTTATATCTACTCATATTCTCGAGGTCGCGGCGAGTCATTTCCCGCAATGGCCGTTTAAATTTTTGCCCCTTATATCTTGTATTACTCTTATATCTGCTCATATTCTCGAGGCCGCGGCGAGTCATTTCCCTCAATGGCCGTTTAAATTTTTGTCATTTATATTTTGTGTTATTCTCATATCTTGTCATATTCTCAAGGCCGCGGCGAGTCACTTCCCGCAATGGCCGTTTAAATTGTTGTCATTTAAATTATGCACTATTCCCATCCTCCGAGGTCGCGGAGAGTCATTTCCCGCAATGGCCGTTTAATCCCCATATCTTATTACATTGCATCTGTCCCGCACGCCCCACCGGAGCAATCTCTCGTGGTGGTCTCTCTCCTCTTCTCTCTTCTTTCTGTGTTGCAGCAAAACGAGCCCCTCGCGCGCTCCGCTTCGCATCCTCCGGCATTTCCACGTGACGTCGCTCACAAATTGGCGATCACGGTGGGACTCACCTTTTGCTTTCCCTCGGTTACCCTTGCAAGTTCGGCACCACCGTGTGCTCCTCCACCTTTGCGCCCTCGCGCGCTCCAGTTGTGCTCACAGTAACACTTTCAGTTCTTATCCCTCGTGCACCTCGTGCACTTCGCCCCTAGTCCCTTGTGATTCATTGGGTGTTGATTATATCTTTGTTATCTCTGTTGTTTTCTTATGTTCTGTATATCTGTTCAGCACTTCATTGCATGCATCCACCCCTTTTCTAGTTTCTTTTCATTTTTTTCTAAGGATCACCCTCTCTCGGTGAAGGAAGGACTCTCCGTTTGAGAATTCCTCTCAACGGATTAGGATCTCCTCCACTGGGACCTCCGTAAGTCCCCGACAGCGAAGGATTCCCTCCTCGTTCACTGGGCTGGTTGTACCATTGAAGTTCCCCGGAGCTAGTAACCCATTTGTTGTGAGACGAGTGACCCTAGCTAACACGGCGGTGAAACAAATTGGAATTAGGGTCCTTCCTATTTTGTGTGAACTTCAGAATTGGTTAAAAAAACAAAAAAAAATCAAAAAGGAAAAGCAAAAAAATTGGACGTAAGGCATTCACTTGTGTGTTAATCTCTGCTAATCGTTTGCTGGTGTATGCTATTATGCTCTCGAAAAACATGATGGATGGCTGAATATAATTATAATTGTTTCGAGGCCGACGCCTTTCGTTATGGGTCTCAAATGCGTGACCCAGGTCACGACTCTTATGGGGTCTATAACTCAGACTGGGGCTATCAGCCTCACCAACAGGCCCATCCCATGGATGTTGGCCCGTCCTATAAGTCCTCATATGGAATACAGGCCACTGTTAGTGGAGCTTCCCCCTCCACTAGTGTTTCCTATGCCTGGGATTTCATGGCTTCTCATATCGACTCTCTCAGCTCTCAACTTGGAGCCTTACATGCTGTTATTGTGAGAAAATTTCTTCCTCCCTCCCCTCCTCAAGCCAACCCCCTTTACGCTTTCATGAATAATATTACCAAAATGGAGAAGGATTGGAAGGAGAGAAGAGATGAGTACGGCATCTGGGATATGAGTGAGCAAGATAGTCTTCCAAGTCTTTACAATCAAGTGGACGTCGTCTGCCCACCATCCATTCATCACACTAATCCATACGGCTCTCCGCCTCCACATCCACATCTATATACGTAAATTCCTCCATGCTAATATGCGTCACCTCATCTCATCAACACGCCTCCACCACGGCATCCATTTGAACCTAATGATTTTGAAGAATTGCAAATGGCACATGATCACATCTGCGAATATTTTGAATATGCACCTACTCCGAGTTTTCTTCGTTCCTTCCCTCTTCCACCACCACCAGAATATCCCCCTACTCAGGATGAAGTCATTGTCCCTACCCATGCCAATGAAATCATGTGGTGTTATGATGGTGGGTCCACACTCCAACAACCCGCGTCAACGCACCATAAATCACCCCCTACCCTAAACTCCTCACGTACCACCAAAATCCGACGTTTCCTATGTACCAAGTCTCCTGCCGTCGCCCCTCTAACTACGCAAGTAACCCCCATACTGTCGGCTTCTGCCAAACCTCCCATCAGCCCTTGTCCTCAACCTAGTAACCCTCCATTGCCCCCACTTAAGGCCTCCACCATCCCTATAACCCCGAATCCAACCACGCATATTCCTTCACTCCACCCCTTACCCAGACCCGTGACTAACTCTGAGCAGGGCCCATCGATTCTTGCACTCGAGCCAACCTCGTTTGCTCCCCAGCAAGAGGAGAAGCTCGTCGTGTTTCAACCCTCACTTACCCTTCCTACAACCCCTTTCATTGAACCTCCATTACCCATTGAGTCTGCCGCCTCCATATCACCTCCTTTTACTTCCTCTCGGAGTGGGTGTATTCTGACAAACACATGTGCCGATGGTGATGCTCAAGAACCGGACAAGAAGGAGTCGGTTACGGCTATGCCTTTCAAAATCTAAGATTTCATCTATCGAATGTCGATTCGAGTTCTTGTGCCGGGCACTTTTGAGAAGCCTGAATCTCCATCCGTATCAATGTCCATCATGAAGGACTCTCAGGAATTGATGCCAAGCCAATCGGGGGCCAAAATAATAGCGGTCACGTTACTCGTGGGCCAACATGCTTTCAAGGCTCTTATTACCCCTTGTTCGGTCATAGTCCAAATGGCCAATCAAATGATGACACATTCTACTGTAGAGGAGATCATGAACTCTACGCTCAAGGGTGAGTCAGGGCAGTCCTTGTTGGAAGCCTTTGACACCTCATCCACACCCTACCAACCTCCATGTAAGAGGGGAACACCTATGCTACCAAGCATATTCATGAAGCATATTCCAACACCCTTGAGCACTGCCCCAAATAAGAAGCTCCTTATGCCGAACATCAAATTCCCAATGATAGATACCATTTATTTATCAAGGGAGTTATTTCCAAAGGAGCCATTCCATGTCAAGATCCCTACTGCACAAGCGAAAATCTCAAATCTTTGCTATGATCATTATTTGCCAAGACAGTTACCGTTTGCTTTTGAACATCCTAGGGGTCTTGTTAAAAATTCACCAAATCAGAGCCCATGGGCCCTGACCGCACAGATTGGACTGGTTGGTCAGAGAAGGACTAGGCCGTCTCTTCATTGGAGAGAGCATGCAAGGCCAAGAGGCCAAGAAGCCATGTTGAAGGTTGAGAGGCCGCACTATGAGAGAGTATCTACCAAGAAGAGGGAAAAGCATAAAGTGAAGCTTAAGGACAATAAATCCCTTGTTGAAGGAGCCCACATCAGTTCATCCACTTCCTATCCCAGTCCATCACTGCTCATGCTGCTATTCAGCTTCTTTTTATGGGCAGTCCATTGGTTAAGGAGACGCCTTCTGTCATCTAAATCTAAGCCATTAAGCTCCTCTGCTCTAGGGTCCCTGAACCCTCACATTCCTTGTTATCCGGAGCTTCCGGACCCTTACATTCATCCCTGTCCGGAACCTCCAGACCCCTCCCTATTTAATTCCATGTCTTTATCCATCTCTCACCCCCATCCGGAACCTCCAGATTTCTTATCTTATTCTCCATCTCTCTCAGGGCATCGCGCCCTTCCTTCCCATATCCATCCGGAACCTCTGGGCCTCTCCTTCTTTCGATTTGTCCTTTTGTTCTTCTAAGTCATCGCGTCCTTCGTTCTTTTCACCCCTTTGAATTGCCTTTTTACATACTTCCCAGGACATCGTGCCCCTCATGATCTTCTTCCTCTGGAACCTCTGGATTCATTTCCCCATGATTCTCCTCCTTTACATCCGGACCCTTCGGATCCGCCTCTCTCGATTCATCAATTTCTAATTCCTCCCGATCCCGCTCCCGGGTTCGACCCAGTTCCTTCCACATTAACTTCCTCGGGCACCTGCCCATTCTCACACTGTTTCCGAGGCTTTAGTCCTCACTGTTTTCTTTGATTTCTTCTCATCCTGTAAATTCTTCTATGTATCTTTCACCTAAATCTGATTTTATCCCCACTTATTTAAAATAAACCGCCCTAATTGGAGGATTGTTGTAGAGAGGCCTCACTGGTGTTCTCTTAAGATGTCTTGATGACAATGAGGTCTGGAAGTGCGTAGAGGAAGCACACTCAGGTGTGAGCGGTGGCCATGTAAATAGCCAAATGCTCACTAAGAAGATCGTCTGGCAAGGCTTTTACTGGCCCACTATGGAAGAGGATTGTGCCATCTATGTCCGTAGGTGTGTCAAGTGTCAGCTTCACGCCAACAAGATTCATTCACCATCTTTCTCACTTCATCCAATATCCTCCCCATGGCCTTTCTCCATGTGGGCGTTCGACATCATTAGTCCCTTAGGTGATCCCAACTCTATCACCAAGCAGAAATCATTCATCCTCACCGCGACAGAGTACTTCACCAAATGGGCCGAAGCCTACGCAGAAATCAAGGCGTCAACAGTCTGCAAGTGAAGAACATCCTCACCAGGTTTGGCGTCCCAAGCACAATCGTCACTGACAATGGGCCACAGTTCATTTCTCAGGATCTTCAGGACCTCTGCAAAAGGTACGCAATTACATTGCATCATTCATCACCTTACTACCCACAAGGGAATGGCCAGGCAGAGGCAACTAATAAAACATTGATCAAAATCATAAAGAAAACCTGCGAGTCTAGTAAGTTCTCAGATTGGTCAGAGAAGCTTGTCGAAGCCCTATGGGCCTATTGCACTTCAATCCGTACTCCCACCGGGCAAACTCCTTTCACCCTTACTTATGGAATGGAGGCGGTAATCCTGTACGAAACTCTGGTCCCTTCTCTCAGGGTACAATTGTACAAGGATCTTCCCCTCGACGAACGTCACGAGTCACTCCTTGCCCAGTTGGAACTCTTAGATGAGAAGCGACTGGCCGCTGCCGAGCATGCACATGTTTAACAAAATAGACTCGCTCGTTTTTACCAAAAGAAAGTCATTGAGAGAAAATTCAAAGTCGGTGAGATGGTCGTAAAAAGGATTTTTGTCAAACCTGGAGGGCCGCGTTCTAAACTCCAACCCAATTGGGAAGGACCGTTTGTGGTTCAAGACGTGTACCCTGGCAACGCCTACAAGCTAGTCAATGCTGAAGGGACCGAGTTATCCCACCCTTGGAACGGGCTTTATCTTAAGAAATACTACCCGTAGATAAGTGTAACAACTGGCATAGTACGAGGACCATCGGAGCCGAAAATTCACTCTTCAGTCTTTGTAGTCTAACTCAGGGTTAACCTGCGCATACTCCCACACCTCGCTTTCAGGATCAAACGAAGCGGAACTCGAGGGAAGTTTTAAAAAAAAACAAAAACAAAAAAAAAGAGAGAAAAGAAAAGGAGAAAGAGTGCCTAGTTTTCATCATGCATTCAAGTCTTTGCATCTGTCCTTCATGTAGGTTAGGACCCAGTAAGGTTCGGTAGGTCTCGGGTCTTGGCTCGTCAGAACCGCGGAGATTCCTGTCCGGTCATGTCGGCTTACGCCCACTAAAAGAAGGCAGCACGCACACACGCAGCTATTTTTTACCAAAAATTGGTAGTATTGCTTATTGTGGGGTTGTGCTCGAAGGTATCCAGGAAAGTCGTAATCTTTGTTCTCTTCTACCTCGACCCAATGAGACAGCCGGCGCCCTTAAAACGTTGAGCATAAGGGAACCAAAATACCATACCCTAAAGGCGAGAGTAGGATTTGTCTCCTCGAACTCGAGTCAGAGCACGAGAAGAGGGTAGTGTAATACCCTGAATTTTTTGGATCCTTCTTCTCGGGTCCCGGATCTGCGTTTCCGGTATATCTGACTCCGTTGTGTCCGAAATTTCGTTTCGGACATCTTTCGGGTTTGGATCGGCGCGATCTGGAGTTGTTTCGGAGGCCCGGAAAAGCTCCGCGGTTTTTCCGCGTGTGTTTTTCGATTCCCGGTGTGTGTTTCGGTAATTCCTTCGGAACCTCGTTTCTGGTGAACCGGGCCGTTCACCTAGGCGAGTGTGGTACCGTTGCGATCGGTGCGTTCCGAGGATCGCGATGGTGTGATTTTCTATTTTTTGAGATTTTTTCGATTTTCCGGATTTTTCGATATAAACCGCCCCCCCCCCCCCACTCTCTCTCTTCCCCTCATTCTCTCTTCCTCACTCTCTCCCTTCTCACGCTCTCTCTTCTCTCCCTCTCTTCTCCGGCGGCCGACGGAGGCGGATGGGGGCGAGGTGGCGAGGCCCGTGGGACGAGGGACGGTGAGGACGGGTCGAGGAAAGAGGCGGTGGCGCGTGGCGAGCCGGTTCGCGGGCGTGGAGGCACCGGCGGGGTTTTCGGAGGCGTTTCTTCGTGGATCGGCGTCCACGGTGCTCGAAATCTTCGGTGGAGGTAGGGAGATGGACCCCCAGCTCGTGCACTTCCTTCCCCGTGAGTTTTGTAGGGCGCGGTGAGCCGAGCGGGCTAATCGGGGCGATTTGGAGAAAAATGCATGTTTTTGGGGAGTGAGCCGGATCTCTCGTTTTACGGTGTTTTTGGCCGATCCAGGGGTTTAGATGCATGCCTAGGGGCTTGGGGATGGATTCCCCTTTGTTTTCCCATCACCCGGGGGTGATCGGGGCGTGGATCGGATTTTTGGGCGTTTGCCCGTCGTTCTCGGTTTTCCGAACTGGTCGCGGTCTACCAGTAACCGCTTTCATTGGTCGCGGTCTTGGGAGAACCGCGTTTGCCCAAGAGCGTCGGCAAGCGTCGCGGACGTGCGATAGACCGTTTTGGTCTAATCGCTGTCGTGACCCGACCGTGACTGTGGGGTCGCGGTCCTAGGGCGACCGCTGCTACCGGGCTGCGTCTGGCTAGTCACGGTGGTGACCCGACCGTGACTGCTTAGTCACGGTCCCCGGTCGACCGTTTCTAGGTGGTCGCGGTCCTCATGTGACCGTGACTACGTTGTGGTTCCCGTCTGCGTGGTTTTGACCTCCGGTCGACCCGGTTGTGACCCAGTGGTTGACTTTAGGTCTCGTGAGTGTCCCGGACACCCCGTGGAATTCCGTGACCGTGTCTTTGGGTGTCGGGAGGCACCGTGTTACCTCGATTAGCGTGCCCATAGGTGTGGTGGGTCCGGATGACCTTACGTGTTCCGGGTTTTCATGTTACGCTTGATCGAGTCACCGTGTATCGGTGTGTGTGCGATGGGGTCTCTCCCGCATGTCGGGGGTCTCTTTGAAAGGCGATTCCCGTGTGGGCCATGTGTTTGGCCTTGGACTGCAAGTCCAGTTATCCGGCCTGGGGCTAGAGGTTTCCCGCAGCCCTGGGATGGGAGATCGACATGACGGCCTGTGTGCTGCCTTGGGAATCGTGCTTCTGTGTTTTTCGTGTGGCCCGTGTGGGTGGCTTTAGTCTCTTGCATTCCCTTCCCGAGGGAGTGGTCTTGGCGGCCCATGAGTTGTCTCGGTACTCGTGCTACCGTAGTTTTAGACATAGAGATTGGACTAGATTGACGGCCTTGTGCTATTGCGTACAACGGTCTTGACCCCGAGTCTTGTGACTCAAGGACCATTGGGTGTAGTGCGTCTAGAGGACTGCCCAGAGTCCAGTGGCTTAGCGCCACTTGAGTTTTCTCGACTCTCGCGCAGGGTGCGTACGTGACCGTGGACTGCGAGTCATGTTTCTTCTCCGACTGTGGTCGCCGTGCGACGGTGCTGGTACGTGGGATGGTCACCGTACTTCGTCGGGTTCGGACGTTGTTTTCCGTTGTCTTGAGAGTCTACTCTCTCAGTGACCCTCCACTAGTAGTAGCCTACCAGTACGCGGTACCGGTCCTACCAGGGAGTGGTATACGGGCTTACCCTTAGAGGCGGTTTGTGGACCGGTTGCCGTCGGGCCCCACGTCTTGCAGCCAGAGTCCGACTGAGGGGAAAATCGGTCAGAGGGCCAGACCAGGGACGCGCGGTCTGTGTGTGCACACGTGGTTGGGGGCGGTTGGACCCACGTCGACGGGCGTGACCCCAGCTAGTCACTTGTTTGTGGTTACTTGTACGGTGTTCGTGTCTTTGGTAGGCGCTACCACGTCAGGAAGTTCACCTGCGGTGCGGTGTAAGACGTCAGGGGATGCTACCGACTGTGCTTCTAGTGGGAGGTACTCCTGTCGAGTCGGGAGTGATAGACTATCAGTTTCCGTGACTTTGACCTTCGGGTTTCGGTCGTGTCGACCGTTGAGTTTCGGTTGTTTCGCCGTAGCACGTGTGTTGGTTTTCGCGCCGTCAGACTAGTGCTAGTGGCGCTACCGAGGTTGCGTCTTGTTGTGCGGTACTCACGATCGGATGGTCGGGGTTGCACCTTGGACAGCGTGTCCAGGTAGGCTGTGTCCGGGGGACAGGCCTCTACGGCGTTGTTGCCGTGTGTTTTTACTTCGGTAAGCGGTACTAGTGCAGTTCGATAGCCTCGACTGTGAGTTCGGGGTGTGTTTTTGGTACAGTAGGAGTAGTTGTAGTGCCGTGTTTCGGCCGACCACCGGGTTTACTGTTCCTGCTGTTGCGGCTGCGAGGTACCGCCGTTGTTTCCGGTTGGGGTTCCGCGGGATCCCTGTTGAGTCTCTGTTTTGGAGACTCATTCCCTGCTTTTCAGGTGTGGCGGTTCTTCCTCGAGGTTCGAGGGTGCGGAGCGGAAGTTCTCAGTTGCCAGCTCGCCGGGCCGAGTGTTCACTCAGCATGTGGTACGCTTTACTGCTTTAGACTGTACTTCATGTTGGACTGGACTCTGTTATAGCTGTAGTTGTTTATTTATTTCTGTTAATTGTTGAATTATCCTACTTTATTTCTTATTTCTTTGTGCCTCCACACTCCTTTTAGCCCTTCCGAGCCCTCCCGGCTCGTGGGCGGCGGTGCGTGTCTCGGGTTATCGGGCCTTCCCGGTAATCGGATTCTCGGGTCGTTACAGCTGGTATCAGAGCGGTGGTTGTGGATGTACATAGGAATTCGAGATATTGCAGTGATCAGAGTCCATAACGTCCAGTACAGTCGGCAGCTGGCTTAGGGTTTTGTGTTCGCTTTCCGCCTAGTTTCTCGCTTGAGAGCTTGAGTGCGTTGTGCGGTGCTGTAAAGGTGGTTGTTGTTCGCGGCTTTCGTGCCAGCATGGGGTCTAAAGATCGAGGTTGAGAGCCTTCTCTCTCATCGGTGGTGGCCCTGGTTGTGCTGTGTTGGGCAGAGGTTGCTGGCAGGCACGAGCTCGCGGTGCTGCGTTCGAGGAATTGCAGCAGTGGTGCTTCGAGAGATGCTGTGATTGTGGTCCGATGTGACACTCGCCGAGTGTGTCGGAGGCGCTGACCCAACGGAAGTGATGGTTTTCCTTGGTGCTGGATGGTGCTATTTCCAGCATGTGCGAGGTTCGAGATCAGGTCGAGCGTGGAGTTCTTCCGTTGGTCGGAAGTGCACTGGTTTCTCCTTTGGTTAGAGAGATTGTGTTGGGTTAAGGTTCGTCATCTTGCATTGTGTGTTCGGATTGGTTGGCCTTGTGTGCCATGAAGTCCGTGCGAGACGTGCTCCTTGTCTTGGCAAGGCGGTTGCCTGTGAGAAGTCGTGCCCATTCCCCTATCGTGTGAGGGTGCTGGCGATGTTCCGGAAGGACTAGTGCTGGTTGGGCGGTGTTTGCTTTCTCGGCTGTGCACGCGGATCAGAGTGCGCAGCGGAAGCGTGGTGGGCTTGTGACCCATTGGTTCAGGATCGTAGCGTTGGTTGCAACGGGCGGATTCCTGAGTTTGCGTTGAGCATCGGAGGATCGGTTCCTCGGTGTGAAACATGTTGTTGCCGTGCCGTTGCTCGAGGTATTATGGTTCTTGGCACTGGCAAGATGGAGTGTTGGGGAATGTGCTGGCTAGTGCGCCGCATGAGTACCATGTTCCTGTGATGGAAGCCGTGTCAGGCGTCGGTGTTAGACCTGGATGAGGTTGTTGAGGACGTCGCCTGACGGAGGTCGAGGACATGTTGGTCAGAGTCGGTGGCTTGGTGCCCGACTTGTGCTCCCAGTCATGTCCTCGGATGAGATCATTTTTGAAGAAGTGATCTCTGGCAGGCTGTGGGTTCCTGTTGGTAGCTGCGAGTGACTGGTAAGGTTAGTCTCGTAGCCAACCGCGGTGAGATGTTTGTTGCTTTGGGGACCCGTGAGCATTGTTCAGGTGGTGTCCCGTGGCTCTGTGGTAAGGGCAGAATCGGGATTGGCAGGTGTCCACTTGGATTGATCGAAGGATTTGATGAGACCAGATGGAAGAGTGATGCCTTGGGCGGAGGCCTTTTTGTGAGATTGGCGTCGGTTTGGTGGTCCTTGATAGGACGTTGGTGTCGCGATTGTTATCCCTGGTTTGGTGACTAGCATGGGGTGGTTCCCCTGTAAGTCTGAGTCGAGTGAGGTGATGACTGAAGACACCAGGATCTGTCATTTGATTTCATCGTGCTCCCCGAGAGGGTCGAGTTAAGATCGGGCGCGGTGTCCGAGAGGAGTGCAGCTCGAGATGTGGCATCAGTCTGTGGGGGAGTCGACGGATGGCTTGCCGAGGTTTGGAATGTTTCCTTCGCATCTGGTGGAGGACCAGGAAAGAAGGAAGAACCTGAGCGAGCGATTGGTGATCGTCGGTGCATGGTCTTTTCACAGGCAGAAGGTGCTGGTTGTCGGAACTCAAGCGTGGCGAGGGCCGTGTGCCAGCGAGACCTTGGTGGTCGTTTCTGTGACGTGCCTTTCCAGACGGGATCTGGGCTTTGTCGAAGTTTGTCTTCTGACCAGAGTTGGCACAATGTTATGTCTGGCTTTCGGCTTGCCATGTGTGAGGTGTTTCTTGGTGCTGAACCGATGTTCTAGTTGCGGTCTGTTGAGATGACTGCTTGAGCTGGTGGAGGCTCTATTTTGGTTGCTCCCTTGAGGAGGGTGTGTGACATGTCAGCTGGCTGCGAAGCTGATGTGCGATTTGTCTGCCGACCATAGGATGGATCGGTGGCTGTTTTCTAGTGCGAGGGTTCTGATTCCTCAGTGAGCAAGATTGTGGCTGCGGTGCCTTGATTGGTTTTCGTGATGTCTGAGGTGATGCCGGACTGTGTCCTTTGGTATATGCCTACTCTGTTGGCCAGTGTGCTCGGCGTGAGGAGCGAGGTGTTGCTTGTGATTGTAAGTCTGGCTGTGTCCCTCAGGATTGGTGTTTTCGTGAGGATCGAGGTTTTTTGTGCTGGGGCTCTGGCAGCGTGTCAGTTGATTCAGTGTTCTTCCCCTGTGACTTCGTGTTAGGTCCTGAATTTCGAGGATGAAATTCCTTTAAGGGGGAGGGCTGTAATACCCCGGATTTTTCGGATCCTTCTTCTCGGGTCTTGGATCTGCGTTTCCGGTATATCTGACTCCGTTGTGTCCGAAATTTTGTTTCGGACATCTTTCGGGTTGGGATCGGCGCGATCCGGAGTTGTTTCGGACGCCCGGAAGAGCTCCGCGGTTTTTCCGCGTGTGTTTTCCGATTCCCGGTGTGTGTTTCGATAATTCCTTCGGAACCTCGTTGCGGGTGAACCGGGCCGTTCACCTAGGTGAGTGTGGTACCGTTGCGATCGGTGCATTCCGAGGATCGCGAGGGTGTGATTTTCTATTTTTTGGTATTTTTCTGATTTTCTGGATTTTCCTATATAAACCCCCCCACTCTCTCTCTTCCCCTCATTCTCTCTTCCTCACTCTCTCCCTTCTCACGCTCTCTCTTCTCTCCCTCTCTTCTCCGGCAGCCGACGGAGGAGGATGGGGGTGAGGTGGCGAGGCCCGTGGGATGAGGGACAGCGAGGACGGGTCGAGGAACGAGGCGGTGGCGCGTGGCGAGCCGGTTCACGGGTGTGGAGGCACCGGCGGGGTTTTCAGAGGCGTTTCTTCGTGGATCGGTGTTCACGGTGCGCGAAATCTTCGGTGGAGGTAGGGAGATGGACCCCCAGCTCGTGCATTTCCTTCCCCGTGAGTTTTGTAGGCCGTGGTGAGCCGAGCGGGCTAATCGGGGCGATTTGGGGAAAAATGCATGTTTTTGGGGAGTGAGCCGGATCTCTCGTTTTACGGCGTTTTTGGTCGATCCAGGGGTTTAGATGCATTCCTAGGGGCTTGGGGATCGATTCCCCTTTGTTTCCCCATCACCCGGGGGGTGATCAGGGCGTGGATCGGATTTTTGGGCGTTTTCCCGCCGTTCTCGATTTTCCGAATTGGTCGCGGTCTACCAGTAACCGCTTTCATTGGTCGCGGTCTTGGGAGAACAATGTTTGCCCAAGAGCATCGGCAAGCGTCGCGGATGTGCGATAGATCGTTTTGGTCTAGTCGCGGTCGTGACCCGACCGTGACTGTGGGGTCGCGGTCCTAGGGCGACCGCTGCTACCAGGCTGCGTCTGGCTAGTCGCGGTCGTGACCCGACCGTGACTGCTTAGTCGCGGTCCCCGGTCGACCGTTTCTAGGTGGTCGCGGTCCTCAGGTGACCGTGACTACGTTGTGGTTCCCGTCTGTGCGGTTTTGACCTCCGGTCGACCCGGTTGTGACCCAGTGGTTGACTTTAGGTCTCGTGAGTGTCCCGGACACCCCGTGGAATTCTGTGACCGTGTCTTTGGGTGTCGGGAGGCACCGTGTTACTTCGATTAGTGTGCCTGTAGGTGTGGTGGGTCCGGATGACCTCACGTGTTCCGGGTTTTCATGTTACGCTTGATCGAGTCACCGTGTATCGGTGTGTGTGCGGTGGGGTCTCCCCCGCATGTCGTGGGTCTCTTTAGAAGGCGATTCCCATGTGGGCCATGTGTTTGGCCTTGGACTGCAAGTCCAGTTATCCGGCCTGGGGCTAGAGGTTTCCCGCTACCCTTGGGAATCGTGCTTCTGTGTTTTCCGTGTGGCCCGTGTGGGTGGCTTTAGTCCCTTGCGTTCCCTTCCCGAGGGAGTGGTCTTGACGGCCCGTGAGTTGTCTCGGTACTCGTGCAACCGTGGTTTTAGACCTAGATATTGTACTAGATTGACGGCCTTGTGCTGTTGCGTACAACGGTCTTGACCCCGAGTCTTGTGACTCAAGGACCGTTGGGTGTAGTGCGTCTAGAGGACTGCCCAGAGTCCAGTGGCTTAGCGCCACTTGAGTTTTCTCGACTCTCGCGCAGCGTGCATGCGTGACCGTGGACTGCGAGTCATGTTTCTTCTCCGACTGTGGTCGCCGTGCGACGGTGCTGGTACGTGGGATGGTCCCCGTACTTCGTCGGGTTCGGACGTTGTTTTCTGTTGTCTTGAGAGTCTACTCTCTCAGTGACCCTCCACTAGTCGTAGCCTACCAGCACACGGTACCGGTCGCACTAGGGACTGGTGTACGGGCTTACCCTTAGAGGCGGTTTGTGGACCGGTTGTCGTCGGGCCCCACGTCTTGCAGCCAGAGTCCGGCTGAGGGGAAAACCAGTCATAGGGCCAGACCAGGGACGCACGGTCTGTGTGTGCACACGTGGTTGGGGGCGGTTGGACCCACGTCGACGGGCGTGACCCCAGCTTGTCACTTGTTTGTGGTTACTTGTACGGTGTCCGTGCCTTTGGTAGGCGCTACCACGTCAGGCAGTTCACCTGCGGTGCTGTGTAAGATGTTAGGGGACGCTACCGACTGTGCTTCTAGTGGGAGGTACTCCTGTCGAGTCGGGAGTGACAGACTGTCAGTTTCCGTGACTTTGACCTTCAGGTTTCGGTCGTGTCGACCGTTGAGTTTCGGTTGTTTCGCCATGGCGCGTGTGTTGGTTTTCGCGCCGTCAGACTAGTGCTAGTGGCTCTACCAAGGTTGCGTCTTGTTGTGCGGTACCCACGATCAGACGTGTCCAGGTAGGCTGTGTCCGTGGGACAAGCCTCTACGGCGTGGTTGACGTGTGTTTTTACTTCGGTAAGCGGTTCTAGTGCAGTTCGATAGCCTCGACTGTGAGTTCGGGGTGTGTTTTTGGTACAGTAGGAGTAGTTGTAGTGCCGTGTTTCGGCCGGCCACCGGGTTTACTGTTCCTGCTGCTGTGGTTGCTCTCGCAGCCTTCCTTTTCGGTACCGCCGTTGTTTCCGGTTGGGGTTCCGCGGGATCCCTGCTGAGTCTCTGTTTTGGAGACTCATTCCCTGCTTTTCAGGTGTGGCGGTTCTTCCTCGAAGTTCGAGGGTGCGGAGCGGAAGTTCTCAGTTGCCAGCTCGCCGGGCCGAGTGTTCACTCGGCATGTGGTACGCTTTACTGCTTTAGACTATACTTCCTGTTGGACTGGACTCTGTTATAGCTGTAGTTGTTTATTTATTTCTGTTAATTGTTGAATTGTCCTACTTTATTTCCTATTTCTTTGTGCCTCCACACTCTTTTTAGCCCTTCCGAGCCCTCCCGGCTCGTGGGCGGCGGTGCGAGTCTCGGGTTATCGGGCCTTCCCGGTAATCGGATTCTCGGGTCGTTACAGGTAGTGTCCCCGCAGGCATACAAGAGGGATCCCTACATATCAAATCATCATGTCTCCCCCAAAAAAAAAATCCAAAGTCAGATGAAACCCTGGTCGTGGCCGTGCCTGATTTCAACAGGCGAGACCCCTCAAAACGAAAGCTAAATTCCACAAAGGGGCAAAGTAATTCTGTTCGAGGTCTGGTCCGAAATCGCCTAAAATGGAGAGGTCGAGTAGGTCCCGGTTAGCTCATCGGGTTAACGGTTTTGTCGGTCCTCTCGGAAGGTTTACCCCCCCTACTCTTCTTTCTCCCCTCAAAGATGAAAGCTCCATGGAAATGCTGAAAGGTCGCGCCCCGCTAAGGCAATCAACCTCGTTTTAGCAAAACACACGTATAACTGTCCACTTCGAAAAGCGAAAGCCACCACCACGAAGGAGTCTCAGTGTTTTTGGCCGGTCAAGACCTCTATCTACCACCGCGGTGGATTCTCACTTTAACCTCGGGCTTAGGTCAATGCAAGCTCGTCACCAATAGGTGCGACGGCGTCTGATTCCGGGTCAGCGTCGCGTGGTTGACCATTAGGGTTCCAAGGTATTCCATCATATACCATCTAGAGTTGTGAGGAAATAGACCTGTGTCGGGCAAATCTCTTACATCGAACACTTCTTCGGTGTATCCTTGCGGTCGGAAGCAACTGGGATCCTAAGCATGGCATGACGGTTTTGTCATCAGGTTAAGTCTTTACCGGCAGGATTATCACTTGAGGAGTCTAGGGGCCCAAATCGATCTAGATGTGCACGCAGGATACCTGGGAGGTTAGTAAGAAACCCTGTCTTCGTAAGAGTCAGGTGCCATAAGATTGGTCGCTAGGCATTAATCCTAAAAATAATAATAAATAAATAAAGAAAAAAATTGTGAAGTGGCCCTTGGAAGACGCCGTCAGGTGAGTCCCAAAGTGGGAATTCTTTTGGAGCATGTTAACCCCGCATTACGCTACTTAAGAACGATTCAAACACCCCTGATCCAAAAAAATCATGCCAGTTGTAATAAAAAGTGTTTTTCAAAAAAAACATAAAAAAAACATGAAAAAAATATCATTACAAAACAAACAACACACAAAAATGCATCTGTGTGATCTCATTTGTGTGCTACATTTTTACAGTATGTTCTCATTTGTGTGCCCGTATGTTGCATTCATCATCTTTGCTCTTACCTTAATCGATAAAGGCTTGGCCTCTTGACTCGTTATCAAGGCTAGTCTCAAAACAATCACCCACTCTTGAGCAAGGGGCCAAGTCAGAACGGAAAAACTGACTTGTTTCATTCAGCAATGTGTACAGGATTGAAAAGCAGGAATGAAGGCAGAAGACATGAAACTGAACATTCCTTCCTTTATTTTCTCCTAGGAATTGTACATTAAGTCTCGTCCTCTCTCTCAGTGTTACCCCTTTCTCCACTCTCCAGGCGAAGAACCCTGGAGGGTGTTGCTAAACCACGCGAGGCAGTGCCTCTGCTGCTCTGTACCCCTCTTCACATCTCTGCTCCCCGTCGATCGACAGGGGCAGCAAAGAAGCTACTAATACGAAAGCCACGCTCTCGTGCTCTTCGGTACCGCTCTTCGCCATCTCTTAGCCATTGTTCAACGAGACCAAGGCTGGTCCAGAGTTCAAACAGTTGGACCTCCATGGCCCTACACTCCTCCCTCTCAGCCAATCTGTCGGCTCTCTGTCTTTCGGTGTCTCTTTCCCTTTCCGCGCGTTCTCTCTCTCGGTCCTCCCTTTCTAGCTGAAGGGTAATCCTTAGCTCCACGGCGTCCCGAGAAGAGACATCGTCTGGACGATGCCGTAACTCTTCCTCCAGTTTCGCTATTCTGGCTTCCCCCTGCGCGGTGCGGGCAAGTGCATCTTGCACCTCTTTCATCTGCCATAACCATCATCTCAGGTATGTGGAGGCACGAATAAGTGAAATTCAATGACCAGACTCTCACCTGTGTGGAGAGCATTCCTTCTGCCTCTGCAGCTCACTGCATAGTATGAGCAAGCTGCTCATGAAGCAAATCAAGTTCGGAAGCAGGGATCCATAAACTGGAAGAAACACCATCCACCCCCATTGCTGAGGAAGCCGCATCAAGCTGGGCGCGCTGCAACACACATAAGGTGACACTGAGGACCTAACGCCAAAAATCTTGGTCTATGATCATGTGTATGTGGGCTTACCGAAGAACTCAAGGCTGCGCGAGTATCATGTAACTATCGCTCTGTGCCTACCAGGCGAGCGTGCAGGTTTGCTATCATAGTGTCGTGAACATCCTGTGGCCAGGACATAGGTTAACAAAACAAAAAAGAAAAAAAGAAAAAAGAAAAGAAAATTGTGCTCACCTCTACGGTCCCTTCAGGATGGAGTCGCTCTGCATACATCACCTTATAGAGGCGCATATAATCCTCGTTGTCTTGAGCATGTGACTCCACGGGAGTGCCACCCCGTTGCCAATCCTCGTATTGCTCAGGGAACCGCACTCTCCAATCAACGGAGGTCGCCGGGCCACGCGTCTTCCTCCCAACACGTGGTGTGGTAGTCATGTCCACTCATTATTGGGCCAGCCCTAGAGTCCTTATGGCCAATCGTAGCCGAAATGGCTCGATTTCGTTCAAACAGTGCATCCAGAGGTCGCGTCCAAACCGAGCACGGCTAGTTATGACCCATGGCTGATCGGCGTCAGTCATAAGGCCTCCAGACCACCTGGGTCAGGTCACACACATCTTCTTAATATAAAAATAAAAAAAATGGGGGAGAAAAAGATGATGATGAAATAATAATCACCATTGCCGCGGGGAACTCTTGCAACTCACGCCTTAACACCATCAGCTGGTAGGATAGAGAGGCTGGGCTCGTGATAGGTTGCCACCGCCTCGACAGCGGCACCGCCATCGGTCGCCAATGCCGGGCTTTTCTTATTGGAAGGTAATAATAGCTCCACAACTGCACCATCATGTGTCATTAACATATCAAAAAAAAAGGAGAGAAGCAGGATACCTGGATGAACGGCGTAAAACCACTCAATGTTATCTCTCGATCTGCTCTTTCAGACAGACCCGCAAATAGATGCGCCAACATGGCTGCTCCCCAGGCGTATCATCCCACTTTCTCAGGGTCTACCATGAATTCTAAGAAACGGCAATGAATGATGTCTCCTTTCGAGCCCAACAACAGTTTCCCCAACAGAAGAACAGGAATCTCCTCAAATCCATGTTGGCTCTCTCCCTCGCGTCTACGCAGTAGACAGCGCGGCATCCTCTTTCAGTCCTCTCCATGAACTCTTCCAAGGACTCATCATCACGAGAACGAATGTCAGTAAGCCCCAACGTCTCCATAATAGGCGTCTTGACTATAGACGTGTTCTTACGATCATCCAGGTCCACACCTAGCAACCTCTCGGCAGCCTCTCGATAGTCGGAGTACGTAATGCCAGTCAGCGCCTCACCATCCACTTTCAGGCCCGTAATTCGGACCACATCTTCCAGGCTGGGCACTATGTGCCCCCAAGGCATCAAGAAAGCACGGCTCATTGGATCCCACCTTTCGCGCAATGCTTGGACGAGGGCAAGGTCGAGCCTGATTGGCTCGATCCGAAGAAAGACTCCAAGCCCCATCACGTCTAGCCTGGCCTTCTGAAAATCCAGGAGACCCCGGTATGCGGCCACTACCAACTCCCATGGAATGTGTGATTTCATCACACCCTACGCATACACAAGGAGGGGTTTTGTTAGAAGGGAGGAAGAAAGAATGAGAGAAGGGGCAAGAAAGCTCATCTTACGGGTTGCGATTGGGTCCTTTCACTGAAGTGCCCTTTGTGGTCTGAGAGCCTCCTGGAACTACTACCACTGGACCTACTTCTCTTCGAAGAGTGGGAATATTCACCCTCCATTTTGAACCTTAGAACTTTTAGTTCTTCCGTTTCCGTGGAAACTTGTTGGCTACCGGTGCCCCTGGGAGGACGAACGAGGATGGTATTTATAGAAATGGGAGAAGAGCGAGTCAAGACTGCCTACATCACTGTTAACGATAACCCTCGTGATAAGGCACCTTCCTTGCGGTCCCACATGTGTCACTTTACCGCTCGTAGGGTAATTGATTGATGGTGCGATATGATGACTCACTCCCTACGCAGTCTAGGGATGCCCTGTCATGCTGTAGAGGTCAACTGTAAAGATTGGAAGGTCGTAAAGGAGAAGAGGCTAGAGCCGTCATTATTGACTTCGGCGGCAGATTTCCGTGTGAAAGATGGTCGGAGCGAGATATGAGTCCCCGTTTTCGGACGGGGTTTCGACAAGCACGTCACATGGGAACAGTGAAGAAGCGTAAGGAAGAAGGAATGCACAAGAGGACAAATAAGCGGCAGGAAATCAAATCACTCCATTCATAAGTCTACATAAACTGTCATAAACATCACAATCATAGAAAGGAGGCGTATGCTAGCTCGCCAACTCTCGCCATCACCTTCACACTCATCTCTCTAGGCGTCCCTCTCTTCTCCCCTAAGGTGAGGGTCCCTCAGGGGCCTTCTGGAGCCCCGTACAGCAGCACTCGCCTCGCCTCGTGGCGCCTGCTCAGCAGCGGCGACCCGCTGCTGCTCCCCTGGCATAGCAAAGAAGCCACCCATATGGAGCTGGCCAGAATGGCAGAGTCGTGCCCTCTCATAGCTTGCCTTCATGTCCTCTAGCCTCTGTCCAATAGCTCGAAGGCCTAGCTGGAGCTCTCTCACCTGGACCTCTATGGCTCTTCTGTCCTCCCTCTCTAGCCTTTCTCTTTCCACCTCTCTCTTGGCCAACTGGAGGAACACCCTCAACTCTAGGATGTCCGGATGTGGCCTCTCTTCACTATGATGCCGCAGCTCCGCTATAGCCTCTACCCAGGCATCACGCTCCTCTTTAGCCCGAGCCGCGCGGGCCACCGCACCGGCAAGTTGCTCTCGGAGGGAGGCAATCTAAAGAAAAGGGGCCGAGGAGCTGGAAGATGCATCGCCAGCCATTCCTGCCATCGCTGCCCACTGGGCACGTTGGAACAAACAAACAACGGCTATCGGCTAAGCTCCAAATTTAAAACAAACAAAAATTAAATAATAATAATAATAATAAATGCAACACTTAACTTACCAGGATCGCCAGTTCCTGTTGAGTGACGGTCAGCTGCCGCCGAGCCTCTGCTAGTTGGGCACGCAAGCCGTTGATGTCACGCGCATCCCCGGATTGGAGAGGTCTCACATGACTCTCTCTCCGCTGCCGCAGGAAGTCGGTGCTGTCCTGCACCAACACGCTCTCTTGCTGTCCAGGGAGACGTATGCGCCAGTCCTCGAGCTTCGCCTTGCCGCGACTCTCCTTCCTAATACGGCTCGGCTCATCCGTGCTCGCCCATTCATCGGCCAAGCCCGGGGTCCTTGCCATGCCCTACATCAAGAAAGGAGGGCCTTACGTCAAACAACGAGAATGCGTCTCCTGTCAAGAACGCGTCCATCATTTGAGTGTAACACTCGCCGAACCCTTTTCCCCTCTCACATGGCTCGCTCCAAACTCAAAATGGATCAAAGAGGAGGAGATCGAAGGACCTACCGGGCCGTGTTCACCTCCCTCCGTGCCATCGGGCCCCTCGGGTCCCTCAAGTGCCCGAAAGGGCCCTTCCTCTTCCATGGACGCCTCTCCGTGCTCTTGCGCATCCCTCCTCGGGCAAGGAGTTCCTCGCCCCTCTCTCCCTTCACCACGATTTGGCCCACCAAACTCCATCGATCGAGAGTGGAAGAAGATGAAGATAGGCGAGCAAATCTCAACGGGAGGCGGGCTCGTTTGCGGGCAAGGCACAGAAGAAGAAGGGCCGCCTGGCGCTTTAAATTTGAATTTGAAAGTTAAGACGCATCCTCGCGCCTAGACGCGCCCAAAAAAGAGAGAAAAAAATAGGATCCCTCCGTGCAAGGCGTAATTCCCTGCTTTTCAGGGCAAGGTCTTGTAAAGCGTGTCTCGAAAGAACAGGTGCAAGAAAAGAAGGGCGGGAAAAGGAAAGTGCACACAACAGAAGGAACCATTTCATTTCACATAAGCAAATATTCAGCTATACATCATAAAGTGAAGAAGGTGGGGTGTACAAGCAACTCTCTAACTCTCGCCACCACCCTTCTGATCATCTCTCGCCTCCCTCCTCTGACGGGGATCCCTATGGGGCCTCTGCGAACTCTGAGAGGCGATGCTCGCCTCGCCCTATGGTGCCACGCCAGCCTCGAAGGCGCGACGATGCTCCTCGGCCGAAGAAACCAGGAAGCTACCCATGGAGAAGGAACCAGACTGACGAAGTCACGCCCCGCGCTCCTTCGCCATCTGATACCACACCTCACTCTCCCGAAGCCTCCCCTCCGCTGTGCCGAGGCTCAATCGGAGCTCCATCATCTGGGCCTCCAGAGCCCTCCTCTCGTCCCAATCTCGCTGTCGCTCCGCCCTCCTGTCCTCCCTCTCTCCCTCTCCCTGTCCTCCCTCTCTCTCTCTGTCCTCCCTCTCCTCTCTCTCTGTCCTCGCCTCTCTCCTCGACAGCTCAAGGGTAATCTGTAGCTCCAGCACGTCGCGAGGAAGCTCCTCAGCCTCCCGCCGTCGCTCCTCCTCTAGCTCCGCTATCCGGGCGTCACGCTCTGCCGCCCAGGCGTAGCGCTCCTGCTCGGCACGGATTGCACGAGCCTGGGCATCCCAGGTGTAGCGCTCCTGCTCGGCACGGATTGCACGAGCCTGGCGCTCGGGGTCTCCCCGCGGGTCTCGCTGCTCCCGATCTGGCTGCTACTATTGCGGGTCTGGCTGCCACTGGAGCTGCTGTTGCTGCTACTGGCCGAGCCGTAATAGGTTGCATCAACTTCGGACAATCTTGAATCATGTGACCTTTCTCGCCACAACGGAGACATCTGCCGGTGGCGATCCAGCATACTTCCCCGCCATGGCGCTTGCCATATTATTTGCATTCCGGTTTGTTGCTGCCCAAAATTGCTGGCGTGGTCTTCCTTGTCACAAACGGTCGTGACGGATTGCTCATCACCTTCTTGCCCTTGTCATTCCGGTGAAATGGTGCTGATGGTCTTTTTGTTGAAGTCTTCTTCTCCTCCTGATATAACTCCATGTCGCTCTCTTGACGACATACCGCGCCAAGAGCCGCCTCCATAGTAGCCAAATCTAGTGCAACTAGGCGGGTCCGAAGCGACGGTCGTAGACCCGCCACAAATTTCTTCACCTTCCTCCTTTCATCTGTAGCAATATGTGGTGCATATTTTGACAATTCCACGAACTTTGCTTCATACTCGAGCACAGTCTTCGACCCCTGAGTTAGGGCCAGAAAGTCTTGCTCCAATTTGTCTTGTAGATGTTCTGGCATGTACTTTTCCGTAACAGCTCCGTGAATTCTTCCCAGGTAATTTCATGCTCCAATCTGTCTGGGTGATTCCGTAGCACAGACGCCCACCATACGTCTACTCTCTCCTGTAGCATGTACGCCGCCAAGCTTGTCTTGTCTTCATCTGCACACCGGATGACCCAGAAGATCTTCTCGATCTCGTGGAGCCAGTTTTCAGCCATGATTGGCTGACTCTCCCCCTTAAAAGAGGGTGGTGACATCCGCCGAAACCTCTCCATCATGGTCACCCCTCCAAAAGCCTGCTCCTGGGGTGATGCTACCTGAGTCTGGAGTTGCGCCTGAAGTGCTGCAGGCGTCTGCGCCTGGGTCTGCATAGCTTGAACCAGGCCTTGCATGAACATCCCATAGTCCACCAAAGGTGGTGGGGGTGGAGCTGGGGGTCCTCTCGGCTCCTCCTGAGTATCGTCATTCTGAGCTGCACGACGACCTCCTCCCGCCATAGTCTGACAATACAATATTCGGTTAAGTTTTCATCATAACTCCCCACTAATTTAGGATTTTTAGAATGTGGATTAAGCTGATGACCATTTATGTAAATTCTCAATCTTGGGCTCTGATACCACTCTCTGTAACGCCCCGACTCGCAAACCCGGTCCAGTCGTAAAGACTCGCGTCGGATCGCGATCGGAACGTCACAGTAGGAACAACCCAAGCGGTACAATTACAATCGAGAATTACACATAAACACTGAGATATCATTGCAGCGGAAATGAAAATACTCAATTCATCAGCTTACAGTCAAATGACTACATTCACATAGATAGAAATAACGATAACAATTTCACACGTCTTTTATTACATAACCAAATTACACACACATCTTTTTTTTTACATAAGACATAACTCATAACATAACTACCTAAGATAAAGACTCGTAGTAAAATCCGAGCCACGGTCAAACACTGCGAGATCACTCCTCGCTTTCTTCTACCGCTTCTCCTGAAAATATTCAACGGGGTGAGTCTACGAATAGACCCAGTAAGAGACTAAGCATAGTCCCCAGTCAAAACATGTATCAACATATCCAAAGTGATTTGCGGTAATTTATTTCATAAAGTCATTCTATTATCATTTGATAAAGAAAGCATGTACATTAAAATTTATCCTACCCATGACACGGTAAATAAGAATTCATCATTTTTAAACATTAACTAATGATTCTAGTAATGAATCAATGAACAGTAATAACAGTTTCAATATCAATTCAGTGAGCATTAATAGTCGTATTAATAACGACTCAGTGAACCGTAACAGTAGTTCAGTGTCAATTCAGTCGGCAATAACAGTTGTTCAATTTCACTTCAATAAACAGTAACAGTGGTATAAATAGCCAGACACAGTGCCCAAACCACCACTAGAAGTACAGTCAGTCGGTACTCTATCACCTAGGTAAATAGTGATGAGTCTTAGTTGCTGCGCAGAATCGAGAGAAGTCCTCTCCACCTTAACCAGTGGCACTTGTCCACCTCTAGGATTTTTTCCCCGTTACCCTCGGGGCCAGTACAGTGTGAACCTCCCCATAGGGGCATTTCTATAGTTTGGTTCCAGTCTACCCCTATGGTGGCAGTGTCCATTTGGCATTACTAACGGTACGGTAAAAATATAAATATGACTTATATGAAATGGACACATGCCACTCAAAATTTATGCTGTAAATATTAATATACCAATATTAAAAATTATTTTTTCTTTTTCTGAAATTTTCAAGTTATTCAAATATAATGACATATCTATATATCAAAATTTACTAAATCTGTTTACAGGTATCAGAATATCTTGAAATATCAGGGAATCAATATATTTACAGAAAGAATCCAAACATAAAATTTCCACCAATTTTCAGACAGAATTTATAATTTTTCAGAATTACTTGTATATCAACATGTATCAAAAATTTACTAAATTTAGCTACCATGTTCTGAAAATCACTTAACTTTTTCAGCATATCATATTTATATGTAACATTACACGTAAAATTTTCCACAAATTGTCATGCAGTAATTTGAATTTTTTCTCGATCTACATGTATTTCAACATATATCATAAATTGACTAAATTTAGTTACTATGTTCTGAAATTAATCAAATTTTTATTACAAATCACTTTTACATGTAACATTATACATAAAATTTTTCATAAATTTTCATGCAGTAATTTAAATTTTTCCAGAATTGTATAAATTTACCTATACATGGAAAATTAACTAATATTACTCACAACACTCTAAAAGTCACCATAATTTGTCAAACCATCATTCATAACAGAAATATCATGTTTAAAATTTTTTATTATTTTTAACGCTGCATTACTATTTTTCACATTGTATTATTATTTTTCACACTAAGTAAAAAAAATATATCATGAATAATAAATCAACTAAATATACCCAAAATGATCAGATAATTTCTAAAAATTTACAGAATATTATTTCAGACAAAAGTGTCATATATAAAAATTTTCATCATTTTTCATTCAGTATGTCTATTTTCTAATTTTTGATATCAATTTCTAAAATTTACAATAATTTATAATAATAACTTTTAAATAGAGACAATTATCCAGAATATTTACAATGACTACTATATACTAAAAATTAACTTAAAGATATCAAAATATTAGTTCTGTGATTTTTTTAGATTTTTCATAGAATATTAGTATTTATTAAAATTTTCTAATTATTTATTTAAATATTGATAATTATACCAGTGATGGTTCTGTTATCATAATGAGATGATATTTTCGTAAATTAGTTCTAACAAACATTTAAATCTTCTGGTAAAGTTTCAAAATTTTTCATGTATTATTTTTATTTTTCTCATAATTTTATACTTTTATTAAAATATCAAAAATTATCTAATATTACTTGCAGATATCAATAATTATTGATATTTTCAGAATACAACACACTCAAGGTCTGGAGTATACTGTAAAATTATAAGACTTTTGTGAACATGGTTTCTAATTTCCATAATTTCTATACGATTATTTATATATTTTATCATGTATAAAAATTCATTAAAATAAATATCATGATCCAGAAACTATGAAAATCTTTTTGCACATGGATCTCACAGTAAGGTACCTTCTGACAATTTATTGTAATTTTACATCATCCTTTGGTATTTTAATATAATTTAAACACCTTTAGGACAATATTAAAATATCTTTAAACATGAAAATAAATTAAATCAGACATAGAAATTTTTACAGAAAGTTCATAACATCATGTTTCAGGATTCTGGAAACTCTCTCAATTTATCATACACCGTTGCTAATTTTAAGACATTAATCACTTAATTATACCATTAATCACATACTTTAACTTAATGATTTAATACTAATCCGACCAAGATAAGATTACAGATTATGAAACTATGATCTATGAACTTAACTACCTTTATAGATGCTAATTACACACCATAAATCATTCTAAATGCACTAATACATGCTAATCTAGGGGATAAAGTGATAATCCCTTACCTTAAAAATACTTAAACACTCCTTAATGACATTCACACCTCCCCCTGCTGCACTCCACGAACTCAGCTTCTAAGAGGAGCAAATGAGCCCCCTATACCCCTCTATTTATAGTAGTTTTTGGCTTAATCAATCCTAACCATCCACTTAATCTAATGGTTGAGATTAAATTATTTAATTTAATGTTATTTTATTAAAATTAATCATTCAAACTTCACCAACCCCTCACCTAACATCTTTGACTATCCTGTATATTTCTTTTTCTTTTTATGCATATAAGCCACATGAGATTGACTAAAGAAGTTAAGGAACTAATGAGGTTTAACTAAATTAACCAAAAAAAAAATTTATATAACTGTCGCAATCGCGACAGTCAAAAGGGGAAGGCGGGGCGGCGCACACGTTGGCGGCCGCCCGCGGCCGACCTCAACATTTTTTTTAAATTTTTTTTCCTTTTTAACCTTCTCTTTTTATTTTTTATGTTTATAACCTTTTTTGTTTTAACTCCTTTTCTTATTCTATTCTAAACACTTTAACCCTCAAATATTTTTTTAAAATTTTTGTTTATTATTTTATTTTCTTCTTTACTTTCTTTTAACTTTTAAATTCTTCCTTTTTTTCAATGTCTAAAATAAATATAATAAAATAGGTAACTTAAACATTTAGACATACACAAAAAAAATTTATACAACCAAATAAAATGTTATAAAATAGTAGGGCATTACACCCTCTCCCCTTTAAAGAAAACTTTTTCCTCGAAGTTTGGGGTTAGGTCACATACCGAATAGATGATGATACTTCTTCTTCATCGCTTCCTCTAGTTCCCACGTAACCTCCTCATGCGAGAAGTTCCCCCATAGTACTTTCACCAATGGGATGACTTTAGTCCTCAACACTTGCTCTTTGCGGTCAAGAATTCGAACAGGTTGCTCCTCGTATGATAGGTTCTGCTGGAACTGCATCTGCTCAGTACTGATCACGTGCGTCGGATCATGCATGTACCTCCTAAGTATGGACACGTGGAACACCGGATGTACTCCCTCCAGAGACGGAGGTAAAGCCAACCGATATGCCACATTTCCCAATCTCTCCAGAATTTTGAATGGTCCGACGAATCGTGGATTTAATTTTCCACGCTTGCCGAACCGAACGATTCCCTTTGACGGTGACACCTTGAGAAAGACGTGATCACCAACTTCGAATGACAGCTCCTTCCTTCGGTTATCAGCGTAGCTCTTCTGTCGGTCATGTGCTGTCATCAATCTCTGTCGGATCAGCCTGATCTTTTCGGTAGTTTCTTGAACAACTTCGGACCCCACATACTGCCTGTCTCCTATTTCCTCCAAGCACAACGGAGACCTACAAGGTCTACCATATAGTGCCTCGAATAGGGATGTCAATGGATCGGGTTCGGCTCGGGTAGACCAATACCATACCCTATCCATGAAAATTTTACTAATACCATACCCGGATAGTACCCTATTATTTTCGCGGGTATGGATACGGGTATATCCGTCACGGGTATGAATATATCCGCGGATATCCGTATCCGTCCATAAATCATGAGTCAACATTCACATCCAAAGAAATGTGAGATATATGAGAATTAGAAAAAAATAAATCCGATCAATTCTTTCATTTCTAAAGTAATTTTATATTTTATAAAAACTTCCTTATAATTTTAGCATGAAATCTAAACTCACAAACTCAACAAGACGGGCAATGGATTAGGTACATGTCAAAATCATAGGCCTAACATGCACAATGAGTTATTAAGAGCGGGTTCGGATCGGGTACGGGTTTGAG
Organism: Amorphophallus konjac; assembly: GCA_022559845.1. Classification (NCBI taxonomy): domain Eukaryota; kingdom Viridiplantae; phylum Streptophyta; class Magnoliopsida; order Alismatales; family Araceae; genus Amorphophallus; species Amorphophallus konjac. Next base: position 871,624 of record JAHNEJ010003629.1, on the reverse strand, counting down.
TGCACTAAATCCATACCCTATCCGAATATGAAACGGATATTTTAAACGTACCCGAACCCAAATCCATATCCGTTTATTCGGGTATTACCCGACCCATCACGGGTAGGGTAATGCGGGTAATCGGATTTGCGGGTATTTTTGACTTCCCTAGCCTCGAATGGAGCCATGCCTATACTCGCGTGGAAGCTATTATTATAAGAAAATTTCACGAGAGGTAGATGTCGCTCCCAATCGCCCTTCCAATCAAGAACACAAGCCCGAAGCATGTCCTCCAGTGTCTGAATCGACCTTTCGGACTGACCGTCAATTTGCGGGTGAAAAGCTGAACTGAGTTTGAGCCGCGAACCAAAAGCTTCATGCAACCCTTGCCACAGTCTAGATGTGAACCGGGGATCCATGCCGGAGATGATAGACTTTGGAATCCCGTGAAGTCTCACAATGTTATCAACATATAATATTGTCAAACTTTCCACCGATTGCTTTACCTTCATAGGAAGGAAATGTGCAGACTTTAAAAATTGGTCCACGATCACCCATATGGAGTCATTGCATTTTACCGATCTGGGTAACCCGGTCACAAAGTCCATAGTGATTGCTTCCCATTTCCACTGAGGAATTTCCATTTTCTGCATTAGCCCTGATGGCCTTTGGTGCTCTGCTTTTACCTGCTGACAAACCAAGCATCTAGCCACAAAGTCAGCTACGTCCTTCTTCATTCCCTGCCACCAGAAAGACCGTTTCAAGTTTTAGTACATTTTACCATCTCCTGGATGAATAGAGAACATTGATCGGTGTGCTTCCTCCAGAATCTACCTTCTCAAATCGGCTATATCAGGTACACAGATCCGGTGCTGAAACCGAATCACTCCATCTTCATCACGAGCAAAGCCGGTCTTCCCGTTCAATCCTTGCAGCTGGGGATCATCTTTTTGCACCTCTATTATCTTGTCAAGCACTGTTGACCGAATGGTCAGTTGAGGCACAAATGCTTGACACAGTTGAGGCTCAATCACAGCCATAAGTTGTGTTGCATCTTCGATCATCTTCCAATCATGTTACATTATAACTCTTTTCCTGCTGAGAGCATCGGCTACTACATTTACCTTTCCCGGATGGTATCGCAACTCGAAGTCATAATCTTTCAAGAATTCGACCCATCTTCTTTGCCTTAGATTCAACTTCTTCTGAGAGAATAGGTACTTCAGACTCTTGTGGTCAGTGAACACTTCGAACTTGACGCCGTAAAGATAATGACGCCAAATCTTCAATGCATGAACCACTGCAGCCAATTCCAAATCATGAGTCAGAATAGATAGCAAAATCATCCTCATTGTTAGGCAAAATAAGAATTGGTGCCGATGTCAGCCTAGCCTTCAGCTCTTGGAACTCTTCTCACAACTCTCAGACCATATATATTTGACTCCCTTTCGGGTCAACTTGGTTAGTGGCGCCGCTAGAGATGCAAATCCCTCAATAAAGTGACGATAGTAACCAGCTAACCCTAAGAAACTCCGAATCTCTGTGGGAGATTTAGGAGTCTCCCATTCCAGAACCGTCTGGACCTTTGTGGGGTCAACGGCAACACCATTGCCTGAGATTACATGTCCGAGGAAATGAACCTCTGTCGGCCAAAGTAACATTTGCTGAACTTAGCATACAGCTCATGCGCTCTTAGCGTCTCGAGGACGATTCTCAAGTGTTCCCGGTGTGAAGCTTCAGCAGGAGAATATATCAGCACATCATCAATAAAGATAACCACAGAGGTGTCAAGATACGGTCTAAACACCCGATTCATCAAGTCCATAAAAGCAGCAGGGGCATTTGTCAGACCAAAAGTGTAACGACCCGAGAATCCGATTACCGGGAAGGCCCGATAACCCGAGACTCGCACCGCCGCCCACGAGCCGGGAGGGCTCGGAAGGGCTAAAAGGAGTATGGAGGCACAAAGAAATAGGAAATAAAGCAGGACAACCAACAACAACAAGCTGAAAGGAAGGACAACTACAGCTACAACAGAGTCCAGTCCAACAGAAAGTACAGTCTAAAGCAGTAAAACGTACCACATGCCAAGTGAACACTCGGCCCGGCAAGCTGGCAACTGAGAACCTCCGCTCCACACCCTCGAACCTCGAGGAAGAATCGCCACATCTGAAAAGCAGGGAATGAGTCTCCAAACAGAGACTCAGCAGGGATCCCGCGGAACCCCAACCGGAAACAACGGCGGTACCAGAAAGTAAGGCTACAAGAGCAACCGCAACAGCAGGAACAGTAAACCCGGTGGCCGGTCGAAACACGGCACTACAACTACTCCTACTGTACCAGAAACACACCCTGACCTCGCGGTCGAGGCTACCTAACTACACTAGCACCGCTTACCGAAGTAAAACACACGGTAACCACGTCGTAGAGGCCTGTCTCCCAAAACACGATCAACCTGGACACGCTGTCCAAAGTGCAACCCTGACACCTGGTCACGGGTACCGCACGACAAGGTGCAACCTCAGTAAAACCACTAGCACTAGTCTGATGGCGCGAAAACCAACACACGCGCCACGGCGAAACAACCAAAACTCAACGGTCGACACGACCGAAACCCAAAGGTCAAAGTCACGGAAACTGACAGTCTGTCACTCCCAACTCGACAGGAGTACCTCCCACTAGAAGCACAGTCGGTAGCGTCCCCTGACGAATTACACCGCACCGCAGGTGAACTGCCTGACGTGGTAGCGCCTACCAAAGGCACGAACACCGTACAAGTAACCACAAACAAGTGACTAGCTGAGGTCACGCCCGTCGACGTGGGTCCAACCGCCCCCAACCACGTGTGCACACACAGACCGCGCGTCCCTGGTCTGGCCTTCTGACCGGTTTTCCCCCCAGCCGGACCCTGGCTGCAAGACGTGGGGCCCGACGGCAACCGGTCCACAAACCGCCTCTAAGGGTAAGCCCGTACACCACTCCCTGGTGCGACCAGCACACGCGTACTGGTGGGCTACGACTAGCGGAGGGTCACTGAGAGAGTAGACTCTCAAGTCGAAGGAAAACAGCGTCCAAACCCGACAAAGTACGGGGACCATCCCACGTACTAGCACCGTCGCACGGTGACCACAGTCGGAGAAGAAACGGGACTCACAGTCCACGGCCGCGCACACACCCTGCGCGAGAGTCGAGAAAACCCAAGTGACGCTAAGTCACTGGACTCTGGACAGTCCTCTAGATGCACTACACCCAATGGTCCTTGAGTCACAAGACTCGGGGTCAAGTCCGTTGCACGTGACAGCACAAGGCCGTCAATCTCGTCCAATCGCTAGGTCTAAAATCACGGTAGCACGAATACCGAGGTAGCTCACGAGCCGTCGAGACCATTCCCTCGGGAAGGGAACTGAGAAGCCTTCCAACCCCAGGCAGGGCAACTGGACTCACAGTCTAAGGCCACACACACGGCCCACGTGGAAAGCACAGAAGCATAATTCCCAAGGTAGCGCCCAAGCCTCCATGCTGATAACTGGACTCGCAGTCCAAGGCCAAACACGTGGCCCACTCGGGATTCATCTTCCAGGAAAACTCACGATCATGCGGGGGAGACCCCACCGCTCACACATAGATACACGGTGACTCAGTCTAGCGTAACACGAAAGCCCGACCCACGAGAAGTCACTTAGACTCTCAAACCCACGGGCATGCTAAACAAGGTAACACGGTCCTCCCGACACTCTCAAAACACGGACACAGAATCCCATGGGTGTCTGGGACACTCACGAGACCGCAGGTCGACCACTGGGTCCCAACCGGGTCGACCGGGGGTCCACACATCGCGGAACAAGGCGAAGAACACCAAAAAACTCACCTCGGTGCAACACTGAGCCTGACGGTCTAGTCTTGGGCCGTCACAATCTGTGACGGTCCATGCCTCGACCGTCACAACCACCCTGACGCACCCACGAAGGGCCGTCACACACCAGGCTGCAAGTTGCACGTGACGCACCCTCTCTGGCGCGTCACAGTCTCTAACGCGCCAGCCCTGGTGCGTCACAGCATGTGACGCGCCAGTCCAGGTGCGTTACAAGACACGGGAAAAATCAACTGTAACGCGTCCCACTCGGTGCGTTACAGTCTGTAATGGACCACTCTTGGTGCGTTACAAGGTCAGTACGCGTCTGCTCTGACGCACCCCGACAGGGGCGTTACAAGGCTGTGACGCGCCAGACTTGGTGCGTCACAGGTCTTGACCCCGAACGGTCAAACCAACGCCTAAAAACACGGTTAGCTCGTCCTGATGGCCCACCCCAGGCACGTCACAGAGCTATGGCGGTCTATCGTGGGACCGTCACACACACATACCACCAAAAAGGCTAACGGGCCTAGTGACGCACCCACCCTGGGGCGTCACAGGCTGTGACGGTCACTGGAAGGACCGTCACACCCGTCCGAGCGTGAAACGGCGGGAAACGACCCGAAAAATGTCCCACGCCCCCATACCTCCATGGGAGAGGGGGAAAACAAGGGGGATGCCCCCAAATAGCCCCTAGCATGCATCTAAGGCCTCGGATCGGCCAAAAACACAATGAAACGGGAGATCGGCCCACAAGCCCTAAAACTTGGATTTTTCTCAAAAATCCCCGATTACGCCCGCTCGGCTCACCACGGCCTACAAAACTCGCGGGAAAGGAAGTGCACGAGCTGGGGGTCCATCTCCCTACCTCCACCAAAGATTTCGCGCCCCGAGCTCGCCGATCCGCGAAGAAAACGCCGTGAAACCCTCGCAGCTCCACGAACCCACGGCTGAGCTTCCACGCGCCACCGGCCCTCGATCCACGACCCGTTCCCCGTTCCTCGCCTCCCGCCATCATCGCCTCACCCTCCTCCGCCACCGTCGGCCGCCCGGGGAGAGGGGGAGAGAAAGAGATGAGAGAGAGTGAGAAAGAGAGAATGAGAGGGGGAAAAAGAAAAGGGTTAGTATATATAGGAAAACCCAAAAATTTGATAAATTCAGAGAATTACGAAAAATTACCTCCGCGATCCTCGGAAGGAACACAACGCAGTGGTACTGTCCCGGAGTCGAAGAACGCCACGGTTCGCCCTGCACAGAGTTCCGAAGGCACATCAGGGAAAAACACGTGTAAAGCACAAAATACACTCCGAGACCCACTAAAAGATCCGAAAAAAAAACCTGGGACATTACAGCCCTCCCCCCTTAAAGGAATTTCGTCCTCGAAATTCAAGACCTAGCACGAAGTCACAGGGGAAGAACACTGAACCAACTGAGAACGCTGTCAGAGCCCCAGCACAGAAAACCTCGATTCTCACGGAAACACCGATCTTGGGAGACACAGCCAGACTTATAATCACAAACAACACCTCGCTCCGCGCACCGTGCACACCGGCCATCAGAGCAGGCATATACCAGAGGACACCGTCTGACATCACCTCAGACACCACGAAAACCAACATGGCACCGCTGCCACCATCTCGCCCACCGAGGAAACACACCCTCGACACGAGAAACAGCTACCGATCCATCCTATGGTCGGCAGACAAAACACACATCAGCCTCACAACCAGCTGACAAGTCGCACACCCTCCTCAAGGGAGCAACCAAAACAGAGCCTCCGCCAGCTCACGCAGCCATCTCAACAGACCGCCACCAGGACATCGGCTCAGCACCAAGAAACACCCCACACATGGCAAGCTAAAAGCCAAACATAACACTGTGCCAACTCTGTCAGAGGACAAACTTCAACAAAGTCCAGATCCCGTCCGGAAAGGCACACCACAGAAGCGACCACCAAAAGGTCTCACTGGCACACGGCTCTCGCCACGCATGAGCCCCGACAACCAGCATCTTGTCTGTGAAAAGACCACACGCCGACGGTCACCAACCGCTCGCTCAGGTTCTTCCTTCTTTCCTGGTCCTCCACCGGGTCCGAAGGAAACATTCCAAACATTGGCAAGCCATCCGTCGACTCCCACACAGACCGATGCCACACCTCGAGCCACGCTCCTCTCGGACTCCACATCCGAACGCCAACTCGACCCTCTCGGGGAGCACGATGAAACCAATGACGAGATCTTGGCGTCTTCAGTCATCACCTCACTGGACTCAGACTTACATGGGAACCATCCCATGCTGGTCACCAGACCAGGGATAACCATTGCGACACCAACGTCTCATCAAGGACCACCCTCCGATGCCAATCTCGCTAAAAAGACCTCCACCCACAAGCGTCACTCTTACGTCTGGTCTCATCAAATCCTTCGACCTCTGTCAGGTGACATCCTCAACAACCCCATCCGGGTCTAACACCGACGCCTGACACGGCTTCCATCACAGGAACAGGGTACTCATGCGGCGCACTAGCCAGCACATTCCCCAACACTCCATCCTGCCAGTGCCAAGAATCATAATACCTCGAGCAACGGCACGGCAATAACATGTTTCACACTGAGGAACCAATCCTCCGATGCTCAACGCAACCTCAGGAATCCGCCCGTAGCAACCCACGCTACGATCCTAAACCAATGGGTCACAAGCCCACCACGCTTCCGCTGCGCACTCTAATCCGCGCGCACAACCACAAATTCTTGAAAACACCGCCCAACCGGCACTCGTCCTTCTGGAAAAGTGCCAACACCCTAACACGACAAGGGAAGGGGCACAACTTCTCACAGGCAACCGCCTTGCCAAGACAAGGAGCACGTCTCGCACGGACTTCATAGCACACAAGGCCAACCAATCCGGACACACAATGCAAGACGACGGAGCTTAGCCCAACACAATCTCTCCAACCAAAGGGGAGACCAAACGCACTTCCGACCAACGGAAGAACTCCACGCTCGACCTGACCTCGAACCTCGCACATGCTGGAAACAGCACCATCCAGCACCAAGGAAAACCATCGCTTCCATCATGTCAGCTCCTCCGACAACACTTGCCAAGTGTCCCGTCGGACCATGATCACAACATCTCTCGACGCACCACCGTTGCAATTCCTCAAACTGCAACACGCCACGCAAAGAGCCGCAACACGAGCCATAACCGGCAACCGCCAAAGCTCATCCTCGAGTCCCGAACTCGCCGTGGAGCCTTCACATCTCAAGCCAACTCCAGGGCGAACACAACCCATTCGCACACAAGGGCGCAGGAGCAAGACTTACTGGGACACCACAGCCCAATCTTGCCTCGAAATCCACAAAACCATCGAGACCGACATGTCATTTCTGACGCCCCAGAGCACGACAAAGACATCAGGCTCGACGAAACAGCAGCTCACTGAGAAGATCCTCCGCTCACCCGAGCATACTTCTCGATCAGAACACCCGCTCTGCCACCTTAAGCCATGACCTGAACACCTCAGGGGCTGGATAAACCTCAAGCTGGAGTGGTCAAACCGACAGCAGCTCCCGCACGGTCACAGCCACTTAACCACGAAAAAATCCTCTCCAGCCACCTGACCACGCCGCAGATTCCTCAAACGCAGCACCGCGAGCTCGCGCCTGCCAGCAACCTCTGCCCAACGCCACACAACCAGGGACACCACCGATGAGGGAGAAGGCCCTCAACCTCGATCCTTAGACCCCATGCTGGCACGAAAGCCGCGGACAGCAACCACCTTCACAGCGCCGCACAGCGCACTCAAGCTCTCAAGCGAGAAACTAGGCATAAAGCGAACACAAAACCCTAAGCCAGCTGCCGACTGTACTGGACCTTATGGACTCTGATCACTGCAATATCTCGAATTCCTATGTACGTCCACAACCACTGCTCTGATACCAGCTGTAACGACCTGAGAATCCGCTTACCGGGAAGGCCCGATAACCCGAGACTCGCACCGCCGCCCACGAGCCGGGAGGGCTCGGAAGGGCTAAAAAGAGTGTGGAGGCACAAAGAAATAGGAAATAAAGCAGGACAACCAACAACAACAAGCTGAAAGGAAGGACAACTACAGCTACAACAGAGTCCAGTCCAACAGAAAGTATAGTCTAAAGCAGTAAAACGTACCACATGCCAAGTGAACACTCGGCCCGGCAAGCTGGCAACTGAGAACCTCCGCTCCGCACCCTCGAACCTCGAGGAAGAACCGCCACACCTGAAAAGCAGGGAATGAGTCTCCAAACAGAGACTCAGCAGGGATCCCGCGGAACCCCAACCGGAAACAACGGCGGTACCGGAAAGGAAGGCTACAAGAGCAACCGCAACAGCAGGAACAGTAAACCCGGTGGCCGGTCGAAACACGGCACTACAACTACTCCTACTGTAACAGAAACACACCATGACCTCGTGGTCGAGGCTACCGAACTACACTAGCACCGCTTACCGAAGTAAAACACACGGCAATCACGCCGTAGAGGCCTGTCTCCCAAAACACGGCCAACCTGGACACGCTGTCCAAAGTGCAACCCTGACACCTGGTCACGGGTACCGCACGACAAGGCGCAACCTCGGTAAAACCACTAGCACTAGTCTGACGGCACGAAAACCAACACACGCGCCACGGCGAAACAACCGAAACTCAACGGTCGACACGACCGAAACCCGAAGGTCAAAGTCACGGAAACTGACAGTATGTCACTCCCAACTCGACAGGAGTACCTCCCACTAGAAGCACAGTCGGTAGCGTCCCCTGACGACTTACACCGCACCGTAGGTGAACTGCCTGACGTGGTAGCGCCTACCAAAGGCAGGAACACCGTACAAGTAACCACAAACAAGTGACTAGCCCGTCGACGTGGGTCCAACCGCCCCCAACCACGTGTGCACACACAGACCGCGCGTCCCTGGTCTGGCCTTCTGACCGGTTTTCCCCTCAGCCGGACTCTGGCTGCAAGACGTGGGGCCCGACGGCAACCGGTCCACAAACAGCCTCTAAGGGTAAGCCCGTACACCACTCCCTGGTGCGACCAGCACACGCGTACTGGTGGGCTACGACTAGTGGAGGGTCACTGAGAGAGTAGACTCTCAAGTCGAAGGAAAATAGCGTCCAAACCCGACAAAGTATGGGGACCATCCCACGTACTAGCACCATCGCACGGTGACCACAGCCGGAGAAGAAACGGGACTCACAGTCCACGGCCGCGCACACACCCTGCGCGAGAGTCGAGAAAACCCAAGTGACGCTAAGTCACTGGACTCTGGACAGTCCTCTAGACGCACTACACCCAACGGTCTTTGAGTCACAAGACTCGGGGTCAAGACCGTTGTACGTGACAGCACAAGGCCGTCAATCACGTCCAATCTCTAGGTCTAAAATCACGGTAGCACGAATACCGAGGCAACTCACGAGCCACCGAGACCATTCCCTCGGGAAGGGAACTGAGAAGCCTTCTAGCCCCAGGCAGGGCAACTGGACTCACAGTCCAAGGCCACACACACGACCCACGTGGAAAGCACAGAAGCACGATTCCCAAGGTAGCGCCCAAGCCGCCACGTCGATAACTGGACTCGCAGTCTAAGGCCAAACACGTGGCCCACTCGGGAATCATCTTCCAGGAAAACTCACGGTCATACGGGGGAAACACCACCGCTCACACACCGATACACGGTGACTCAGTCTAGCGTAACACGAAAGCCCGACCCACGAGAAGTCACTCAGACTCTCAAACCCACGGGCATGCTAAACGAGGTAACACGGTCCTCCCGACACCCTCAAAACACGGACACAGAATCCCATGGGTGTCTGGGACACTCACGAGACCGCGGGTGGACCACTGGGTCCCAACCGGGTCGACCGGGGGTCCACACATCGCGGAACAAGGCGAAGAACACCAAAAAACTCACCTCGGTGCAACACTGAGTCTGACGGTCTAGTCTTGGGCCGTCACAGTCTGTGACGGTCCATGCCTCGACCGTCACAACCACCCTGACGCACCCACGAAGGGTCGTCACACACCAGGCTGCAAGTTGCACGTGACGCACCCTCTCTGGCGCGTCACAGTCTCTCACGCGCCAGCCCTGGTGCGTCACAGCATGTGACGCGCCAGTCCAGGTGCGTTACGAGACACAAGGAAAATCAACTGTAACGCGTCCCACTCGGTGCGTTACAGTCTGTAACGGACCACTCTTGGTGCGTTACAAGGTCAGTACGCGTCTGCTCTGACGCACCCCGAAAGGGGCGTTACAAGGCTGTGACGCGCCAGGCTTGGTGCGTCACAGGTCTTGACCCCGAACGGTCAAACCAACGCCTAAAAACACGGTCAGCTCGTCCTGACGGCCCACCCCAGGCGCGTCACAGAGCTGTGGCGGTCTATCGTGGGACCGTCACACACACATACCACCAAAAAGGCTAACGGGCCTAGTGACGCACCCACCCTGGGGCGTCACAGGCTGTGACAGTCACTGGAAGGACCATCACACCCGTCCGAGCGTGAAACGGCGGGCAACGACCCGAAAAACGTCCCACGCCCCCATACCTCCACGGGAGAGGGGGAAAACAAGGGAGAAGCCCCCAAATAGCCCCTAGCATGCATCTAAGGCCTCGGATCGGCCAAAAACACAATGAAACGGGAGATCGGCCCACAAGCCCTAAAACATGGATTTTTCCCAAAAATCCCCGATTACGCCCGCTCGGCTCACCACGGCCTACAAAACTCGCGGGAAAGGAAGTGCACGAGCTGGGGGTCCATCTCCCTACCTCCACCGAAGATTTCGCGCCCAGAGCTCGCCGATCCGCGAATAAAACGCCGTGAAACCCTCGCCGCTCCACGAACCCACGGCTGAGCTTCCACGTGCCACCGGCCCTCGATCCACGACCCGTTCCCCGTTCCTCGCCTCCCGCCATCACCGCCTCGCCCTCCTCCTCCACCGTCGGCCGCCCGGGGAGAGGGGGAGAGAAAGAGAAGAGAGAGAGTGAGAAAGAGAGAATGAGAGGGGGAAAGAGAAAAGGGTTAGTATATATAGGAAAACCCGAAAATTCGATAAATTCAGAAAATTATGAAAAATTACCTCCGCGATCCTCGGAAGGAACACAACGCAGTGGTACTGTCCCGGAGTCGAAGAACGCCACGGTTCGCCCTGCACAGAGTTCCGAAGGCACATCAGGGAAAAACACGTGTAAAGCACAAAATACACTCCGAGACCCACTTAAAGATCCGGAAAAAAAAACCTGGGACATTACAAAAAGGTAGCACCAAGAATTCATAATGACCATATCTCGTTCGGAATGCTGTCTTGGATGTGTCTTTTTTCTTTATCGTCAACTGATGGTATCCCGAACGTAGATCAAACTTCGAGAACATTGTGGTTCCTTGCAACTGGTCAAACAGGTCATCAATGCGGGGTAAAGGATATTTAATTTTAATGGTCACCTCGTTAAGTTTGCGATAGTCAACGCATAACCTAAGAGAACCATCTTTCTTCTTCACAAATAGAACTGGAGCTCCCCATGATGACACACTTGGACGGATAAACCACATTGTCAAACAAGTCTTGAAGTTACTTCTTCAACTCTGATAATTCTGTTGGGGCCATTCTATAGGGTGCCTTAGAGACAGGTGTTGTGCCAGGTAACAAGTCAATGGCAAACTCTAACTCCCTTGTAGGTGATAACCCGGGCAAATCCTCTGGAAACACATCAAGGAATTCCCGAACAACCTCGATCTCTGCTATAGTCGGTGATTGATCAACATCCGACTTCGTGACTACGCTTGCCAAGAATGTATCGTAGCCCTTCCTCAACATTCACACAGTCTTCAATGCTAAAACTACTAACTTCTTCCCAGCCATATGCTTCAGTAAGGGATGAGAAAATTTTTTCTCTCTAGGGATGTGAAAAATTACTTTCTTCCTTCTGCAATCTATCAGAGCGTAATGCTCTTCTAACCAATCCAGTCCTAGGATAACATCAAAGTCTTGCATAGGTAAACAACAAAAACAACCAGGTAGAGTTCTTCCTTCTATATTAACTGATAGTGAGGGGATGTGCCTCTTGGTAGACACTGCTCCTGCAGGTGTGTGTACCAACAGGGGCACGTCTACTTCTACTGATTCAATTCCAAATTCTTCATGCAATTGACTAGCAAACTTCTCAGAGATGAAAGTATGTGTGACACTGGTGTCAAACAATACTCTAGCATGAATACCATTGATAGAAATAGTACCTTCTGTGAGGTCCTCCGCCTGCTCGGCATCCTCTCTCGCAAGTGCAAATACCCGAGCTGGTCCTCGGGGTCTCCCCGCGGGTCTCGCTGCTCCCGGTCTGGCTGCTACTATTGCTGGTCTGGCTGCCACTGGAGCTGCTGTTGCTGCTACTGGCCGAGCCGCAATAGGTTGCATCAACTTCGGACAATCTCGAATCATGTGACCCTTCTCGCCACAACGGAGACATCTGCCGGTGGTGATCCAGAATACTTTCCCGTCATGGCGCTTGCCACATTGCTTGCATTCCGGTTTGTTGCTGTCCCAAATTGGTGGCGTGGTCTTCCTTGCCACGAACGGTCGTGATGGATTGCTCATCACCTTCTTGCCCTTGTCATTCCGGTGAAATGGTGTTGATGGTCTTTTTGTTGAAGTCTTCTTCTCCTCATGATATAACTCCATGTCGCTCTCTTGACGACATGCCACGCCAAGAGCCGCCTCCATAGTATCCAGATCTAGTGCAACTAGGTGGGTCCGAAGCGACGGTCGTAGACCCGCCACAAATTTCTTCACCTTCCTCCTTTCATCTGTAGCAATATGTGGTGCATATTTTGACAATTCCGTGAACTTTGCTTCATACTCGAGCACGGTCTTCGACCCCTGAGTTAGGGCCAGAAAGTCTTGCTCCAGTTTATCTTGTATATGTTCTGGTATGTACTTTGCCGTAAATAACTCCGTGAATTCTTCCCAGGTAATTTCATGCTCCAATCTGTCTGGTTGATTCCGTAGCACAGACGCCCACCGTACGTCTGCTCTCTCCTGTAGCATGTACGCCGCCAAGCTTGTCTTGTCTTCATCTGCACACCGGATGACCCGGAAGATCTTCTCGATCTCGCGGAGCCAGTTTTCAGCCATGATTGGCTGACTCTCCCCCTTAAAAGAGGGTGGTGACATCCGCCGAAACCTCTCCATCATGGTCACCCCTCCAAAAGCATGCTCCTGGGGTGATGCTGCCTGAGTCTGGAGTTACGCCTGAAGTGCCGCCTGCGTCTGCGCCTGGGTCTGCATAGCTTGAACCAGGCCTTGCATGAACATCCCATAGTCCACCAAAGGTGGTGGGGGCGGAGCTGGGGGTCCTCTCGGCTCCTCCTGAGTATCGTCATTCTGAGCTGCACGACGAACTCCTCCCGCCATATTCTGACAATATAATATTCGGTTAAGTTTTCATCATAACTCCCTACTAATTTAAGATTTTTAGAATGTGGATTAAGCTGATGACCATTTATGTAAATTCTCAATCTTGGGCTCTAATACCACTCTCTGTAACGCCCCGACTCGCAAACCCGGTCCAGTTGTAAAGACTCGCGTCAGATCCCGATCGGAACGTCACAGTGGGAACAACCCAAGCGGTACAATTACAATTGAGAATTACACATAAACACTGAGATATCATTGCAGCAGAAATGAAAATACTCAATTCATCAGCTTACAGTCAAATGACTACATCCACATAGATAGAAATAACGATAACAATTTCACACGTCTTTTATTACATAACCAAATTTCATACACTTCTTTTTTTTTACATAAGACATAACTCATAACATAACTACCTAAGATAAAGACTCGTAGTAAAATCCGAGCCACGGTCAAACACTGCGAGATCACTCCTCGCTTTCTTCTACCGCTTCTCCTGAAAATATTCAACGGGGTGAGTCTACGAATAGACCCAGTAAGAGACTAAGCATAGTCTCCAGTCAAAACATGTACCAACATATCCAAAGTGATTTGCGATAATTTATTTCATAAAGTCATTCTATTATCATTTGACAAAGAAAGCATGTACATTAAAATTTATCCTACCCATGACACAGTAAATAAGAATTCATCATTTGTAAACATTAACTAATGATTCCAGTAATGAATCAATGAACAGTAATAACAGTTTCAGTATCAATTCAGTGAGCATTAATAGTCGTATTAATAACGACTCAGCGAACAGTAACAGTAGTTCAGTGTCAATTCAGTCGGCAATAACAGTTGTTCAATTTCACTTCAATAAACAGTAACATTGGTATAAATAGTCAGACACAGTGCCCAAACCACCACTAGAAAGACAGTCAGTCGGTACTCGATCACCTAGGTAAATAGTGATGAGTCTTGGTTACTACGCAGAACCGAGAGAAGTCATCTCCACCTTAACCAGTGGTACTTGTCCACCTCCAGGATTTTATCCCCGTTACCCTCGGGGCCAGTACAGTGTGAACCTCCCCATAGGGGCATTTTTATATTTTGGTTCAAGTCTCCCCCTATGGTGGTAGTGTCCATTTGGCATTACTAACTGTACGGTAAAAATATAAATATGACTTATATGAAATGGACACATGCCACTCAAAATTCATGTTGTGAATATTAATATACCAATACTGAAAATCATTTTTTCTTTTTATGAAATTTTCAAGTTATTCAAATATAATGACATATCTATATATCAAAATTTACTAAATCTGTTTACAGGTATCAGAATGCCTTGAAATTTCAGGGAATCAATATATTTACAGAAAGAATCCAAACATAAAATTTCCATCAATTTTCAGATAGAATTTATAATTTTTCAGAATTACTTGGATATCAACATGTATCAAAAATTTACTAAATTTAGCTATCATGTTCTGAAAATCACTTAACTTTTTCTGCATATCATATTTATATGTAACATTACACATAAAATTTTTCACAAATTTTCATGTAGTAATTTGAATTTTTCCTAGAATTACATCTATTTCAACATATATCATAAATTGACTAAATTTAGTTACTATGTTCTGAAATTAATCAAATTTTTACTGCAAATCACGTTTACATGAAACATTATACATACAATTTTTCATAAATTTTCATGCAGTAATTTGATATTTTCCAGAATTATATAAATTTTCCTATACATGGAAAATTAACTAAATTTACTCACAAGAATCTAAAAGTCACCATAATTTGTCAAACCATCATTCATAACAGAAATATCATGTTTGAAACTTTTTAATATTTTTAACGCTGCATTACTATTTTTCACACTGTATTATTATTTTTCACACTAAATAAGAAAAATATATCATGAATAAAAAATCAACTAAATATACCAAAAATGATTAGATAAATTCTAAAAATTTAAAGAATGTTATTTCAGACAGAAGTGTCATATATAAAAATTTTCGTTATTTTTCATTCAGTATGTCTATTTTCTAATTTTTGATATCAGTTTTTAAAATTTACAATAATTTATAATAATAACTTTTAAATAGAGACAATTATCCAGAATACTTACAATGGCTACTATATACTGAAAATTAACTTAAAGATATCAAAATATCAGTTCTGTGATTTTTTTAGATTTTTCACAGAATATTAGTATTTATTCAAATTTTCTAATTATTTATTTAAATATTGATAATTATACCAGTGATGGTTCTGTTATCATAATAAGATGATATTTTCATAAATTAATTCTAACAAATATTTAAGTCTTCTGGTAAAGTTTCAAGATTTTTCATGTATTATTTCCATTTTTCTCATAATTTTATACTTCTATTAAAATATCAAAAATTAGATAATATTACTTTCAGATATCAATAATTATTGATATTTTCAGAATACAATGCACTCAATGTTTGGACTATACTGTAAAATTATAAGACTTTTGTGAACATAGTTTCTAATTTCCATAATATCTATACGATTATTTATATACTTTATCATGTATGAAAATTCATTAAAATAAATATCATGATCCAGAAACTATGAAAATCTTTCTGCACATGGATCTCATAGTAAGGTACCTTCTGACAATTTATTGTAATTTTACATCATCCTTTGGTATTTTAATATAATTTAAACATCTTTAGGATAATATTAAAATATCTTTAAACGTGAAAATAAATTAAATCAGACATAGAAATTTTTATAGAAAGTTCATAACATCAGGTTTCTGGATTCTAGAAACTCTCTCAATTTATCATACACCGTTGCTAATTTTAAGACATTAATCACTTAATTATATCATTAATCACATACTTTAACTTAATGATTTAATACTAATCCGACCAAGATGAGATTACAGATTATGAAACTATGATCTATGGACTTAACTACCTTTATAGATGCTAATTACACACCATAAATCAATCTAAATACACTAGTACATGCTAATCTATGGGATAAAGTGTTAATCCCTTACCTTAAAAATACTTAAACACTCCTTAATGACCTTCACACCTCCCCCTGCTGCACTCCACGAACTCAACTTTTAAGAGGAGCAAATGAGCCCCCTATACCCCTCTATTTATAGTAGTTTTTGGCTTAATCAATCCTAACCATCCACTTAATCTAATGGTTGAGATTAAATCATTTAATTTAATGTTATTTTATTAAAATTAATCATTCAAACTTCACCAACCCCTCACCTAACATCTTTGATTATTCTGTATTTTTCTTTTTCTTTTTATGCATATAAGCCACATGAGATTGACTAAAGAAGTTAAGGAACTAATGAGGTTTAACTAAATTAACCAAAAATAAAAAAATTATATAACTGTCGCAATCGCAGCAGTCAAAAGGGGAAGGCGGGGCGACGCCCAGGTGGGCGGCCGCCCGCGGCCGCCCTCAACATTTTTTTAATTTTTTTTTGCTTTTTAACCTTCTCTTTATTTTTTATGTTTATAACCTTTTTTGTTTTAACTCCTTTTCTTATTCTATTCTAAACACTTTAACCCTCAAATATTTTTTTAAAATTTTTGTTTATTATTTTATTTTCTTCTTTACTTTCCTTTAACTTTTAAATTCTTCTTTTTTTAATGTCTAAAATAAATATAATAAAATAGGTAACTTAAACATTTAGTCATACACAAAAAAAAATTTTATACAACCAAATAAAATGTTATAAATTAGTAGGGCATTACATGGAATGCCGATTTGGGTGCAGCACCAATGAGCGTTATAAAGAACAAACTCCATCGCGCCGATCAGTTGGAGTTCAGCTCCGGGAGAACACCTCGCGAGGAGTTCGCGTGAGAGTAGGCGTGCCGATGCACAAGTAAAAAAGATTTGCGTCATGGTTCTGAAGTGAGACCGCCAGTCTTCACGTTTCCTCAGCCACGGAACACAGTTCGCTATGGTACCACCGAAGCCTAACACATCAACTATGTGATGAAGGGGGCTTTGTTGGAAGACCTTCGAAGCAGTTGGCATCCCCTCGCGGTGGTCAAATTTGAAGTGCAAATCAATCCAGCAATTCAGAAGAAGTGTGCAACCGAAAGGAGGCTTACCCATGCTGGAAGCAGTAAGGCCACTGTAAAGGTAGGCAAGGACGGCGGGTCCCACCCTCTTTTCACTCCAAATCCCGCAGATGGCACTCAATTGGTCCTCCTCCACTATGTTGTCGGTATAAGGGAATAAGAGAGCACCTGCCAAACAGATGGTAAACCCTTTCATGATTCCTTTTAAGTGGTCATCGTATGGTGACCCTCTCAGGGCATCCATGACCCATTCCGCGAGCATTTGCAGATCAATTCCCTTTTGAGTCCGGACCTTTCTAGCAGCACCAGGTGGCATGAAGCTTCCGAGGACACTCTCGGAAGTCACCCTTGTCAGCATCCGCATAACCTTTATCCTCCCGTCACTCTTGAATTTCTTCAGTCCGAGCAGAAGTTCCACCTCTTCAAGGAGGATGGTCGCCTCGAAGGTAGGGAAGATGAAAGTGTGGGTCTGGGGATGCCAGATCTCCACCAATGCGTCCATAGCCGCCCAGTCCATGCGAATCCTCTCGTAGTGCTTGACATGAATAAGGAGCCCTTGTAGATGTCACTTTGTGATTATGGCCCTCATGTCGATGGAGATGTTAGAGGTGAGTTTCGAAAGCCACGGCAGCTTGGAAAATTTCCTCGGGCCTGGGAAAAGAGGGTATGGCTGGAAGAGAAAAAGAAAACAAGGAAGGAAAAGAAGTGAAAAGAGAGTTTGCGCGGAGAATTTGAAATAAATCAACTTACCATATGCGACTGGATCATCCCACTCAGATGACCTTCGAGGTCAGAAAGTCGCCTGATCTCACTGCTAGGCCGGCTCCTCTTCATAGGGCGGGAAGACTCGCCTTCCATCCTGAAACCCTTAGATTTCCTCTCCTCCTCCCCTTTAAGCTTCTAAGCCCACTCCTTGGTGCATTTGGCTGAACTAGCCTAAGGGAGCATTTATAAGAAAGGAGAGGCGCTAAAGGATGAAATGTGTCACATCAATGGTCAGTCGTCGGCGTTTTGTCTGGATCTCCCTTGTACTGTGGTGTGATTCTGTTGCTTTCTGATGTTATTAATCTGTGCAGGTTTTACTAACGGACGCCACTGTCCCATCTCGTGTACCACCATTCGGTGATTGGTCCCACCATGTCATGCATCATATTATATGATATTTACGCTATTAGAACATATCGAGGACCTTGCGACCTGAATGAATCTGGAATTTGAGTTCCTCTTTAACAAAAACAGTGATAATTTTAGAGGAATTTGAGTTGTACGGATAGGCCGTTAAGTTGTGAAAGCGTGGGGATGATGGTTCCATTCGATGAGTTGGTGCGTGGATAAATGGGCCCCGGCTCAGTATCAGCTCACCGGATCGGTATCCTGACCCATTCTTAACAATTTGACAATATTATCATTTGCTATTTTATATTTTAGTTTGTTTTAAGTTTTCCTTTAAACCCAGCATGCATTCATGTAGGACTTTGATTCCACTGCGGAAGATCATTCAAAGTAATTCGATTGTGAAGACCATTGTGCTCCAGTTCTTACAAATATGAGATATTCCACTCCGAATGAAACACCGAGCTTCCTTGAGACGGCCCTACACTGTTCTTTCGAAAGAGACCCTTGTTTGGACTGATCCTCAAATATTCCTTTACTTTTACTCCATTTGACCCACCTTGGCCGCATCACTTCCACATTGACTGGTAACCGCTCCCCAAAGGTGAAACCTGCAGGTTTACGACCCAGGTACTTCCACACAGAAAAGTTGGTCCCTTTTTCTACCCGTGCCTGAGCGCACATTTTCCCCTTTCTTGTTTGATTTCCGTCCAAGCAATTGTTGAATTCGGAAGACCTTTTTCAAGGTCGTCTCATTGAAAACTCTGAAAACATTCCAAACCATGATGTTGAAAGCGTGTCTCATCACACCTTGGCATCATCTTTTCAGTCCATTCTCACTCCATTCCACTTCACTTTAATGCCATTCTACAACGTGTCACTCCCTTGCAAAGCAGACGCCAAGGCAGGGCAGTTGTAGACACGCCATTCTTGACATTACCGTGAGTAAATTTCTTATTACACTGTGATACCCCAAGGCGGCCTTCACATTTTTAATTACTCTGGTGATTTCCTATTTTTATGAATTTTTTTACATTTTTTTGAATTTTTTCCTTGGAAAATCATTGAGGTGTCGAGGAGCCTGGACGCCTCACTAAATCTTTGAGGTGTCCAGGAGGCTGGATGTAATTCCTCGAAATTTTTGGATCCTTGTTCGTGGGTCCTGGATCTGGTTTCTCGGAGTGTCCAACTCTGTTGTGTCCGAAATTTCGTTCCGGACATCTTTCGTGTTTGGATCGGCGAGATCCGGAGTTGTTTCGGAGGCCCAGAAGCGTTCCGCGGCTTTTCCGAGTGTGTTTTCTGATTCCCGGTGTGTGTTTTGGTAATTCCTTCGGAACCTCGTTGCAGGTGAACCGGGCCGTTCACCTAGGCGAGTGTGGTACCGCTGCGATCGGTGCGTTCCGAGGATCGCGAAAACGTGATTTTCCTATTTTTGGTATTTTCCATAATTTCTGGATTTTCCTATATATATAACCCTTTTCTCTCTCTCCCCTCTCATTTCTCTCTTCCCTCCCTCTCTCTTCTCACGCTCTCTCCTCTCTCCCTCTCTCTCCGGCGGCCGACGGGGTGGAGCGTGGGCGAGGATGGGTGAGGATCGAGGCGGTGGAGGCGCGATGAAGCTAGGCCGTCGGTTCGTGGAACGGCGAGGCTTCAACGGCGTTTTCTTCCTGGATCGGCGTCCACGGTGCGTCGAATCTTCGGTGGAGGTATGGAGATGGACCCTCAACCCGCGTACTTCATTTCCCGCGAGTTTTGTCGGCCGTGGTGAGCCGAGCGGGCTTATTCGAGGGATTTGTGAAAAACTCATGTTTTTGGGGTGTGAGACGGATCTCCCGTTTTACAGTATTTTTGGCCATCCCATGGGTTTAGATGCATGCCTAGTGGCTTGGGAGAAGGTTTCCCCTTTTGTTTCCCCTTCACCTGGGGGTGAACGGGGCGTGGAATGGGTTTTTCTGCAGTTTATGTCGTTTTCGGGCGCGGACTGAGAACGCGCTAGTCTCAGGTAGCGCGTTCTTGACGGTCGCGCCGCCCTGATAGGGCGCGTTCATCGGAGAAGATGAACAGTTAGGCGGTTCCTGTCGCGCTAATGGGATGTGGCCAAGTTTGGAGATGAGATGTGGCTAAGTTTGGGCCCATATGATTAGGAGTACGTATCATTTGTTTATATTTATAAGTAACTATAAATTAATCGTAATTTTCTTCATATCTTGAGTTTTACACTTAGCATCTAAGTTACTAATGTAAAATTTTTTAACATTTACGGGTCATCATGGATAGACAACGTCACCCTACGTGGGAGCATGGGTACACTGTTGAGGGTGATCGACATATGCATTGTAGATACTGCGGATATCGCCTCACCGACATACACAGATTTATAAAGCACCTTGCAGGAGTGGGACGGGATTATCGTGCATGCTCCTTAGTTCCAGAGGATGTCCGAGATTACTTTCGGACATAATTACGGGAGGGATATGTTTCTCGTAGCAGAGCTGTGACACCGTCTTCCACGACCATGGTACCCCCACCACCAGCACCGAGCAGATCAGGATCTTCCTCCACGTCCAGAGTTCGAGCACCATGTGGACGCACTTTTCGACACGCTTACTGTGTTCTTCGCTTATTAAGCTCGTCTATTCGGGAATGGTTGATTCGTCTATTAAGTGTGTGGGCGTGCCAGTCACACAGTGACAATTTATTCGGGCTCCGAAGAGCCCATGGTGCGCTCGATCTGACTCGGTCAGACGATTGTGTGGTTCGTGTCGGGACCAAAACCCGCCGCGCCATAAAGGTCATGGCGTCATTTACATCCCCCATATGAGGGAACACCCTTGATTAATCGCCGGGATTCAGGGCCTCATGGCCAAGAAATCAATTGCATGGAAGGTCTATTACAAGGTATTGAAATCCTCGCGCGAGGGCGAGAAGAAAACCATTCGCGGTCATGTCAGTCGTGGGCTGACCATTTATTGTTCGGACGAATGTCCGGCTCGAGAAAATCACGGTTGTCACGGGAAAACTGGAACGCATGTATGCCAGGATATGGTAATTTATTGTTCAGAAGAATCGAAAACGTTCGACTAGACCTCGGTCAGAGCGGTCAGAAATCAGTAAATCTGTTGGCCCGGTGCAAGAGCAAGCTGCGACCATACTGCGGTGGGCCCCCGGCGGTCGAAACAAGACTTGCATGAGCGTCATTAATATTTCCGGTGCCAAGGGGCAACGAGGGAATATCCCTTGAATTGGCTGAAAAGCTCTGTGTCTAGGGAAGCGGACGTTCGAAACGTGTCAGTCATTCGGGAGACCGTTTAATATTCGGACGGGAGTCCGGCTTGAGAATATTGTAATCGTCGCGGGAGGACCCGGAACATATGCATGTCGGGATACGGCAAGTTTATTATTCGGGGACTCTGAAAACATTCAGTTAAATCTCGGTTAGTATAGCAGGAAATCGGTAAATCTATTGGCCCGGTGCGAGATCGCGTCAAGACCATACCGGGGGCGCCTCCCGTGGTCCGAACGAGGCTTGCGCGGGCATCATTAATATTTTCGGTGCCGGAGGGCAACGGGGGAGAGTCCCGGGACTAGACTCCAAAATCGAAAACGTGTTCGAAGGGAGCGGGTTGTAGACCAAGGATATGAGCTTAACGACGACCACGATTGGGACGGACCCGAGGTCTAAGCGTGGCCCACGGAGGTCTTATTGATATTCCCATGGAAGGGGTCCAGGGGTGGCGAGGACCGTCTCATTCTATTCCGATTTTGTCGGTCACTCACGGACCTTTTCATGTTCGGGCAAGGGCCCATATTGAAAGTACGACGTGGATGGAAACGATCCCGTACAAATGTATGCCGGGTTTACGGCAATTTCAATGAAAGGATGGGAACGAATCCCAGTAGAATGAATCCGATTTGACGAGCTATCGACCCAGAGTAATGCCGGGTCACGACCGCGTCGGGGTGGGAGCCGTCGGCCATGTTGGTCGCTCACGGGTCTTTTCATGTTCAGACACGGGTCCGTAGTAGAAACGCGGCGAGAATCGAGGTGAACCCGTTCAAATGTGTACCGAACACGCGGCAATTCTAGCGGCGGCTCGGAAGGGATCCGGCCTGAGAAACGAGTCCGGTTTAGTCGGAATGTCAGCCCGGGGCGAGGTCGGGTCATGGCCATTTCGGGATAATTCCCAAGACTCAGGCCCAACCAGCAAGGGCAGCATCATTGTTCCTTCGGCACCGGGTCACGGGAGAGACGGGGCTGCGATATAGATTTCACCATCTTCTTTATCTGGGATTTTTAGTCATAAGATTTGGTGCTGTTTATTCCCCTTTATATATTTGTTCTGGATGATTTTTATTTTACTTTGTTTTATTTTTTATTATTATGTTCTTCTTTTCTACTATTAATATTACTATTTCACATTTTTGTTTATTTCTTGTGTATATTCAGATTTATTTATTTATCATAATTTTTATTAATTTCTTATTATCATTATCATTATTATTATCATTATATACATTTTTGGAGAGAGAGTGGGCCGCTAGAGGGCTAAAAGGGGTGTACCGCTGAAGGGCTGAGGGAGTGTGCCGCTGAAGGGCTAAAAGGGTGTACCGCTGAAGGGCTGAGGGAGTGTGCCGCTAAAGGGCTAAAAGGGTGTACCGCTGAAGGGCTGAGGAGTGTGCCGCTGAAGGGCCAAAAGGGTGTACCGCTGAAGGGCTGAGGGAGTGTGCCGCTGAAGGGCTAATAGGGTGTACCGCTGAAGGGCTAAGAGCGTGCCGCTGAAGGGCTAAAAGGGTGTACCGCTGAAGGGCTAGAAGTGTGCCGCTGAAGGGCTAAAAGGGTGTACCGCTGAAGGGCTAGAGTGGAAAATACCGATGAGGGCCCACTCTCCCTCTAGTTCTTTTAAGGCTTTTCTTTTCTTCTTTTCTGATTTTTTATTAAGTTTGCATGGGTTTCTCATTTTCTTCTCTTAATCAATTTCCATTCTTTCTCCCATGAGGATGAATGTTCAAGTTGTTTAGTTGTCGTTCGATTTGACTCTCTTTATGTTGATTACGGTTCCCTTGCCTTGGTGAACGCGTTTCACCGTTGTTCTTTTCGTTTGTTTGTTGCTTTCTTTTAGTCTTTTTTTAAGGTGTGATTGTTCCATTTGTTTGTTGCTTCCTTTTGTCTTTTAATATGTTATTGTTTCTAAAAAAAATTCGGCAGCATCTCCCCTTGACCCGAGCGTAAGGGAGATACAGGGAACGCGCCCACATGGAGTGGCGGAACCCGACAACTGGAGGTGGGCGCCCGAGAGCGGCAACACCTTTATAAACCTCGAAAAACTCGGAGGGAACGGCGAGTGGAAGGCTACTCTAGGACTGGCTGGGGGGGATGCACCGGGCAAGAAGGAAGGGCAAGTGTGCCGGGCAAGGGAGGCACGAGAGGGCGTGCCGGCGAAGGGCCTGGCCGAGGTGTGCCGGGGAAGACCCACGGGGTGTGCCGGCAAAGGGCTTGGCCGGGGCGTACCGGGGAAGGCCCGTAGGGGTGTACCGACGAAGGGTTCAAAGAAGGGTGCACCGGCGAGGGGCTTAGCCAGGGCGTACCGTTGGGAGCTGGGGAGGCTGCACCGCGGTAGGGGTGCACCGGTGGGTGGCTGAGCAAGGGGATGAAGGCTGAGAGTTGGCCAGGTGGCCTAGAGTTGGAGAAGGGAGGAAGGCCAAGGATGGTGTTGGGCTCGGGTATGCTAAGAAGAAGAAAAGAGCAATGACGAGGGGGACGAAAGCCCATGCCAAGGATCAAACAATCGGGAGGCGGAGGGGGGAAGCGTTCAAACACGCGCACGGATTCAAACCAACGGAGATGGTAAGAAGAAAGAACTCAAAAGAGCGATTTTATTCATAGCCGACAAAGGCCGCAACCGGCCACATACACCTCAGAACGCTGGAACATGAGGCACAACGGAGGAGAAGGAAAGAAAAGTAAAGGGGGGAAAGGAAAGGGATGAGCTGGGGTCGAGCAGGGGCGACGGCTCGCTGCTCTTCCCCTTCCCCTCTAGTACATGCTCTCTCTCTCTCTTTCTCAACTCTCTCCCTTTTGATGATCATCGGGGCTTCACGGTGGAGCTCCCTCCTTCTTGTTCTCTTCTCCTTCTTCTCTTCTCTTCGTGCGGACGATGGTGGATGGAGCAGCGCGGGGGGGAGTCAAAGCTTCCCCTCCTCTTCTTCTTCTTTTCCTCTTCTTCTCTTCTTCGCACAGACGGCGGCGGTGGGTGGAGCGGCCGGAGGGTAGACGACTCCCTCTTCTTCTTCTCTTCTTCTTTCCCTTCTTCTCTTCTTCTCTTCTTCTCTTCTTCTCTTCTGCGTGTGTCTGTCTGTGTCTGTATACCTCTCCCCTCCCCTCTGTTCCCTTTTTTTGGCCGAAGAAGGGGGGCGTTTTATACCCCAACGGCGGGAGCGTTCGGGCGCGAACGACGGTGGCGGGAGGTGACGGGCATTGAATGGGGTTTGACCTCCCCGTCCTTGGTGGCAGAGGAGTAGCATGCGTGGCTCAGCCTCCGATCGACACCTCGGACAGCTCACTGCGCGCCAAGGCTCTATAGGGCATGGGCATCACGTCGTCCTGCCGGAGCGTGCCGCTGAAGAGCCTGGACAGCGTGCCGCTGGCAGGCACAACAAGCGTGCCGCTTGTTAGTGTTGGTGTGCTACAGGCCAATTTCGGGTCGGGTAGGCCCAATAGTTGTACGATCTTGTTCATTAATAAAGTGGTGTTTGAGCGTAAATATGCGATTGTGTTATTTTACGTTGTCCCTATGATATGTGGTTGTAAAGTCAGCTCGAGATTGGATCTCGAACATGAGACTTACTTTACATGAACACATACCTTAAACTGTTCCTGGTTGGAGGGTAATCACTCGGGGACTTTGATTACCTATTAAACCAATACACATGATGTGTCAGTGACCAGTCTCATGGTCATTGGTGCGGGGCACCAACACATATGTGTAGGTGTATGTCCTTGGAGGATGTGCACTGAACTGATCCGCTATTGGATCTTCAGATGGTTGATTATACCTAATGTCAACTTAAGATCCAACGGTCACAGTAGCATCGTTGGTCCTTTGACCTGAGACATTGATCGGATCTTACACGAGGACTGGAATGGTTTAATTACTTAGCTAAGTGACTTTAACCATAAGTCATGAGTTGCCGAGTCATTAACCACTCCAGGATACGTGTGAAGATCATCAATGGTCAAGAGGGGATCGCTCACTGTCGGGTATATATCAGACAGTTAATGGGTCATGACATTGACGCTCCGTTAAATCCCTGGCCAGGGTCGTGTGAGTTCGTTTAGAACGGACGTCATACACTTTAAGGAGGTCATAGTCAAATGGCACGATCATGGGGTTTGACAGAAACCTTACCCTCGATCGTACCAGACTGATAGAATGAGCGAGGGATTATATCGATGCGGTAACTGTGGACTTACAGGTACCAAACAGGCTGGTTTAAACCCGACGTCCTCTAGGATCACGCGGATTTGCTTGACCCAACGTGATCGAAAGATTCGGAATAAATTAAACTATTATTCGGCTCTTGTAGAAGCGAAGAATATGTTTAATTTACTTCTAATTGAAAATTAGAAGTTAATGGGCCTTAAACTAGAGTGACTATGGGCCTAGAGGATCACACACAATGGATTCTTGGATGACGGAATATTATTGTACAAGTGTATGTATTAATTCCCTTTAATTCCTTTTGGAAAAGAGTGTAAATGGGGCTTAATACATATGTATAATAATGGAAAGGTCCTATATATAATTTTGGTCCTTTGAAGGTCTTTAGAAAAGGGTCCAAATCCTATATATATGGCACATACGTGAGTTCATTCGAACTCTTGAGCTTTTCCAACCTCTCTTAGCTTAACCAAGCATTAAGGGTTAAGAGAGGAGGATTAGCCTCCCCCCTTTCTCCCCCTTGCTCTCTCTCTCTCCAGAAAGTGATAGAGCCGGGGAAGGTCGTGCCGGGGAGGTACCGTCGCTGCGCAAGGGTCCGTGTGGATCTGCTCTAGAGGCCGTACAGCTGTGCGGCTCAGTTTCTCTGCATCGGGCTTAGCGGACAGCGTTGTTCCGCGCAAGGTGAAACACGCAACCCGTTGTAGACACGCCAAAATTGACATTATTTTGAGTATATTTCATATCGCTCTGCGATGCCCCATTTGACCCTCAAATCAGCTTATTTGAGTGGTTTTTCCACTTTTCTTGAATTTCTCCTATTTTTCCCCATTTTATCTCATTTTCCTATTTTTTCGGATTTCTTGGGCATTTATCTCTATTTTCTGAATTCACGCCCTCATCAGGGGCGTGTTTTTGAAACACGCCCTGGTCTAGGGCGTTTATTTCCCATTTTATCTATTTCTCCCCATTCTATCTATTTTATGAATTTTATGAATTCACGACCTGGGTAAGGGCGTGTTTTTATTAAAACACGACTTGTACTAGGGCGTTTCTTAAGAAAGGACGACCACACTTGAGGGCGTCAATTCTTTTGGTTTGACCGACTTCCCCATTTGAGCTCTTGAAATTAACGCCCTTCCCAGGGGCGTGTTTTTGAAACGCGGCTTTGATTGAGGCGTGTTTTTCATGTTTCAAATATGGGGAGTTTTCATTTCTAAAAATTTGGTCTTGAGAAACGCCCTTGTGCAGGGCGTGTTTTTGAGAAACGCCCTAGGGTAGGTCGTCAATTCTTAAATTAACGCCCTGACCTAAGGCGTGTTTCACCTTCTGGCTTCGCAGCCCTTTCCCCAGAGAGTCCTTGTTTCGTTAGACACCTGCTTTGAATGGGGCTCTTGCCCATTCTTATCCTTCCCTCTTTGGACTCTTACCCATGTTTATCTCCTCCAAATCCTATTTAATAGAGCTATTAGCTCTATTGTTAAGGTTGGATTTCCGAAGGCTTCTGCCCCTTTGTTTTTCTTTTCTTTTGTCTTCTCCTTCTTCTATTTTTCTTTTTCTTTTGTTTTCCCTTCTCTTCTTGCAGGTGCTGCTGCTGTGGCTAGGAGAGGCTTCTCACGTCCTGTTCATCATTCTATTGAAGTCTTCTCCCCAACGATCATCAAAGCCAAGCAACGCACAGATTTTTCTTATCTCCCCTCTATTCCCTTTATTTTATTTTCATCATATGCATGCATTCATCATTATTTAACTCTCTTTTCTCAACACGTTGAGACTTTCCCCATAGTGCAACTCTTGCACAATCTCCTTTTATTTTCATATCATTTATCATTCATACATCTCCCACCCTTTGCATAGGGGTTTAAGGGCCAACACCCTTAAGGTGTGTTCTTGCGCAATTTTCATGCTCATATTTATATATTAGAATTTGATGCTACACACCATATTTCTAATTCAATTCTTTTGGTGGTATTTGTTTTTTTTGCAAGGGGTAATCAAGAGAAAGAACTCTCTTCGTCGGCCGGCCGATCTTGAAGAGAAAAGGAGTACTCACATCCCCCGCATCTTTTGAGGTATTTTGCGATCATCTCCCATATCAATCTCCTCTTTGAGACCCTCGTGTCTCTGGCGATCACATTCTTTCCCCATTAGCACCTCGTGCTATTTTTATTGTTATTTCATTGATCGTGCTTATCATTTTTTTTTGTTTAAGTGTGGATTTTAAAATAGATCTACAAATTGGCGATCACGGTGGGACCCTTTGTGTTCTTCTTTCATTACCCCTTTCCCCTTAGGCACCCGCGCGTGCCATCTCCCCTATTGCACCCTCGGTGCGTCTCCCTTTTGTGCCCCTTGGGCACCCTCCATTGGTTTTACACTCTCCCCTAAGTGATTGGTCAGTTTGTTGATTTTTCTTTAAAAAATTTCCACTTATCTAAAATTCTTGATGAGCATGCTTATTTTATTGATTGCCATGATGCTGTGATTGAGTGTTAATATTGCTGGCCGTGAAGGTTTCCTGGAGAAAGTGAATTCACGCCTCTGGAAGAGGCGTTTTTATTGATTTAACGCCCTAACCAAGGGCGTATTCTGAATATTTTACGCCCTCTGACAGGGCGTTTTCCAGCGTACTTCCGGGCTTTCTTGCTTTATATTGCTGCCTGTGAATTCACGCCCTACTACAGGGCGTCTTTTACTTGATTAGCGCCCCAAGTCAGGGCGTGTCTTTGGAATCGACGCCCTCTGGACAGGGCGTCCTTTTATGGATAGCGCCTAACCCTAAGGCGCGTTTTAATCTGCCCCTGGGCCCCCACGTTGATTCACGGCAGTCACACCGTCGTTTCTTTGGATAGTAGCGCCCCCTGACAGGGCGTGTTTTTACTGTGGGTTTCCACAACCCTTCCCGTGGGTGATATTTCATGCTTATATTTCATATTGATTG
Source organism: Amorphophallus konjac (assembly GCA_022559845.1). NCBI lineage: Eukaryota > Viridiplantae > Streptophyta > Magnoliopsida > Alismatales > Araceae > Amorphophallus > Amorphophallus konjac. Next base: position 842,773 of record JAHNEJ010003629.1, on the reverse strand, counting down.
ATATTATTGTGGTTGGCCTGTTTACCCCATTGCATTCTTTCATTCATTTGCATTTTTGGTTTGGGAGCCTCCTCCTCTTCATTAGGATCCACACACCCTCTTGGAATCGGGACGACCCTCCATTGAGCATTCCGTCTCTTTGGACTGGAAATCCCTTTTCCAAGCCTCCTTAAGTCCCCGCACCCGTGGATTCCCTCACGGACGCCGGGCAGGTTGTACCCTTTTGAAGTCCCGAGTTAGTTGGCCTATACGGTGAGAGAGGGTTCCTAGTTGGCATTGAAGTTCAAATCATATTGAAACTAGGTTCCCCCCCTTTGTGTGAATCATTCAAAACTTTATTAAAATTCATTAATTCACCAAGGATCAAACATAAAAATCAAGGTAACCATTCCAACTTGTGTGCTTCTTTCCATATTATTGAGAATTTTGATTATATAATGGCTCACCATGATAGAAACATGTTCAATTCAATTCATGAGGATGCACAACCTAGCACTTCTTATCCTCAATTTCAACATGTTAATCATCATCCTTCTCACCATTCTTTCAAGGGACCACGTCCTCATTCTTATGGTCATGCCCAACCCATGGGCAATGTCCATTCTTATGGTCCCCCTCCTCAAGTTCGAGCCACTACTCCCTCGGGATCCTCTCGTCCCAATGATGAGAAGGTCTCCCAGATCATTCATGCATTAGATCATCTTACCCCTCAACAGATCCAAGCCCTTAAGGCTGCCGTTGAGGGTGCATCTCCTTCATCTCTCCCTCCTTCCAATTCTATTCGGGTGGCCCATCACCCATCTCCCTCCAATTCTACACGGGTGGCCCATCACCCACCTCCTCCTTCCAATCATATTCGGGTAGCCCATTACCTATCTCCCCCTATTCATTCTATTCGGGTGGTCCGACACCCGCCTCCTTCTATTCCTCCTCCCTCACGGCCCCGAGGCCCATTTATTCCTTGCAATCCGGCCCGTCCGGTTTCTTTTACGGGTCATCCCGTCAACTCCCCTCCACGGCCTTTTTATGCGGCCCCTCCTCCTTCAAGGCCCTGCCAACCCTCTATTGTTCATGTTACTCCCCTCCAGCAAAACGTCTTGGATAAGATTGCTTCTATGGAGGAACAATTAAAGAGGGTCACCGCTCCTCCTACTCCGGTTAATCCTCTCTATGCGGCTTTGGATGACATTACAAAAATGGAGAGAGAATGGAAAGATAGGATGGACGACTACGGCGTTGATATTCCAAGTGAGCAAGAGCCGGCATTTGAAGAATCTGAGGCAATATACGAGGATGATGAAGCTCCGCAGGCACCCCTTCCGAGTTTCCTTAACTCTCCTCTTTCCCCACTTTCATTCGATGAACCCCCTGCTCAGGAGGAAACCACTCCTAATTCAACCCCTGTTTACGAGACTAGTTGGTGTTATGACGATGGGTCGATATTCCAATCGCCCGCGCCGGCGCCTATTGAGTCTCTTCCCATTTCCACTCCCACTCCTAACATCGCTCGCCCTGTCCGGCATTTCCTACGCACCAAACCTTCACCCATTAATCCTCCACCAATTACACCTCCCCCCATGATGCCATTAGCCTCCACCTCGGCCTCCACTTCCCCAATTTCCCCACCATTACCCTCCATTATGCCTTTAACCCCAAAACCCACTTTGCATATTCCACCATTCAACCCTTTACCCTTACCCGTGGCTAATCCCGAGCAGGATCCACCCCTTTTTGCACCCGAGCCAATCCCAACTGCTTCCGAGCAAAGGGAGAAACTCGACGTGTTTGAACCCCCGCTTACGCTCACCCATTTGCCAACGCCTTCCATTATACCTCCACCATTCATGAAGCCTTCCGCCTCTGCCTCACCTCCCTTTACTACTCGGAAGGGGAGCGCTGCTATAAGTACTTGCGCCAAGGATGATCAAGAGCCGGGCAAGAAGGATTTGGCCGTGGCTATGCCGTTCAAGATACAGGAATTCATTTGCCGGATGCCAATCCGGGTTATTGTACCGAGCACGATTGAAGAGGCTAAGCCGCTGCCCTTGCTCAGAGGAGAATGCCGGGCGTTGATGTCGTCTAAGGGCCGGGCAGGGCACCCCTTGTTCCTACTTTCGAATTCCAAATTCATTATTCCTTACAAGGGGCGAATGCCCATTTTGCTCAACTTTCCATATATACCACATTCAATGGGCAACACGATGCTTCCCGTTCCAACTCCCCAACTCCCTCACATCGTTGATCTTTGCCTTCCAAGGGAGTTGCCACTTATTGAAGCTCCTCTTATGGGGCCAATTGGCTACACACTTTCACTGCCGTGGAGGGGCAGTTATCTTGGCGCTAAGGGGCCATCTCCTATTTGTTCCATCTTCTATTCATCCATTTCCACCACCTTTTATTCATGGGCCATTCCAAGGGTTAAGAGGAGGATCTCACCTTCTCACCCTTCACATTCTTCATCTTCTTTGAATTTCCTGCATTTTTCATTCATTCATTCATTCCATTCACTGCATTCATTACATCCATCATTTTGCATACATTTGCACCTCCTGCTTCGGGATTTCCAAACCCGCATCTTCCCCGCCTTCCGGCACCGCCGGATATTCCGCATTTCCCATCTGATTCATATTCATCTTTTTATCCACTCTCCTTGGGGCATCGCGTCCCCCTTCCTGCCATTTCCCTGGAACTTCCAGGAATTTTATCCCTCCTCTTTGGGCATCTCGCCCTTTCTGATTCTATTTCTCCGGAACCTCCGGACCTTTCTCTCGGGCACGACGCCCCTTTCCATCTTCTCCTTACTGATTTCATCTCTCCGGAACCTCCGGATTCTCCACCTGATTGTCTCCATCTTTTCCCGGGCATCGTGCCCCTTTCCATTTGCTTCCTCCGGAACCTCCGAATTCTCCGTCTTATTCTCTCTATCATCTCCCAGGGCATCGCGACCCTCCTGATTTCATTCCTCCGGAACCTCCAGACCTTCCATATTTCCTTCAATTCATCTTTTTGCTCCTCCGGGACTCCATATCTTTTATTCTCTTCTTCCTTTTCCGTCATCTTTTTCATCATCTTTTTCCCTATTTCTCCCCAGGGCATCGCATCCCTTCTTTCAATATTCCTCCGGAGCCTCCGGATTCCTCCTATCATGATTCTTCTCCTTTACCTCCGGACCCTCCGGATCCACCTCTTTCCATCTACCAATTTCTTCTTCTAATTCCTCCTAATTCTGGGTCCGACCCAACTTCTTCCACATCCACTGCCTTGGGCATCTGCCCTTTCTCCCATTGCTTCCGAGGCTTTAGTCCTCACCCCTCTTCTTGATTTTCCGCTTCTTCTGTAGACTGTTCCATGTGATCAGGGTCTCCGCGCCTTAGTGAGGGAGTTCTAGCCCTCGCGTCTTTTCCTTTTCTCCTTATTCGTCTGAGTCTGGTTTGAGCACCACTCATTCTTGTTAAGCCACTTCAAATCCTTTGCTTCCAATCCTTTTGACTGCCAAAGAGGACAAATCCCATGATGATCAACCTCTCGCAGCAGCTGCTTCTACAAAGGTTGCAAGGTAACATATTGGCGTAAGTAAGCATTTTTATGATATCATTTTCTCATTACTTCACGCATGATATTCAAAATGAAGTGCTTCTTAACAAGATTAAGAGTGGTGTTTTAAACCTTTATCTTAGCTTTTGTTTAATTAAATCATTCTCAAAAGAGTCTTTAGGCTTTCTTTGCAGCACCTTTGGTTAATAAGAACCCGCGCTGGGAATTCAACATTCTCTCCCCGCTTGTTAAGAGTAACCCTTAGCTGGGCATTCCACACACTTCACGGCGTCCTTAGCCGGCTCCTTTGGTTAAAACACCGTTGCTACTTGGCCATGCCATGAGTATATCTGAAAGTCTTTTTCTCTTCTTTACTCGGCCGAATGCAGGTGCAAGAGGTTGACGGATGAGATGACCAACCTTGGTAATCCCCAATACGAGAGGAGTCTCAAATAGGGGCAGTCTTGACCCAAAATCAACATCAATATGAGTTTTATATGAGCTTCATTATACATCTAGCCAAAAGGGCTATTATGAAAATCAAATCAAATTTTGATACAAAAGTATGAATTATGGCATGTCAAGAGGGCAAAGTCCCCGCAGGGAAAACCCTGGTCGTATGCATGTCAAGGGTCTAAAAATTAAAGGCACAAAGCCCCGGCACAACAGACTACCTCTTTGAGGGTTAACACCTTGGAAGGAATTCAAGTCCTGATATCTCCCATCCTGCTTTAAGTTTGTCCCCAATTATTCTTCTCTTCTCCCTCCAAGACCGAATGTTTCTCGGGTATGGCCTTGGTAGGGGCATCGTTAATCAAGGGCGGTCGGTTATAGGGCGCCACCTTTCAATGCACGCCCGGCTTTGGGCAGTTTTAAGCAAAAAGGGAGGAAACGAGGACCCCTAGCCAGTGGTTCAGAACACCCTTTGATGCTGCATTAACAATATTTCCAAAATTCCACAAAAATTTGAATATTTCCAAAATCTCCACAAAAATTTGAATATTTCCAAAATCTCCACAAAAATTTGAATATTTCCAAAATCTCCACAAAAAATTTGAATATTTCCAAAATTCCACAAAAATTTGAATATTTTCAAAATCTCCACAAAAATTTGAATATTTCCAAAATTCCACAAAAATTTGAATATTTCCAAAATCTCATAAAAAATTTACATATTTCCAAAATCCAAAAATTTTGCATTGTATTTTCTGATGGTGTTTTGCAGGAATAACTTTCCAAGGATCAGGAGCACGGGATGAGTCCTCTCTCCACTCATTGCTATCAATCTATTGATTCTTTCCCGATATTTTCATGACATGCCACCCTGGGCATTTTGATTATCATCTCCCTATATCATTTTGATTGTTATATCTCCTGATTATCTCTTGAATATCATTCTGATTATTCATCTCCAAATCTTTCAATCAACTCCTGCTGATTCACTTGATCACTTTGCCAAGGGGCATTATCATTCCCTGATTACTCTGCCGATGGGCATTATATCAGATCTTGATTATTTAACTCCAAAACTTGGTTAGCTAGATTGTCATCCTCATGACAAACAACAAACAATGATGATTTGCAATACCATGATTTAATTTGTACTATTCATGCCATATACATGCTATGATTGATGCTTTGATGATTGCTATGCTAAAATGCCTTATTCATTGTTTGTTATCTTTTATATCTTGGCTAATGAAATTTTGAGCGCAGGAAGAAGCTCTTGGTCCCACCGACTGGGCATCATCATCCAAGCCCCACGGTGCTTGCAGCTCATTTCTCAGTTCCCATGCTTATTGATATCACCATCTCCTGTATGCATTTTTACTATATGTTACATACGCTACTAGATTATATCAAGGACCTTGTGGCTTTGGTAAATCTGGGATTTGAGTTCCCCTTCATCAAAAACAATGATGATTCCAGAGAAGTCTTAGTCATACGGATAGGCCGTTGAGCCGTCCAAGACTGGGGACGATGGTTCCCTCTTTGCGAGTTGGTGCGTGGATAAACGGGCTTCGGCTTAGTATCAGCTCGCGAAATTGGTTTCTTGACCCAGTCTTGGCAGTTTAACAATATTATCCTTGATTATTCTATATTTTCATTTGATTTATTTTTTCCCTTTAAACCCAGCATGCATTCATGTAGGAATTTGAAATAATTGTTGAAAAATCATTTTGATAAGCTGATGTTGAGAGTTGAATTGATCTTAATCTTTCCCGATATGAGATTTTCATTGCCGAATTGAGTCCTCAGTTCGTTTTGTCGCTGTTTTGGGTCTTTTCTCGAGAGCTCCTTGTTTGGATTTTTATCATCTTATTGTCCAACTTTCCCCTTGATCCACCTTGGCTGCAGCACGTCCACATTGGCTGGTAACCGCTCCCCAATGGTGAAATCTACAGGTTTGTGACCTGGGGTACTTCCACCGCGCTGGAAGTTGATCATTTTATTTTATCTCCTTCGTGCACCGCGTGCACATCTCCCCCTTTTATCCAAACATTGTTGATTTCGTTGGATTTCCCGAGATTTGCTTCATCTCGTGCTTTTGATTTGATTCTCATCAAGTGATGTTGATTGCGTGTCTCATCACACCTTGGCATCTACTTTTCAGTTTGCTACGCTCCCTTGCAAAGCAGACGCCAAGGCGGGGCAGCTGTAGACACGCCAAAATTGACATTATTTTGAGTATATTTCATATCGCTCTGCGATGCCCCATTTGACCCTCAAATCAGCTTATTTGAGTGGTTTTTCCACTTTTCTTGAATTTCTCCTATTTTTCCCCATTTTATCTCATTTTCCTATTTTTTCGGATTTCTTGGGCATTTATCTCTATTTTCTGAATTCACGCCCTCATCAGGGGCGTGTTTTTGAAACACGCCCTGGTCTAGGGCGTTTATTTCCCATTTTATCTATTTCTCCCCATTCTATCTATTTTATGAATTTTATGAATTCACGACCTGGGTAAGGGCGTGTTTTTATTAAAACACGACTTGTACTAGGGCGTTTCTTAAGAAAGGACGACCACACTTGAGGGCGTCAATTCTTTTGGTTTGACCGACTTCCCCATTTGAGCTCTTGAAATTAACGCCCTTCCCAGGGGCGTGTTTTTGAAACGCGGCTTTGATTGAGGCGTGTTTTTCATGTTTCAAATATGGGGAGTTTTCATTTCTAAAAATTTGGTCTTGAGAAACGCCCTTGTGCAGGGCGTGTTTTTGAGAAACGCCCTAGGGTAGGTCGTCAATTCTTAAATTAACGCCCTGACCTAAGGCGTGTTTCACCTTCTGGCTTCGCAGCCCTTTCCCCAGAGAGTCCTTGTTTCGTTAGACACCTGCTTTGAATGGGGCTCTTGCCCATTCTTATCCTTCCCTCTTTGGACTCTTACCCATGTTTATCTCCTCCAAATCCTATTTAATAGAGCTATTAGCTCTATTGTTAAGGTTGGATTTCCGAAGGCTTCTGCCCCTTTGTTTTTCTTTTCTTTTGTCTTCTCCTTCTTCTATTTTTCTTTTTCTTTTGTTTTCCCTTCTCTTCTTGCAGGTGCTGCTGCTGTGGCTAGGAGAGGCTTCTCACGTCCTGTTCATCATTCTATTGAAGTCTTCTCCCCAACGATCATCAAAGCCAAGCAACGCACAGATTTTTCTTATCTCCCCTCTATTCCCTTTATTTTATTTTCATCATATGCATGCATTCATCATTATTTAACTCTCTTTTCTCAACACGTTGAGACTTTCCCCATAGTGCAACTCTTGCACAATCTCCTTTTATTTTCATATCATTTATCATTCATACATCTCCCACCCTTTGCATAGGGGTTTAAGGGCCAACACCCTTAAGGTGTGTTCTTGCGCAATTTTCATGCTCATATTTATATATTAGAATTTGATGCTACACACCATATTTCTAATTCAATTCTTTTGGTGGTATTTGTTTTTTTTGCAAGGGGTAATCAAGAGAAAGAACTCTCTTCGTCGGCCGGCCGATCTTGAAGAGAAAAGGAGTACTCACATCCCCCGCATCTTTTGAGGTATTTTGCGATCATCTCCCATATCAATCTCCTCTTTGAGACCCTCGTGTCTCTGGCGATCACATTCTTTCCCCATTAGCACCTCGTGCTATTTTTATTGTTATTTCATTGATCGTGCTTATCATTTTTTTTTGTTTAAGTGTGGATTTTAAAATAGATCTACACCCGTAATTAGGGTATTAGAAACACCGATTAGAGCACAGATTAAGCTTTCCATAACACCGGAATCGGGCAAATTAAATTTTTGTTATCCGCTGCGTCGCCCGTAGGTGCTGTGCGAAACATTACACCGCTGAGAGGGCCAAAAGGTGTGTCACTGGAAGACATGGCAAGCGTGCCGCTGAAGAGCCCAAAGGGCGTGTCGCTGGAAGACATGGCAAGCGTGCCGCTGAAGAGCCCAAAGGGCGTATCGCTGAACGGCCAGGAGGGCGTGCCGCTGAAGGGCTGCAGGGGGCGTGCCGCTGAAGGCCAGGAGGGCGTGCCGTTGAACGGCTGCCAGGGCGTGCCGCTGAAGAGCTCAAGGGCTGTGCCGCTGGAGGGGCAAATGGGCGTGCCGCTGAAGGCCAGGAGGGCGTGTGCCGCTGGGGCTCCCTGGGGGTGTGCCGCTGGGGCTCCCTGGGGGGCGTACCGCTGGTGCTCCCCAGGGGGCGTGCCGCTGGAGACACCCTGGGGGTGTGCCGCTGGGGCTCCCCAGGGGGTGTGCCGCTGGAGACACCCTGGGGGTGTGCCGCTGAAGGCCAAGGGCGTGCCGCTGAGAGGGGCCAGTGGCGTGCCGCTGAAGGGCCTTGGGAGTGCCGTTGAATGGGTAAATGGACAATTTTGAGCCCGTTGTGAGCACGAGTTGTGGCCCGTTTGATTTTCTTCGAGGCTCATGGATTGTGGGGCTCTTGGTGGTTGATTTCTCTTCACTGTCGTGACTCCGGAGACGGCTTCACGGCAGTGTGCATATTTGGGGAGTCTGGGTGACTAGTCTCTCCGGGGTTTCTTCACTCGGTGCCGTTGTTAATGCTGGGCTGAGCTGGATATCTGTGCGTGCAATTTTTTGGTGTCCACACACCACCAGCACAAGTCGCACCAGTAGCAGATGATATACATGTATGTATAGATGTAGTTAGAGGTTTTTTTTAGAGAATTTCGTGTACCCTCCACCGCTGCACATGACCCATTGTTTGTGCAGATAGTTACATATTTAAGACTCACCCACATGCACGTCTATCCACTAGGATAGAGTTAGATTATACAGGTCATGAGTCTCATGTATCTGATTCTGCTTGGGATTCGGGATTCACAGATGAGTCAGATGAGTGAGTTTCGACATTTTATACTTTATGAGTAGAGTTGAATGATGTCATGAATTATGTATATGTTCACTTTAATAGATTAACATATCTTTTTTTGTCTCTTCAAATAAGATGTTTAATTCAGAGGTATAATAGATTATTTCTATGTAATTAATCCTATGTAATTTATTGTCTCTTAAAATAATAGTTGGAAGAGTTAGTAAAATTATTCTATGTAATTTAATATGCATCTATGATCACAAACAAATATTTTAACATTCTATTATTTTTATAGGCATATATTATTTTACAATTTAAATGAGCAAATATTATTTTTTTAAAAATTTTAAAATTTTAAAATTTTCAAAATCAAAAAATACGTCTTGTCGTCGACCATACCGGTACATTGTCCGTACTGACCGTACTGTCTCATACCGGGCCGTGACCGGTACGGCCAGTACTGTAAACCTTGACTAGTTGTGAACAAATTTTGGGAGAAGTTACATTTCCATCCTTAAAAAAAGTGTTCGGAAGAATTTTAATTTTTCATTCGTTAAAAGTTGGTAGAGAGAGGAAAAACTCTTTTAAAAATTTTTAAAATTTTTAAAAATTAATTTTTTAAATCTTTAAAAATTAATTTTTTATTCCTATATCTCTCTATAAAAATTATATTTTAAAATTTTTGATGTGACTATATTACATTTCATACAACTTTTGAGGGATACGAATTTTAAGAAGAAAAGTCATCTCCAAAACTCATCCAAATGCACCCTTAATTTTTAGATTCAAATTTCAAATTTTACGCGTGATTGTATCTTTCCCTCGAAAGAAAAATACCCTATTAAATGATTGAAACCTATTTTCATGGTTGAGAATCTCACAAGGTCTATTTTTTAGAGATTTTCAAATTCTCTCTTTATTTGTGTGCGTCTCTCTCCCCTTCCACGAGATTTTGAGTTGATTCAAAATCAGAGAAAATTTTAGACATTTGAGAATAAGCATGTGAAATTCCGTCATTCTAGTCATCGGAATCTAATCCATATCAGTTGCCAAACACTGCTTAAATTGACCGGATATCAAATCTTCGAGATCTGACCAACCAAAAGTTTTAGAGATTGCGAATCAGTTATTGGGTCAACCAAAAAATGTTAATCTACGCCAGCTTCTCTGTTCCATGTTAATACGGTGGATTAGATGATCAATACTGATCACCATCTTGCCGTCAAATTTTCTTATTAAAAAGTTCCAATGGTAATTGCTTAAAAAGATTTATTTTCAAATGCTTTTGATGTCAGTCATGTTTGAACTCTATCAAATTTTAATCAACGAAAAAAATATAAGCTAAAAAATAATCTAACTTAATTACTTATCGGACCATTTTAAAGCATGTAAAACGGCGGAGGGTTTTCCTCCGTTTAAGTTGCTGGTGAGCGGAGAAGCTCCATCGGCGGGCCAGAAATAGATAAACCCATGACGGTGGATTTCTCGGGCCTCCCCTTCCTCACCTCCTCCGCAGGAGGGAGGAAGAGACAACCCATGGGAGAGAGAGAGCAGGACCGCCATGGACGACAGACACAGTCAAAACAGAGCCACCGTTAAAAATAGAAAGACCAAGACGATCACAGAGAAAAAAAAGGAAAGGAAGAGAGAGAGAGAGAGAGTGAGACAGAGAAAATACAGAAGAGAGAGGGTGGGAGGGGAGGCGAGTGGGAAGGGCCAAGCCAAAACTCCGACGAACAAATTTCTCCTCCCCTCGCCCTTCTCCCTCGAGAATAGTTGCCCCCCACATTGTGAATAACCAGGTATTCTTCTGCTTTCTTTGTCCGGGGTCGTAATGTTCTGCACAGGAAGACGTTGATGTGTATTCTCTGTAGCTCTTGTGTTCCTTACCATAGGAGTGTTTAAGTCTCTCTCCGTTTCTCGTCTCTGCATGGATCTGTTAGAAGTATCGATCGCCTCCCATGCAGCTTCGTGGGTGGCGATCTCTGTTCTTCCAGTTCTCTAGCTCCTCCCTGATGCAGAGCTTTCTTCTTGATGCAGGGAGGGGCGTATTGATCAGTAGGAGCAGCTCCGGGGGGAAGGGGGGAGCCGTCCAGCGCCGCCTGGTAGCAGGCGAGGAAGATGGCTTCCACCCCCGAGACGGCCCCCGCGCCGGATACCGGCAAACCCGAGGCCACCCCCCCTGCTCCGAAGGCCGCCACCACACCAGGTGGCTCTACCCCCCCTCAGGGCTCGCCGCCGTCGCCTCCGGCGAACTCCCCGCCTCCACAGCAGTCGCCGACTCATCCCACCCCGGCGTCTCCGCCACCTCCGACGGCCACCCCCGCGGCACCGCCACCCCAGAACGCGCCGTCTCCGCCGACCACTACTACCAGCCCCGCGGTCCCGCCGCCGCAGAATGCCCAGCCCCCACCGGCGAGCACGCCTCCCCCCTCGAAGGCCCCTGTTTCACCGACTCCTCCCACCGGGACGACCCCCTCCTCGTCGTCGTCGTCGCCGCCGCCGGAGTCGCCGTCGTCGTCCTCTTCTCCTTCGCCTCCTTCTCCGCCGTCCAACTCCGGGACAGCTCCTACGCCCCCGTCGAGCACCCGAACGCCGCCGTCGAACACCCCCACGCCCGCGACCCCGTCGAACACCCCCACGCCCTCGACCCCGTCGAACTCGCCCACGCCCACGACCACGTCGGATACCCCCACCCCGCCCTCCAAGGCCCTATCGCCGCCGCCCCCGCGGCATTTTTCGAAGTCGTCCCCGTCGCGCTCCAAGGGCTCCTCGCCGTCGCCGGGCGGCGACAGCCACTCCACCGTGAACGTCCCGCTTGTCGTGGGTACCATTGCCGGGGTGGGCCTCTTCTTCGTCCTTATGGTCGTCATCTTCCTCTGCTGCTTCAAGAAGAAGAAGAAGAACCACCTCGACGGCATGCACTACTACGTCGACCACTCCGGCCGCAACGGGCCCCGGGTGCCCAAGGGCGCCGGTGCCGGCGACTACTACGGCGCCGGGGGAACCCCGAACTGGGGCGGTATGCCGCCCATGTCCACGGACCACGTCCTCAAGGTACCGCCGCCGCCGGGGGCGATGGTACCGCCGGGTGGCGGGTGGCACTCCCCGTCGTCCCCCCCAGCGATGATGAGTAGCGACATGAGCTCCGCCTTCTCGGGCCCCCACGGGCCGGTGCTGCCACCGCCATCCCCCAACATCGCCCTGGGTTTCAACAAGAGCACCTTCACCTACGACGAGCTGGCGGCGGCGACCGGCGGGTTCTCGCACGCCAACCTGCTGGGGCAGGGCGGCTTCGGCTTCGTGCACAAGGGGGTGCTACCCAACGGGAAGGAGGTCGCAGTGAAGTCGCTCAAGTCGGGGAGCGGGCAGGGGGAGAGGGAGTTCCAGGCGGAGGTGGAGATCATCAGCAGGGTGCACCACCGCCACCTGGTGTCCCTCGTCGGCTATTGCATCGCCGGCGGGCAGCGCATGCTGGTCTACGAGTTCGTGGCCAACAGTACCCTCGAGTACCATCTCCACGGTAATCTCTCCTCTCCATCGGCCGGGCGCACAGCGCCACAACCTCGCGGTCTACTTTGTGAATGTTTTCGTACGTTTGTGCCAGCTGGTATAAATAAAAACTACGAGAATAAGTTTATATATATATATATATATATATATATGTTCTTGGATTCACCCGATTAGGTCTATTTATGATTAAAAAAATCAGGCCTGGGTTGTACCGACCTAAATCTGGCTCTAGTACGACCCATTGATAGCCATAATTCTTTATCAGAAATTAGACATCTTATTAATTAACATGTAAAAGAGCTCATTAACTATATATAGTTGAAAAAGAAAATAGGGTAATTAGTCTAATTAAGCTTAGTGCTGAGTCTATATTACTAAGTACTTAGTCGGCAATATTGTTTGACAGGGAAAGACCGCCCAACAATGGATTTCCCCACCAGGATGAAGATTGCACTGGGAGCAGCCAAGGGCCTTGCTTACTTACACGAAGATTGTAAGCATTCGTTTCTATCTTCCTTCAATTTTCCTTCTTCATCATATACGGCAGTCTTTTGTCATCCCAACTAATTAAAAGGCATAGTTAAAATCGATTCCTTTCCTATGTGAAGGCCATCCTCGCATCATTCATCGTGACATCAAGGCTGCAAACATTCTTCTCGACTTTAACTTTGAAGCCATGGTAAGAAGTCTCAATCTCATGCATGGCATTAAGTTGTTTCATCGGCATGCTTAGATTTGCATGTGCATATATGCTCTCCCGATCTCTCACATGATGTGGTGACACGTACGCAGGTTGCAGACTTTGGATTGGCCAAGTTGTCGAACGACACTAACACCCACGTCTCAACTCGGGTCATGGGGACCTTCGGGTTTGTACTCTCTCTCTCTCTCTCTCTCTCTCTCTCTCTCTCTCTCTCTCTCTCCAGTTATAACAGTTAGTATTAACACTCACACAGCTGGAAATTAATTAACATTGCCATGTTTGACAAACAGAGCTCATCTGATCTGAGGCTTAATTAATTAGTATTTGAAAACAAGGAAAATATAAGATGAACCATGCGTTACATGCGATCAAATTAAAACCAGCTGAGTTTGATACATATATATTTTAACCTTGGCCAATTCTAGCTATAATCTTTACACATTTGATTAATTGGACATTATTTTTCCAGCTACTTGGCTCCGGAATATGCATCCAGCGGGAAGCTAACAGAGAAGTCCGACGTGTTCTCCTTCGGCGTGATGCTCCTGGAGCTGGTAACCGGGCGACGACCCGTCGACACCACCCAAACGTTCATGGAAGACAGCTTGGTGGAGTGGGTTAGTAGCATTCCTCTCTCTCTCTCTGACTCTGAGATGATTTAATAAAGAAGTCTTTACTCGATCATTCCATGCGAACGTTTATGTTCATTTTTATATGTCGATGTTAATTTTTATGTGTCTATATAAATATTATGTGTCTATATTACATTTAAAATAAGTACATAAAAATTCACGCACATAAAAATTCACATAGACGCCATTTTTATGTGCATATATTTTATGTCTATGTAAATTTTTATACGTCTATGTTAATGTTAATTTTTATACGTCTATGTAAACTTTCATGCAATCATGTAAATTTTTATATATCTTTATAAACTTTTTATGTGTCTATGTGAGTTTCTATGCACCTATGTTAAGTGTAATTATGTAACCGCATAAAGATTCACATAGACGTATAAAAATTAACATAAGTGTTCATATGGAATAGCTCGATAAGAATGTTCTTATTTGATTATCTCTCTCTATATATATTTTATTTAACTTGTTTTATCTGATCTTATGTTAAAATCAAAAAATTTTTGTATGAAAATTATTGTTAAAAGTTAATTTATAAAAAAATCGTTCCTATAAATACATTAACAGATATATTAAAAAAATCATACTTAAATAATATTTATGTACTATTTAAATTAATTCAACGATATATCTATTAATATATTTTTAAGAATAATTTTTTTATAAATTTATCTCGTTCAGTAATTTTTATGTAAAAATCTCTAAAATTAATTAACTCGTATATATGACCACGCACCTGTGTGTTTTTCTCGGCAAAAAAACAGGCGAGGCCTTTGCTGACACATGCACTCGAGAGTGGCAACTTCGAAGAGGTGGTGGATCCACGGTTAGAGGGCAACTACAATCCCGCGGAGATGGCGCGACTCGTGGCTTGTGCTGCCGCAAGTGTTCGCCATTCGGCACGAAGGCGCCCAAAGATGAGCCAGGTGTGTGTTATGGATCTGCAGACGCATCCGCCTTGTTACACCCCTCTTTTAATCTTTATCTACGAGAACGAAGGAGAGCATTCCATGCGCAACATTTGCAGGTTGTGCGAGCATTGGATGGTGACTCCTCACTGGACGACCTGAACGAGGGGGTGAAGCCCGGGCACAGCTCCGTGTTCAGCAGCTCCAACGGCAACTCCGACGACTACGACTCCGGCTCCTACTCCACCAACATGCGCAACTTCCGCCGGGTCGCCCTCGCCGGCCAGGACTTCGCCAGCAGCGAGTACGGCGCCACCAGCGAGTACGGCCTCAACCCCTCCGCCTCCAGCAGCAGCGCCGGGTGCTCCCCGGAGACCCGCCGGGGTGGCAACAACGTCCACCACCCCTAGAAAAACTAAGAAGAACACACAGGAGTCCTCTCAAAAACTCTTTCAAGAGATTCTTTTGCAATGTTGAATGATGGGGAAAAAAAAACTTTCATCCCTCTAGATGCATGAGAATGCTCGAGGTGGGTTTTGCATATAATTGGATTATCTATAAGGCAGTAGGACCGGTGGAAACAGAGCAACTATTTGGCTTGTGCTTGTGATTGTGTTGTTGTTTGATGCTTAAAAGCTACGGAGGCAGACACTATGTTACTACTGGTTTTTCCGGTGGCCGGAGGCCGCTCTCTTTTACCCCTTTTGATGTCAGGAACAATAGGGGTAAGCGGGTAGTGGGTTTTATATACCTCTTTTCTTATCAGGTGAAGTTCTGCTTCGGTTTTGTATGGGTTGTCCAATGGAGAGGGGACAAACATATAAGAAATTAACGTTTTTCCACCTTGGGTTTTGCTTGTTTAGCTGTAAAATGCCTCAAACTTTTGACTAATGGGTTTTGGTTTTTGATAACTTTGGACTAAAACTTAAAAAATGGATGAATATAAGCAACAACGATCGTTAGGGGTGAGCATAATTCAAGTTCAACCCGTATTTCAATCCGAACTAATAACAAATTTGATTCGGTTTGATTCGAGTTGAAATTCTAAACAAAATGATTTGATTTAAAATTAAATCATATTTAAAAAATCGATTTGATTCTGTTTTCATTTTTTAGAAACTAAACCAAATCGGATAAATTGATTTCTCTGGGTCGGAACATTTTTGTCAATTTTATCGAACCCTAAAACCCCCCCTAACACATTCGTTGTCGCTAAGACACACACCCAACGCCATAGCCCTCGGCCTCTCGGCCTCGTAGCCCTCATCGGTCCCTCGCCAGTCGCCCTCCTAGGCTTGCAACTTCTATGTTCTCGCCAACCGCCGTCCACCTCTAGTCTAGGAGGCAAGGATCGCCACTGTCGTCGGATGCCAGCCCACAACCGCAGCCTCCACTTATCCTCGCCAACTGCCATCCACCTCCCGTCCAAGGAGGGAGGGATAAACATCGTCACCGGACGCCAGCCCCTAGTCGTAGTCTCTCCCTTCTCCTCCTCACCGGCCACCTTGAGTCTAAGGATATAACGACCCAAGATCCGGATATCGAGTCAGACCCGATACCACTCAAATCCTATGCCGCCACCCACGAGCTGGGAAGCTCGGAAGAGTTATTTGGGGTGGTGTGATTATGCATTGAAATTCTAAACAATAGCATGAAATAAATTACAGAACTAGTAATTAACTAGCAGAAATAAAATTATCATTTTACAATTATACAACTTAATTACATAGTCTCTTTCATAAGTATAGTCAACTAGAAAAGAAACGTGCATTGCTACGGGACATACCCCGACATTGGCAAGTTGACTACTAAAGACCTCCGACGGCGACGCACCACCTCCAGAGAAGCGTTGCACCTGAAAAAGTAGGGAGTGAGCCTCATCTCATTGGCTCAGTAAGGTCTCATAGATCCCCGTCACAACGAAAGCGGTAAGCAATAACAATGGTAACAGCAACAATAATAACAACAATACAAGAACAACAGCAGTGGCAAAGCAACTATAATATTAACAATATCAACGGCGGTGGCTAGAACAATAATAACAGTAAAACAGCGGAACTGCGGAATCTCTACGCTACTTCTACCCTCCAGGGAAAGTTAGGACCTCAAGTCAGAACCGTCGATCTAAGTAAAGTCACGGTCATGCTGTCGAGAAAACCTACGAAGCCTCTATCGTACAAACTGTCCTCGCGGACAGAAGTCACTACGAGAACCACACCGCCATAGCATCCTATCTCAACTATCGAGAGAATCCTGACATCGCTGTCGAGAAAATCTCAGCCTCGCAGTCGAGAAGTCACACTAGAGTCACCTGGTCAGAATGCACTAACTCTACTCTAGGGGAATCATGACTCGTAGTTGGGAAACTAAATTCACGGGTGACTGAAGTACTCACTCGCTAGCACCGGCTGGATGCGTCCACTGACGTCTTACACCACGCCTACTATCCCTAGCCTGCCTATCTCTCTCTAAGAGTGAGGCAAAGAACTAGGTCGGATGCGTCTCGCGACGTCTTACACCACCCACCAACTCAAGCCAGCCCAACTCCCTAGAGGAGTGAGGCCGAGTCACAACAACACTAGGACTAGTCGGGGTAGTATTTGTTAGTACTAGTCCTATGTCCCCAACCACATGTGCACACACCGATGTCCTACTCCCGTCTAGGTCTTATAGCAAGTATTTCCCCTCGACCAGGACTCTAGGTATAGCAGAAAGGGGTCCCACGGTTACTATCATAACCATCTCTTGGGAACAGCTCTCGACCACGAGGTCAAAACGTGTCGACACTCAGTGAGTAACACTCTCGGCCTCGCTGCCGGTACATGCACGGCACTCAGTAAGTTGTGCCAGCGGAGTACTACTCTGAAGAAAGTCTAACTCATGCACGCCTGAAACTATGGAGCGGCACAACTCGGTATAGGTAAACCACCTATGGCCAGTAATGGAAACCAGCGCATGCCGGCCTTCTAAACTCACGCGGGAACGGTAATCTGCTATCACTAATCTATGTGGGGAGAAGAGTCCCTACAACACATAAGTCTCGTATGGATGGCCCTCAACAATTACACAGAAATCCCAAATCATACGGAATCATGCGAGCACCTCTTCCACAAAACCACGTCGAATACAGACATCTGAGGGCATGAAACAACGAAGCACGGTGTCTCGGGCACAAGAGACACTACAAGAAAATATGGGATTTCCGACGGAAACAATCTGTCAAAAATCCGTCAAAAATCTGTCTGAAAAATGGGTTCCGACGTATTTTCCGAAGGAGTCCCGACGAATGACGTCCATTGGATAGTACTTGTCACAAATTTCTTAATATATTACGATGAAAAAATGGCTGACGGAAATTCCGTCGGTTAAGAATGGCAATCCAACATTTCCGACGTAAATATTTCGTTGGTAATTCCGTCTGAAATAATAAGATTAAAAAAATAAAACTATATATGTTTTCGGTGGAGTACATATTCCATCAGAATAATTTTTCCGTCGAAAAATGTGAAGGTGACAAATAACGAACAAGGGTGACAAATATCTTCCGACAATTTTTCCGACGGAACTTAATTTGTCGGAAAGTACCTACAATTTCCGTCAAAAAATGTAAAAGTGATAAATACCGAACAATAGTGACAAATAACGAACAAGGGTGACAAATAGATTCCGATGGTTTTTCTGACAGAGTTATTTTGTCTGTGATTCCGTCTGAAAATTTCGACGGATCCGTCAGAAAATCCATCGGAAACTCTATTCTATTACTTTTTAAAAAATACATAAAAGTTTATATAAAAATATGTTTAAATAAAAAACCATAAAATATATCCATCACAAGCAAAATAAAAAATATACAAGAAATAAAACACAATAATAATTATCATTTTTATAATAACACAAAAATCAATAAATATCGAACATATCCTCATCCTCCCCGTCCTGCTCATCTCCTCTGTCGCCGCTCGCTAGAGAGTCCTATATTGAAACAATAATAACATTAAATATACATTCATAAATAAAAAAATAGTGAATAAATAAATTAAATATTTTATTTGATTGCATTAATTCAAATCATATATAATATCAAATCGATAATTTTAATATTGAACTCAAACCGAAGAAAATGTACTTTTGAGCGCCAGGCCCAAACCGGGTATCAGATTTGGATTATGTCAGTTCTCACAAGTCACTTTTACCTCCCAGGTCGTGTTGGAATGATCAACACGTCGATCAGATCGGTATTTTAGATTTTGGACCAATCAACCTAATTCTTTAATTTTAAACTAAGTGCATTTATAAAATACATTTTTGAGCGTCGGACCCAAATCGGGTATCAAATTTAGATTCTGTCAGTTCTCACAAGTCACTTTATCTCCAATGTCGTGTTGGAACGATCGGCAGACCGATCAGACCGGTATTTTAAATTTTATACCCCCCAACCCCTAGTTATCTGTATTTCAAATTAACTACATTTAGAGAATGCCCTTTTGAGCGCCGAGTCCAAACCGGATATCCGATTTAGATTTCGTCAACTCTCAGAAGTCACTTTTATCTCACAGGGCCCAAACCGTGACAAATAACGAACAAGGGTAACAAATAACGAACAAGGGTGAAAAATATCTTCCGACAATTTTTCCGACGGAACATTAATCCGTCGGAAAGTTGTAAGGGAGAAGTGTCGAAAAATAGCTTACCGGATAGACAAATTATATTTTTGACAGACTTATGCTGAAGTTCCGACGATTTTTCGACGATATTTTATTCCGTCGGAAAATTACCACCATTCAGACGAAAATGTTCCGACTAAAATATTCCTTCTGAGTATTCGTCGGAAATACCGACAGAGTTTTCGACATATCTTTGTTTGTCAGAAATACCGATGCAATTTTCGACGGAAATTAGTCCGTCTGAAATTATGACTGAGATTCTGACGGAAATAAATCCGTCGAAAAATCCCGTCTCTAATACCGCTTTTTCTTGTGGTGAGAGCTGGGCGGCCACATCACTGGCCACCTAGGGAGTTGGGCGGCCAGGGTGATGGCTGCCCAGCAGACTTGGGCGGCCACCCCTTTGGTCGCCCAGCATGCTGGGTTTCGAGGGGGTAGGGTGGCCAGACCAATGGCCGCCTGCAACTTGGGCGGCCAGGCTCTTGGCCGCCCAATAGACCTAGGCGGCTAGAGCCTGGCCTCCTAGCTTTGGGTTCAGACAACCACTCTAGTGGCCGCCTCCTGCTTGAAATTCCCTAAAACGGACCGAACTCCACGCGGAGTTTGATCCCATGCCCCATTTGCCTCGGTGCAAAGGGAAAAACAAGGGCAATCATTCCCGGATCATTCGTACATCCGGGAAACCGCATTTAAACTACGAATCGAAGCCCAAATAAATCAAAACTGGCTCACGTCCCGAAACATGAACTTTTCCCCAAAATAGACAATACTCTCACTCTCGACCTCGCCACAATATGGAATCGCGAGGGGAAACACGCGAGAGTGCTAGAAATCCATCCCCCTACCTTTTTGAAGCTTTACCTGCAAAAATATCGCAAAAACACCGATCCTCCCCACGGTCGACTCCCACGACCACGACCGCTCTCGCCTCGTCGTTCACTGCCACTCCTCGCCTTCGTCCTCGCCGCACGCCGCCGCCGTCACTCCACCATGCACCCCCTCATCATCGTCGGCCGTCGGAGGTGAGAAAGGGAGAAGGAAAGAGAGACGGGAGAGTGAGGGCGAGGAGAGATGCAAGAGAGATGAGAGAACGGAGGGGGAGAGAGGGAGGTTAAAATATGGTTTAAAATTTTAATTTTATTATTTTATTTTTTTCATTTCATTTAGAAAATTCACATGAATCTCGAAAATTCTCGAAAAAATATATTTTGACTCAAATTTTTAAAAAATAAGGTCACTCCACGCGCTGTCACGGACCCAAAATAACGCATATAAATACCGTAAAAGGGTCAGAAGATCTAATGTTAAAGTTTAAAATCAATATGGATAGGATCTGTAACCCGCGGAAATATGATCCGAGACCCAAATACAGTACAAAAGAGGCAAGGATTGCCGCCGCTGCCGTACGCCAGCCCGCAGTCCCAGTCTCTCCTTTCTCCTCCTCCCTGGCCACCGTCGACCTCCAGTCTAAGGAGGCAACGATTGCCGCCGTCGGACGCTGCCCACCTCCAGTCCAAGGATGTCGGCCCTCTCTGACAACCTGTAGCCACACTCGCAGCCCTACCTCAGTGCCTCTCCCCTCTCCTCCATGCCGGTCACCGTCCACTTCGAAGCAAGGATCGCCGCCGTCGAACATAGACCTTCTCTGCCTGATACCAACTCCTCCCTCTTATCTATTCCTCTAAAACATTGATCTCTACCTGCCTACATTCCATTCTTGCGTTGCTCCACATGGAGGATGCATGTGTTTCACCGTTGCATACTCATCTATTTAAGGTTGCTCCGCGTGAGTCAATCGGTTTGGGGAGCTCCGACACTATCATGATGTTGGAATTTGAATTTGTTGGTCTGTCCCGATATCGTTAGGTGATCTTGTTAGTAAAATCTGTAATGTTTTTTTAAGAATTTGTTAGAGTATGTCCTTCATTTATCAAGAAACAATCTACCCAGTAGTAATTAGTTCACGAGTCAACCTTTTTTCTTCGTTTTGGCGTCCTTGTGATGGGTGGGCTTTGACCTCTACAAAAGAAAATGATATTTGAGATTAGATGAAGTCAATATTACATTACTCTGACTTGATTTTTCTGCGAAAAACATCTTGTAAGAAAATGATTGATTAACCTCTTTCTAATGCTCTGTACATAATTGTATTCACAAGTCCCATCTTATTTTAAACCATGTACTTAACTTAAAAGAAGTGAACGCTCGTTCAAACTAATGTGCAGTCATGCACAAAACAAGATATTAAGTTATTCTAAACGTTATTTTGATCATTAGGTTTGTTCATCTAGAACTCTAGGACAGGTGGATTTTTTGCTTGTAAATCAGATTTTTACAATTAACTTACGAACTTCAATTACGCGACAGGTATCAAGCATACTTTAAAAAAAAGTATTAGGCCTAATGGGATTTTATTCAGATTTGAAGTCGTTTAAGATGGGTTGGAATTCGAATAAAGAGATTTCCATGTCTTACTCTAATCTATTTTGGACTCTATTTGTAATCAATATGGCCTAAGCAAGGCCTGACCCAACTCGAGCAGCATCAACGTAAGCTCAAGACCCAAATTATCTCACCCTTGCCTATGTTTAACTTTGGCCCAAATATCAAATCAAATCAGATTAATTCGATTTGGTATGATTGATTTCAAATGTATTTGGTTCGATTTGATTTGAGTTGACCCCTCAAATTGATTTAGTTTAGTTTGATAAAATTTTTATTCAAATCAAACCAAACATGCTCACCCCTACCAATGAATTGATATAAATTTATAATACAGATATTTATGGCTCTTTAAATATATAAGTACTATAAAAATTGAGGAGGAGAAATTCCGTCAGGTCCAGCATGGCCCGATAATGCCATACCAGTTACGACTTGGGACGGCCAAGCTCGTAACGGATCACCCCGGCCCACCGGAGGCCCAATCGACATGGCCCAGTCGGGGACCACGAGAGTATCGCCAGCCTACGGGCAGAACATCGCATCGCCGACACACGAGTGGGATATCCACACACGGGCGTTCGGGTACAGCAGAATTCGACAACGGATGAACGGTGTGTCGTTATCACCGGACTTATCCCGACGTGACCTAGGTCACCCCCACGTCGTCGAGATACTCTCCACGATATTTTTCCTCTCGGAACGGATGAGTAGGCGGCGCACGATCCCACGATCGGGCAGGACTCTACTCCGTGAAGATGCCATTGCTAAGTCAGACGAGGCCACCGCGCCCAATATAAATAGGTCCCCATACGAGGACACAAGGGATGGAGGTAGACACAGAAGGAGACACCCGACGACTAAGAGACCCACATCACCAGCCGAGGGAAACTCCCAGCAAAGGAGAGAGAGAGAGCTCCTCACGGGTTCACCACCGAAGGAGACTCCAATTAGATAGTAGTGAGAGAGAGGTCCCTTCACGATTTTTCCTCTCATGTCTCTCCGAGCACTCTTCATCTTCTCCAAGCACTCTCTGAGTCTCCTCTCCAGGTTATAGACTCTCAACTCTCCCCCTCTCCTATTCTCTTTCCCTTCATCTCTCCTTGGACAGTCCTAACTTAAACATCATAGGGTTGTCTCCTGAGATCCCTCATAGGGCTCTTTCTGACGTTTTCCCTAATGGTTGTAGGTTTTTTAAGGGTGGTCGACTGCTCTTCCCCATCAAACAAATCTTAAATGTGTAATACGAGACGAATGAGACACTTTTTGGCATCTACAAAAATATTTCACGATATTTTAAGACATGTCAAATAGCTCATTGATAATTAGTAAGAACAGACAAAGAGTAATCTTTTTTATCTTCTCTTTTGTATAGGTTGTCCAAACAACAAACCTTACATATCATTAGAAATATCACAACTAAGAACATTCTCTTCTTATGGCCTAAGGAAGGTCAACTCTCTTTTTATTTCATAAGTCCATCTCAAATAACTCACAAACGGTGAAAAGAAGGTTAGATGCTCACAAATGGTACGTGCACTGTGTTAGATCACTCATACATAGAATACTAAGCCCCTTTTGATAAAGAGTTATCCCAGATTAACCCATATTTTAACCTAGAGTTAACTCTTTTTTTTACTTTGACAGGCAGAATATGATAACCCGACTAAAAAAGAGATTAACCTAGATTTAATCTTGATTTCATAACCCACCTAGTGAGGTGGGTTAACTCTCACCCTAGTGCAATAACCGTGCTTTGCCCTCGCCGCCCCCTTCCTCCCTCTCATTATCTCTCTCGACGAACCCCCCTCCAACCCCTCTCCCCTATCCCCTCCGGCATCCTCGGTCGGTCTTTCCCCTACTCATGTCAACCATTTCGAATAGGATAATAGCAATGGTCGGCAAGAGGGTGGTGACGATAGAGTAGGTGGGCGGCGGCACAAAGGATGACGACTACGGAGCTAGAGGAGGTTGGTGGTGTAGTAGATAATGACGATGCCGCTAGTGACCTCCTCTCAAGCACTATCATCAACTCCTTTAGACTGTACATGCTGCCGTCGTCGGTTGGGGTTGTCCACTACGTCTTCGGCGTCATCTGCCAATGTCCCACGACTCCTCCTCGACGTCGTTTGCCATTAGCCCACCCCTCCCGAACGATCCCCACCTGCACCCTCTGCAACTCCCACCACCTCTCCCTATCTCTCTGCAACTCCCCCCCTCTCGGCCCCCTCCCTCCCCCGTTCGACGAACCCCCTCACCCCCCCCCCACCCTCTACAACTCCCCGCCCCCACTCAACCCCTGCCCTTATAGCGCAAGGACGGTCAAAAAAATATTTTTTTGAGAAAAAGAGAGAAAAATAACAAAAATATAAAAATATTTATTTAAAATATAGAAAAAAAATAAAATTAAAAAAAAGAAAATCTAGATGAGAGAGAGAGAGAGAACGAGACAAGGGAGACGAGTCAGAGATATGAGAGAGACGAATGAGAGAGACGTGCTCACTGTAGAGAGAAAAAAAGAAAGAAAGAGAGGGACTTTTGGTATTATAGTTGTCCTTATTTTAATTTAACCCGTACAGTTGCCAAAGCACCTGGATTATCCACCAGGCTAACTCAGGTGATAAAAGGGAGTTAACTGAGCTACTATCAAAATAATTGTGGGTTAACTATAGAACAGCTTAACTAGGTTATTTACTTATTCACATTTAAATAAAATGTCAACTATTATACTTCATAAATTATTTTTACATATAAGTTATTATTTAAATAAAATTTATATTTTGACATATTTAACTTTACACCTACATCATTAGAAGTGTCGATAATGTGTGAAGACTATTTTATATTTTATGTGATGTTGACATTTTTAATAATACATGTGAAATTCATATGCAAAAGTGATAAAGTTGCATGATAAATAATTTATATAGTTTTTAAAGGAAAAATACCCATACACCTCTGAAAAAAAGTAATAACCTTACACCTCTGCCTTTTATATAATATACTCATATATCCTTAAAATCTTTAAGAATACATTTGTGTACCTTGAAATCTAACTTTTTGGGGATATAAGAACAAAATTCGAGGGGTGTATTGGTAAATTAGTTAAAGATTGGTGAATAAGAGTTATTTATACATGTTTTTAGGGTATAGAGGTGATTAACTATTTTCATCAATAAAATTATATTTTTTATTTTTAAAAATTCAACAATTTTAATATAGTATCAAACTGGAAAATAAAGAAGGCATTGTTGCATATATACCCTTATAAAGATCGCCTTTGTCAAATATACCTCTCATTTAGACTTATTGTCAAGAATGTCATCTAAATAACTTGAAATGTTACGGTTATACCCATGCAGTTTCCAACCTTTTCAACAAGAGACGGATATTCGGTGGAATATCTCATGTGAACCGTTAGGATATGTCAAATTCTCAAAATACCTCCACTAAATGTGTGTGTGTGTGAGAGAGAGAGAGAGAGAAAATGGTGCCATCTGCAATCCCTCTCACCCCCCTTTGGCAGCTCCCCTTCTCCCCCCACCCCCAGTTGCTCTCCCACCCCGGCGGCCTTTCCTCTCCGGCCTACCCCCACACCACCGGCGGCCTCCCTCCCAACTAGTCTCTCTCCCCCTCAGCTTGTAGGCAAAGCAACCCCACCCAAGCTGGAAGAAGAAAAGAACCAGGATCCCCCTACTGCAGCCATGGCAAAGGCGAACGAAACACGCCTGCGCCCAACGCCACCTCAAGTAGCAAGCGGAAGCCCTCGAGTAACTCTCCTCTAGCTAACCCATCGCTGAGAACCCCTCCCTCGATGGAACCCCCGTTGCGATGACTTTGTCGCGTCCACCGATGTCAGATGAGCCTGCGACAAAGCAACAGTGCCTTGGCTCCTCCCGCTCTGTGTCTATGAGGTCACTGTCCCCACCAGCTACACCTCTCCTAAGGACGAGTCTGAAAGGAGTGTATGCCCTATGAGCCAATCACTTATGAAGTGATGGTGCCATTTCTCGTACATTTTTTGTGTTAATTGTATTTATGATTTTTTCTTCATTATGTCACGTTTATTATATTTACGTATTTTTCGCTTGATGTGAAGTCCTTGAACTCATGCTACAAAGGTTAGATCATAATAAGAGTGTGATAGTGAGACTAACCTTCCAAATGCATGTGTTCTAAATATTCCAGGTCATTGGATCTTTGAGACAGGACTTCAAAGAATCTGGATAGACTAGTGCACATAATATCCTCTCATGTGATGAGGGTGACTAATCTCATAGTCATTGGTGTGGAGACATTAAGATATATGTGCAGGTGCTCATTACAAGAGTAGGTTTCACTGAACTGGTATGATTACGAATATCTGTATGATAATTCTATCTAATTGTCAATCAAGAGATTCTTTAGTCACAATAGCGTAGTTGGTCTTTGGACATGAGTCACCAACGATACATTGCATGAGTACTCATGTGTTTTGATTATTGGCAAAGGGACTTTAGTCATAAGTTCCAGATGCTCAGGTATTCGGATACATAGGAATGCATACGAATATAATTGAGTGACAACAAAACATCATTCACTATCAGATATAGCATGAGAGAGAATGCTCTATGAACATTACTCGAGAAAATCTATTACCAGGGTTACACAGTTCACTCAAAAATGAGTTTTTCAATGGGACTTAGAGTTTATTCATCATGTCGTAAATCAGAAGGGTTTGGTAGTATGATCATACCCTTAATTATGACCGAGGGCATTGTGTATAAATGAATGACTATAACTGTGTGACAACTGTAGATAGAAAGATCCTAGAGTGGTTTTATAGACCCTCTGGGCATGTTTGACATCGGGGTAAGGGAGGGGGGCTAACCGACCCCGAAGGGTCGATTGAGATACTCGGGGTAGGTTAGCCGAGTTGTGTGAGGGGGAGGGCGAGAGGAGGTGGGGCCCACCGGTTAGCCGGTGTCGGCTAACCGGGGGACAACCCCTTTGTCAAAGTCGCCCTCTTTGTCTTATAGGGTCGTGGAGTATTGTTTAGTGCTTACCATGTCATGAGCGCAACGAGTCTGCCACGTCTCGGCGCACACCTCCTTATGGAAGACGGCTGAGGTGGAGTACGCCATCGCACTGCCCTTCTGGGAGAAGCAACTGGTCATCTACACGTCCTCGTTGAAGGCTCTAAGCAACCATAAGTAGCAGGAGATGAGCTAGGAGTTCTCCGACTTTGACCTCATGACCAGGGACGTCACCCTCTCCCCCAACGCCAGTTGCTTGGTGATGATGACTGAGATCCTCTGGGGGATGCTCTTATGGTGATGAGACCCCCCTCTCTCCTCTCATCCCAGTGCCCCCCCTCTTCTCCCACCCAAATCCCCTTTCTGATTGGTGTTACGGCTATTGGGTTCTACCACGGAGAGAGAGAGAGAGGAGGGTGGTCGACACCGACATCCCATGGGTGCCACCACATGGACCCCAACCCCAGACCCTGCTGCCGACAAAGGCACCTTCGTGCCTGTGCTCCAGCACGTCGAAGTGGACTCTAAGATCTGCCACAGATGGAGGGAGAGAGAGAGAGGATAAGTTAGTCATTCTTTCTCTTAACTCAAATTTTATTACAGTTAAACGAAGGGGTTACCTGAGAATATAGTCACAATAATTTGAAATAAATTAAGGGTATTTTTGATAATATATTTAAATGAAAATTTTAGTTGACATAACTAATGTTTATAGAGATATGTACGTAAGAAAACCAAATAAAAAATATGAGATGATCAAGTGATTTGGAGAAATGGATGCAAAGACAACTTTTTAATTTTACTGTAAATCCGTGTATGGTCTTATTGTTAACTGTGTTCTCCAACCCCCGACCCGTCGGCTCCCTCCATCGAACTCCCCACTCGCAGAGCCTCCCCAGGTCCCTCCCTGCTCAATCCACCCGCGCCCCTCCTTCCCTTTTCTATCCTCTCCCTCCCAAAACGCAGAGCTCTCTGCGGGAGGGAGCCTCTGCCTCCACGATGGCCCAGCCTCTCGTGAAGAAGGACGACGATCGAGACGACGAAGGTCGGAACTGGAGCCCTAATCCTTTTTGTCCCCCGCCCATTCCCCCGATCTCTGCCATCATTTCCATGTTACTGATTTCTTTATTTCCTCTCTTTTTCCATGTTCGTTTCATGAACTTTGCGTCATGTTATGTTTTTTTTTAATTGATCGAGGAGGGAATTCGTGCTCAATTCGATTCTGTCAGTAGACGCCTAGATCACCTGTTATTGCATTAGATCTGAAGTCCGTGTGATCTGAAATGGGATGGGTGGGTCTGCTATTGGTAGAATTCTTGTTCGATACCATTGTTAGAACCTGTAGATGTCGTGTCTTTGTTCCCGCGATGTTGGGTCTTGTCATTGCACGGCTACCCTGCTGCAATGCAGGCCGGAGCCGTTTAGATCTGGTAGTAGATCGGATGTTTTCCCGAGTTACGGTCCAGAATATCCAGATTCATCTGAGTCGAAGGTTGTTCGGTAAAATTTATCTTTTCTGTTTTCTTCATTAGAAAATCTCAGATTTCTCTTCTTTTTTTGCAGCGGAATATTCCCCGTTTCTGGGGATAGAGAAAGGCGCAGTCCTACAGGAAGCGAGGGTTTTTAATGATCCTCAGCTCGATGCCAGGAGATGTTCCCAGGTATTTCTCGCCCGAGTTGTACAAAACCGTTTGAATTGGATCCTAATCTTGTATGATCCGTTGGAGGGACTTATTCTATTTTGTGGGCGCAGGTCATCACAAAGCTGTTGTTTTTACTCAATCAAGGTGAAACGTTTACAAAGGTTAGGTTTGTTTAATTATAGAGCTGCCAGTTTCCCCTTTGATATACTTTTGTCTCATTCGGCTTTCATTATATTCTCATGATTTTCTTTCATTGGTCTCTGGTAGATTGAAGCTACAGAAGTTTTCTTTGCTGTCACCAAGCTTTTCCAGTCAAAGGATGCGGGGCTTAGGAGAATGGTGTATCTAATGATCAAGGAGCTCTCTCCCTCTGCGGATGAGGTTGTTTAGCAGGCAATTGCATTTTCCTTTGGCATTTGTTTTTCATTAGTACTACCTCATATTCACTGAATTGCTTAAACTTTATATTGACATATCATATTGTTTGTGGAAGGTTATAATTGTTACAAGCTCATTGATGAAAGACATGAACAGCAAGACAGACACGTATAGGGCAAATGCTATTCGGGTTCTCTGTAGAATAACCGACGGAACACTTCTCACCCAAATTGAGAGATATTTAAAACAGGCTATAGTTGACAAGAACCCTGTAGTTGCCAGTGCTGCACTTGTCAGTGGTATCCACTTGCTTCAGGTAATTTCATATGATTCCTTATAATCAATGCTTGCCTCAGTGGCAGATTGAATCATTTGCCATCTTAGTGTTGATGTAATACTATTCGAACAGACAAATCCAGAGATTGTGAAAAGATGGAGTAATGAGGTGCAAGAAGCTGTTCAGTCGAGGGCCGCTCTTGTGCAATTTCATGCTTTAGCTCTTCTTCATCAAGTATGGCTATTGTTGTCTCTTTAACCTGTAAAGAATTTTAAAGTGAACTTAGAAAAGAGTTTCCTAGTTGATAGTTGTTTACATCATCCCACCAATCTTTTTTTCCCCCAGGGAAGTCAACCCCTCTAATACTAGTTTAGATTCTACCCGTGTCTTGTTTGAGTTGAAATTTCTTATGGGAGTTAGACCACCTTGTTGTCACAATTTGCAGATACGGCAAAATGACCGCCTAGCTGTTAGCAAGCTTGTCTCGAGCTTGACAAGAGGAACAGTCCGTTCACCTCTAGCACAGTGTCTCCTGATTCGATATACTAGTCAGGTTCTATTTTCAACTTCTTGTCTGATTTAAGAAGTCTAAGCCATTTACATTTCTGAAAATAATCACAGTGAAAGCTTAATTTTATGCTCTTAGGTGATAAGAGAGTCAAATGTTAACAACCAAACAGGGGACCGACCTTTTTTTGATTTCTTGGAGGCCTGTCTACGGCACAAAGCTGAAATGGTGATATTTGAAGCTGCAAGGGCAATAACAGAGTTGAGTGGTGTAACTAGTCGTGAGTTAACCCCTGCCATTACTGTGCTACAGCTATTCTTGAGTTCATCTAAGCCTGTGCTTCGGTTTGCTGCTGTCCGGACATTAAATAAGGTTGGTGCTGCTTTAGTTGTCTCAATTTGTTTTTTAAAACCACTAGTAGCTTTATTGTTTATATTGTTCTAAAACAAGCCTTAGAACCCATCACAATTAAAATGCAACTGGAATTCTGTTCTTACTGGCCATATTGGTGGATTTAAGCTATTGTTAGTTGTTGCAGAAGTTGTATTATGTGGAAGCTTCTTACTGATCTTTTCTGAGCCTTCTTAGTTCGTTATGCTTATTTTCTTTACTGTCAGCAATGTGTACTTATATTATTCTCTGTTGTTACTGGTCACTCTCTCTCATACTTTCCACTATTAAGCTTAATCCACACTTTACTAACCCACTTTCAAAAAAAAAATCCACTCTTTACTAACGTTTCCTTAGCTGCTGGTTAATTGGTTTCTAGTAATGTTTGGCCATGGGATTCAAGGCATTCTTATACTTATCTTCCATCTGATAAGAATTGGAATGTTAGAGTTGACTAAGGAGAATTAATTGCCTATTTTTTGTTTGAGTTCCTTTTTTTTGAAAGTGGATAGTACCACCAAATATATAAAAGAAAAAAAAAGAGAATTTACAAATGGGGGGGGGGAGCTCCCACAAATCTCTCAAATACAAAAGACGGCAGGCAATCCTCTGTCCCAAGAGCAAATCAAAAGAGAGAGACAGTCCCGTGTACTCAGCCCTACCCTGAGGCTCATGACACCCCTTTACACTCCAAAAACTCTCCCGAGGGCTCTAAACACTCGCCCCCTATATAGGAAAAACGCTATCCGATTCCCCTCCTCCCTACCCAAACAAAGTACCATCCATTGCTACCTACCTTTCTCTATCCTACATGATTCCCCTTTTCTACTGGCCTTCTCTGTCTTAGCCTTCCTTGCTATATCCGCTTGCAATCTTTGCTGGATTCTGCAGAATACTGCCCGCACATCTTTCTCAACCCTTTTAGTCTTCACACTAATAAGGCTCGCCACCTCCATACCCCAAGACTTCATAAACCTTTCCACATTAGCTATAATCTCGTTGACCTCCTCCTTGCTGAGAATTCCCTCTCCCTCCGCATTAGGAACCTTGAATCGACCCGCCTCAGCTTGATCAGGCGCTACCTCGTCCACAACTGGATCTCCCTCCGGGCAAAATGGCATAGCCTCGGACTCTATGGTCTGGGGAGACAGCGCTAATACAGGCTGCTGACTAAGTCCTTTTTCTTGTGTAAACTATAGATATATGTTCCTGCCAAACAACTTGTAGAAGGTGAGGACCCTTACTCTGTCCCACAGTGTCCCACCATCAGCTTTATCAGGCCACATTTACCTACATAAGCTCAATCAGGAGATAGGGAGGATCCAATCCTGTTTGCCATTGACTACAACTACATAGTGGGAAATAAGAAGATTGTGTTTCAGTCACTGCTTACTTGTTGCTAATTGTGCCATAAAAGATTAGATATTATTTCAAACTTGCCTCTTTACCTCTTCATGTAGTCTCTTTCCTAATCGAAGAGGATCCTCCAAAGCTTTTCTTAAATATATGAGCTTGTATTTACAATGAAGAAAGAACCTTTGCATTTACCAACAAGTCTCATGGATTTGAATGAACAGTCCTTTGTCTAAATCACACAAACAGCTAGTCAGAGAATTTTATCCATTCCTTGGTCCTCAAGGGATCTAGTGGACCTTATAAGTGTCTCTGACTTAGGATGGATCCAAATGTGAATGACAATAGGAGAGGGGAGAGGAAGTGGACTGGAAACTGAGGAATATTGCATATCTTTACTTGTGGTTCTCTTCTGCTATGGAGGAGCTTGATAATAGCTTCCCATCTTCAACTGTATAGACAATCATGAATTCAATTAGAGAGGGAATGGACTATAATCCCTATTCTCCATGCCAGTGTTGTTTTGTTTTGACCTGCTGAGGTGTGAGTGGCAACAAGGAGAGGATTTGGACAGGGCAATAGGAAGGCAGAAATGTTGTGACTTTGCATACCCATATTTGGTGGTCTCTCTCTAGCAGGGTGGAGACTCTGGATGTCCAACTCTGGAGGTTTTGAAGCTGAACCATCACCCTCATTAGCAGTTGAAATTGCAGGCTCATCCTTGCTGAGACTGCCCATTGTCTGATCCAATTTCAATGGGCACTTCCACATCCCTTGAGAAAGAAGAAACATACTGTTCAGCTCAGATCAGCTGGAAATTGGTCTGAAGTCAGCCACCCTTAAGCCAATTCTGTGCCTCTCTCAGTCCTGATCCAAATCGAATTGGGTTGACACGATCCAGTTCTGCAATGCTAGAGTGAAGGAGCTTGTTAGGATCACTCTTGCATTGGTAGGGTAATAGTTGTCATGGCGGTCACCTAGGCGACCAGGTGCCCTTATGGGGCCAAGGAGCCAGCCCGCCTTTTTGGCCCCCATAAAGGTGAGCAAGGTGCTTGCCTAGGCAAGCAAGGCGCCCTGCTTGGGTACCGTGGGGTGTTTGGCCGGGGCATAGCCTATAATTAACCCCCCCTTTTTTTGGGGCCAGGGGACTTCATGATGAAGTGCGGGGTCATAGGTAGACCGGGCTCCATACACTCCAACACCCCTCTCTCTATGTGTGTGCCTCTCTCTCTCTGCCCCTCTCTTCTTCCTTTATCTCTCTCAAGTTTTAATATTAAAATCTCTACCTTTTCATGTATCTTATTCATAATTTGTATGTTGGGGATATATATATTTTTGGGTTTTTAAATGGGTGTCGAGGTGTCGCCTAGGCAATGCCTAAGTGGACGTCTTATCACCTAAGCGCTTAAGCTCCTCATGAACTCCTTGGGTCGCCTTGTTGCCTTGACTATAGAGTTCACCTTCATTGGGTGCCGATGTTGCATGATGTAGCTTATTACCTGCGTCCTGATCTTAGAAAGAAGAATGTACCGAGTGGCCTATGGAGTTCAGTTGCCATGCCTGGGAACTTTGTTACATTATCGGCTTCATTCTTCATGCTCTGTTGAGCAACACCTTGCATTGCCAACTTTCTAAAAAGCCCGAATAGAGCTCCCACCCTTTCCCACTTTTTTAACTGTTAATAAGGCCCTTAACAAGTTGGGAGGCTAGGGATCAGAATAGCTTGGCTTGTAGCTTGTAGGCCTTGCCTTAAGAGCCGCTCATTTTTTACCCTTCTTAGAATGATCAGCCTCAACCTAATCTCTCCACCCTTGATAAAGCATCATCCTTAGAAGATGCTTTAGGAGTTGGATCCGTGATCGTGTGAACCATTGTTGACTTTTGAAACAACTCCCTCGTCCTCCCCTATTGGGGTTGCGAAGAATAGAGGAAGAAGAAAGAAGAATGTGGAACAAGATGCAATCATACAGAACACGAGATTTACGTGGAAAATCCAAAAGGGAAAAACCATGGTGCCGCACATAGCAAATTCACTATGTAGAGATGATTACAAGTGAGAGAGGAAGAGAGCTCGTCCTAAACACCGTAGCTGCTGCTCTCCTTTAGATGACAATGACCCCCATTACACGTCGTCGTTATGATGACAACCCTATTTATACAAGTAACTAGGGTTACATGGGACCTCGGGACAAAATATGGAATACTCCTTCAATAAGACTCACATTCGACCATAATCCCACTGACTCTACTCTGGAAATTGCGGTTGACCGAGCCAGAGCGGACTTAGTCTTCAGTCCTTCCACGATCCTATGATTAGGCTCCACACTCTCAATCTCCCACTTGGAGACTGATCTTCAGCACAGTAGCTGCGCTTCACCATCTTTCAGTTCATAATGAAAAATTTGCCGCGACTCAAATCTGGACTCTCAACATTGAAGACCCATAAAGCCGAACTAGTTTTTAGCTTCTCCACAATAACCACCTTGGGGAGCATATCTACAGGATTTTCTGCTCCACGTATTTTCTTAAGTGACAAAGTACCATCTTCTAGCAGCCCACGAATGAAGTGATACTTCAACTCTATATGCTTTGTCTTTGCATGAAAAATAGGGTTCTCGGCAAGATGAATTGCACCTTGACTATCACAAAACAACATGCTGTTGCCTTGCTTCTTTCCCAGTTCCTTCAGAAAATTCTGCAGCCATATCATCTCTTTATTGGCTTCAGTAACAGTAACATACTCTGCCTTGGTAGTTGAGAGAGCAACAATTTTCTGAAGTTGAGAAACCCAACTTACAACAGTACCCCCAAGGTGTAAATATTACGAGCGGTGCTTTTTCTAGTGTTCAAGTCACCACCAAGATCTGCATCAACAAAACCTTGCAAGGTCATATCATTCTTCTTGAAACAAAGTGACATACCTGAAGTGCCTTTTAAGTATTGAAGAATCCATTTCACTCTCTCGCAGTGTTGTTTGCCAAGTATCTGCTCACAATTCCCACTACATGTGCTATATCTGCCTTGGTATAGGCTATTGCATACATCAAACTTCCCACAGTCGATGCATAGGGAATTTTTGCCATGGACTCACATTCCTTCGAAGTCTTTGGTGACTGCTCTTTAGACAACTTGAAGTGACTTGCGAAATGTGTGTTGACAGGTTTTGTATGTTGCATGTTGAACCTGATCAACACCTTTTCTATGTAGCTCTCTTGGGATAGTTTCACAGCTCCAGCTGTTCTGTCTCTCATAATTCTCATATTAAGATTTTGTTTTGCTGCGCCCAAGTCCTTCATGTCAAACATCTTTGATAATAGCTTTCCTTCCCCTCTTGTTGGGGATGCGAAGAATAGAGGAAAAAGATAGAAGAACGTGGAACAAGATGCAATCACACATGAACACGAGATTTACGTGGAAAACCCAAAAGGGAAAACCCACGGTGCCGCACACAGTAAATTCACTATGTAGAGATGATTACAAGAGAGAGAGAGGAAGAGAGCTCACCCTAAACACTGCAGTCGCGGCTCTCCTTCAGATCACAATGACCCCCATTACACCTCGTTGTTATGATGACAACCCTATTTATACAACTAGGCTTACGTGGGACCTCGGGACAAAATATGGAAATACCTCACGAAAGTACCTCTTCAATAAGATTTGCATTGGACTGTAAGCGGT
This sequence comes from Amorphophallus konjac, assembly GCA_022559845.1. Lineage (NCBI taxonomy): Eukaryota > Viridiplantae > Streptophyta > Magnoliopsida > Alismatales > Araceae > Amorphophallus > Amorphophallus konjac. The sequence goes on along the minus strand of JAHNEJ010003629.1, from coordinate 807,822 downwards.
CGATCGATACCTCAAAGCAGTTGACCACCCCGATCTCTGAGCACAATACCCCGCTCTGGAAATCTCGATTGACCTGGCGGTCAACTGATCCGATCTTCTGAGCCCACTGACTTTGCTTTGGAAATTCCTGTCGACCGTGAGCCACATCAGACTGAGTCTTCAGTCTTCCACGATCCCACGATCAGGCTCCACACTCTCAACAACACCCCCCACCCCCCCCTCCCACCAGACACCCAACCCCAGTGACCCCCTATTCTCGGAAGGGCTTTTAGCTCTTGTAAGCTTCAAACCTCCTTGTATGTCCATTTATTGGTTACTTGGCATTTGGATTATTTCACACCGACTCCAATGACTATTTAGTGTGGACTCAACTGCTATGTTTGCCGAAAACATCTTGACACCCTTGCACAACTTGATTCTATCTGTGTTAAGTTCTTCCAGGTTCTGGTTTCTTCATCAACCTCCTTTGATACTGAAGGGAGCTACAACCTCTTTGAAGACTTGAATTCCCAGTGTTGAAAAGGAGACACCGGATACCATGTACCAGACCAAGGTGCATTGTAGAACTTACATTCCACTCTTACCATTGCATGCCACAGCTTGAGCCTCCATATGCCTTTTCTTCCTAGATGGAGCACAGGAAAACTCTGAGGGGAGGAAAGTTAATGCCCTTGCATCATGGAACCTGCTTATCTCCCGAACTTCACTTGATGGCATTTTAGTTTCAGCACTCTTCTTTCTATAAGAACCTTTTTTTGTCTGATACCAATCAGGCCTTTCCTCAGGGAACTTAGATTATCAAGCTATTGAAGGAACAATGGAGCATCAACTATGAGAACTTTCTCATTCTAGCAGGTTAACTCCCTCTACAATGATGCTACCTTGCATGTAGTGATCCTGCTCTGGGCATTAAAATCCTTTGTGGCCAATCTTGCGATAACACCAACAGGCACTAACATTATGGCATTTAACAGTTTGATGACCTCTACCAAGGCAGTGTATATACCTGCCCCTTTTGATATGAAGCTTCCATGCTAGAAGCTGTCTTGTCTCTGAAGCACTGTGATTCTGGCACCGATCCTCCTGTTTCACCTATTCTTGCCAACGACCATGGTCCATCCTTTCTCTGCTTCCTTTTTAGCTCTATTTGACTCCCCTTTATCCAGTTTAACAGGGTAGAAGCAATGACTTCTACCATGCCCATAGTTGAGGGGAGTGAAGACTCCCCTGAAGCCTGAAGCATGGATAATTGATATTGTGAAGGGTTAATTGCTAGCTTAATAGCATCCATATATGAGTCTTTTTTATGAAAGCTGGTCTACCAGCTTAGTAGGCAGCAGACTACGTGGCTAAGGGCGCGTTTGGAAATGCTGCCCAGGGGATTTCAATCATTGAAATCTACTGCAAAAATCGAAGCTGTTCCAAATATGCCAACAAGTTCTTGAGATACGTGCTAACCGGATTCGGGGATGAGAGAGGAATGAGACACACCGACTCGGTCGTTCGCGAATCCTTGAAAGCTTCCCAGAGGCAGCTTCCCGCGCGTTGGGCAGCGATTTTTCGGGGCAAAAGTTGGTTTTACCCTCTTCTCTCTCTCGATCATCAGTTTACCCTCTTCTCTCTCTCTCTTCCTTGCCCCCGGAGGAACACCCTCCTCCCTTCCTCTGAAAACACAGAGGGAAACCGTGCTCAGCAACCTGCTGAACACACTCCTAATTCTACCCCAGTAGAATCAGTAACATTGCGCTAAGGCAGCACACGAGGACCCTTCCTCGCACCCTTGTCCACATACCAGATTGTGATCAGTTGTGAACTGAACACACCTCCGATCAGTGCACTAATGCATTACCAGAGAAATACTGGATGAACTGAATCAAAAGAAAAACAAAAAAAAATAAGTCATAACACGAAGTACAGCTGAAGAAAAGACAAATGTAGCTGTGAATAGAATTCGAGAGCTTTCTCTGATATATATGAATGAAAGATGCCTTCTCTCGAACTGGGCTGCGATCCACTCTTTTCTTCTTTCTATCTCTCTTTTTCTCTGGCTCACGGAGTGACTTTCTCTTCCTTTCTGATGAAATCTCGTTCTCTTTGAAGGCAGCAGCCCATCTTGATTCAAAGGCTTGGTGGTATATATAGAACATAGGCTCCGGCATTCTTCTGGAAAACAGAATTAATTTGCTAATTTTTCACCCTTACCAATTGGCAAAGTGGAATATTCTCTCTCTCAGGAATCATTTGTAAACGTGCTAGCTATCCTTGGATCACGTGCCAATCATGAAGGTCGAAGACATATGATCCACATAAGCGACTTACGTGAGCTTTGGCTATTTTGCTGTTCTGGCAATCTATTTGTCACCCTTAATAGCCATTTGTCACCCTTGTTCATCATTTATCAGCCTTGCAAGTCATTTGTCACCGGTATCATCTATTTGTCATGGTTTGTCATCTCTTACGAGATGTCCGAGATCTCTGTCTCTCCAAAGGTTACGAGAAACGAAGCCTCCGAGACCGAGATCTTCTCTCCCCCACGTCCCTGATTTCCTCCTTCCTCTCTTCCTATCTCTCTCTACCTCAGTCCCCTTGAACTCTTCCTCTCCCCCGGACTCTCTTTGTCTCTCCCTTGGACTCTCTTACCCTCTCTCTCTCCCCCTCTGTGTGTCTCCCACCCTCTCTCTCAATCTCTCTCTTTCTCTCTCTCTCTCTCATCTCTTTCTCCCCCTGTCTCCCCCTTCTCTCTGTCTAAGAGAGAGGGATACAGAAAGGGGGAAAGACAGAGATACATGTGCCATGTTTGATGATTTTTGATGAATTCTTCAGTTTGTGATTCATGTATCATTTTTGTATCTCTTTTTGGTGTAACTTTTGATGTATATTAACATTGGTGCATGTGAATGGATTTGTTATTATTATCATTACTCTTTATTTTGTAAAATTGAGTTGTCAATTATAAAAACATGTTTGTGAAATTGAGTGGTTAGTAAAAAAAATAGCATTTTCTTAGAAATAGACTATATATATGAATTTTTTTTTCAAAATCACCGAACCCGCTCTCTCGAGTTTTTTACGAAATCTCTCCGAGATCTCTTCTCTTCCGCCTTTCCGAGATAGAACCGATATTCGAGATGGAAAACCTTGCTATTTGTCACCCCTACTGTCCATTTGTCACCTTTGTTCATCATTTATCAGCCTTGCAGGTCTATTTGTCTCCCATACTGGCCATTTGTCTTCCTTGTGATCTATTTTTCACCCTTGTTCGACATTTGTCAGTCTTGTGAGCTATATGTCATCCTTATGATCTATTTTTCACCCTTGTTTTGAGCACCATTCTGCAGAAGAGCCTTGGCTGCGTTGACTCCACTTCAACATGAGGTCAACTCCTTCTGAAAAATGAATTCTGAAGTTCAGAATGGTTCTTCCTGAATTTTCCTGACATGCTTATCCTCATTTCTTCCTCTATGACTTTCTCATGCATTCAAAGCTTGGTAGCACACCCTTATGATTGCTGATTGACCGAGCATGCAAACGGATGAACCAACGTCAGGTTGGCACGAGGATGACGAAGGCTTTTAGGTTTTTACCGGTCGTGAGAAGAGGGTCTCCCTAATCAAAAGGGTGAAAGGAGTAGAATAAGTTTCAGATCGGAGAAGGGGGTTGGCGTTTGTACCCATCGTGAGAAGGGGGAGAAAACCCGCAGTCGACTGCCTGTTGGAAGTAGGTCGGGAAGAAGAAGGCCGCAGTGGGCCACCTCATCGCTCCTACGAAATGAGCTCTACTGTGGTGGTGATCAGGTGTATTTCACGCGGGAGAAAAACTGCAGGGTTGAAAACAAGGTCAATATGAGGGACACTTTGGTCATTTCAGTGATAGGGTTTTCCCGCCCATCGAATGACCAAGGTTTTACCCAAATGTGATTTCTAACCTACCGTGAGACACATAAAAAATCTGTACCATCAACTACCACATATGACACAGGCAATTTTGCAAAATTCTCTACCTTGGGCAGCGTTTCCAAACGCGCCCTAAGGTGTTTATGGTTAGTAATGTATATGGATCATTGTCTATGCATTTATTTTTATGCATTAGTGAATCATGATCTTTGACGACCTTAAAAAAGTTCCTTGAGTCAGAGCCTTTAATGCCACAACTAACCTTGCGGTATGCTGACTGATACGCCTGTATGCTACTTGTCATTGTTCACTGTTCCTTAGTCTCAAAATTATATAATCTGGTCAAATACTTGCTGCATTTGACCAAGTTAAACATTTTATTTCATTAGAATTCTGGAATTTCCTTGCACGACAAATTTCCTTTATGTTTATGATTCTATAACTGTTTCCGATCGTTAATTCATCTTTGATGTCAAAATCTTCTAAAACTATTTTATTCTTTTGAGTATGAAATTCATTTGACAAAGTTAAATTCTTTCTGAACAATACTTGCAGGTGGCCATGACACACCCTTTGGCAGTCACAAACTGCAATATAGACATGGAAAGTTTAATTTCAGATCAGAACAGGAGCATTGCTACACTTGCTATTACTACTCTCTTGAAAACTGGCAATGAAGCAAGTGTAGACCGTCTAATGAAACAGATAACAAACTTTATGTCAGATATTGCCGATGAGTTCAAAATAGTCGTCGTCGATGCTATTCGATCTTTGTGTTTAAAATTTCCACTCAAATATCGCTCACTGTATGTCAAATATTATTTTAAATTAAAAACATCTGTTGTTCTGTTGGTAAATCCTTTCTCTGTTTGTGATCAATGTCCCATTTTGCAGGATGAATTTCTTAAGCAATATTCTTAGAGAAGAAGGAGGTTTTGAGTATAAAAAGGCAATTGTTGATTCGATTGTTATCCTCATCAGAGACATACCAGATGCTAAAGAAAGTGGACTGTTTTATCTGTGTGAATTTATTGAAGATTGTGAATTCACTTATCTTTCTACTCAGGTATAATTATCCACTTATGCTTGTCTTTAATGCCAAACTGGTCGAGCTAGTTTGCTCTTGCTTCTCCTTGGTCACTGCATCTCTTTTATTGCATGAATACTTTTTAATGGGTACTCTTGGCAAGATGTCACTCCTTATGGGCATGGCAGATCGCTTTCTGCTTGGGCTTGTAGATCCCAAAATGTTTAACTTGGGCTAGTCTATAGCCAGAATTTCTATAGGAAAAAAGCATGCATTATGCATTTATGTTGATCTTTTATGCATTTATGTAGGTCATAAGGTGGGAATATTTATCTTTAATAGCCGTCTGTCAAAGCCTAATGCATGAGGAAAAATGCTTAGATAATGAGTTATGGTAGATCAAGCTTTAATTTTTTGCATTTCTATTGGTTTAATCTCTGTGTGTGTGTGTGTGTGTGTTAGACAGCAGAAGACGATGACTTAGATTTGCCTTGCCCTTCATCATCAATACATTTAAGTTTAAATGTAATAAATGACTCTTTATCATCTTTTCTCCATTTTATTTTCTAGATCCTTCACTTTCTTGGAAATGAAGGGCCAAAAATATCGGACCCCAGCAAGTTCATTAGATACATCTATAATCGTGTCATACTCGAAAATGCGACCGTTCGGGCTGCTGCAGTGAGTACCTTGGCAAAGTTTGGGGCAATGGTTGATTCATTAAAGGTATCTGCATACATGATTGTTTTTAGCTCATTTTGTTGAATTTTATCACTTACTTGCCGATGTTGAAATCCTGATGGTCTTGCAGCCTCGAATTTTAGTCCTTTTGAGACGTTGCTTATATGACATTGATGATGAGGTAAAATCTTGTTAACAGATTTGCTTTCTCAGTTTCTGTTTCCTTTTGTCACTGTTTGAAATATGGATGACAACTAAACAAACTCTATTTTAGAATCTGTCTTATTGGTTTATCTGTTTTGTCTCTCAACATCTCCTTACAATGGTTGTCTGTAGGTCCGTGATCGTGCGACACTTTATCTGAGTACTCTTGGAGGTGAAGATGGCATTGACGAAACTAACAAAGATGTAAAAGAGTTTCTTTTTGGCTCATTAGACATTCCACTGGTCAATCTAGAGACAAGTCTGCGGAACTATGTAAGTATTCCTCATGAGATATGGCATGGTAGTGGCTTAGCATGACATCTTGATCACGAAAATTTGTGTTATCATTACAGGAAGCTACTGAAGAACCATTTGATATTGCTTCTGTACCTAAAGAGGTTAAATCTCAGCCTCTTGTGGAGAAGAAGGCACAAGGGAAAAAGCCAACTGGTTTGGGAGCACCTCTTGCTGGACCTACATCAGCTGTAGATGCATATGAAAAGCTGCTGTTGTCTGTTTCCGAATTCTCAACATTTGGAAAACTCTTCAAGGTTTTTGACTGCTTTTCGATTGCAAAGAAACTGAAACAGCTACATGTATTGTAACTCTGATCATGACAAATTTCTTGATGTTTCCCTTTGCAGTCATCTGCTCCAGTAGAGCTGACCGAAGCTGAGACTGAGTATTCAGTTAATGTTGTCAAGCACATTTACGATGCACGTGTTGTATTCCAGTATAACTGTACAAACACAGTACCTGAGCAGCTGCTTGAAAATGTAAACGACCTTCCCTGGAACCAAGGGGGTGTTCCCTCCGTTCTGCTCCTGTAGATTTCCTCAATCCTCTTTTCATTTTGTTGCTTCAGGTAACTGTGTTTGTTGATGCTTCGGAAGCCGAGGAATTCTCTGAAGTTGCATCGAAACCTTTACGATCCTTACCTTATGACTCTCCAGGACAGATATTTGTTGCTTTTGAAAAGCCTGCAGGTGTTCCTGCTGTTGGGAAATTCTCGAACTTATTGAAGTTCATTGTTAAAGAGGTATCATTCGAGTCAGCTTTGGTGTTATAGGTTTTTAGCTCTCGACTTTCAATTCTGCTTGCTTCAGCTGTCACTTTATCCTGTTTGTTTTCTTATGATGGGTGGATTTGTCAAAAGGTGGTTGAGGACTGCTGTTCGTTGATGAGATGAAGAAGAATTAGGATGCACCAATGCAGGCTGCAGAGATGGCAGCCTCGAAAACAGAACTTCATACACAGCGCATTTCAACCTTTAGCATTAGAAAAATTTAAATCATTACAATTAATGTAACAACTATAATTCATGGAAGCTTCTCCTGCTCTACATGATTTTAGGCTTTGGTGCAGCTTCCAATTGGAAGCATTTTTGGTCCACAACCTTTTTCTTGAAGAGCCGTCAGAGATAAAATGCATTTCTTGTTCCATTTCCAACCCGTCCTCATTGACACAGCTTGTATGATTTGACTTGGCACATTGAACACTGCAGATAGATCTAATATATCGATGTCTTCTAAGTTTCTTTTGGAATGGAGGTGCCATCCACCATTAGGGTTCAAGTTCTTTTTTTTTTTTTTGAAAGTGGGTAGTGCCAGTAATGTATAAAATGAAAATGAGGATGTACAAATATAGGCAAACAAAACCCACCATTAGGTTCAACTTATCCCACTGCTCCGCTGATCTGCCTCCATTTTAAGGAAGTCATGGAAGCTCATTGCCAGGAATTTGAACTACACCCCCAGAAGTCCCTCAGACTGTGATCCTTTTACCAGAATAAGAACTGTCTGTTTCTGCACTCCATATTTGCTCCTGATATGTCTTCTTGAGTTGGTCTCATCATGTTGCTCTTATATGGAAGTTTATTTTGTTTATAATGTTGCAAAGTCAATTTTTAAACCATGTTTTACTTGGATTATCACGAGGGATATTTTCCTTCTCATATTAAGTATGGGATATTTTCAGGTGGATCCAACTACAGGTGAAGCCGAAGAAGAGGGTGTTGAAGATGAATATCAACTGGAGGACCTGGAGATTGTCTCAGCGGATTACATGTTAAAGGTGGGTGTCTCCAATTTCAGGAATGCATGGGAAAGTATGGGCCCGGATAATGAACGCGTTGATGAATATGGGCTTGGTGTAAGAGAGAGTTTAGCAGAGGCGGTCAATGCTGTCATCAGCATCCTTGGCATGCAGCCCTGTGAGGTTAGTTTTGATACCTGAAATTCTTGTGCTTAAATGGTACGGGAAATTGCACATGGTTCACTTTGTGGTGGAGAATAACTCTAATGCCTTAACACAGTGCTGATGTTTTATCTTTCCTGTTGATCTGATATTACGAAATTCCTATGTTTTTCATTTTGCCATCGAAACGATGGCCTGTGCTAGAATTTGCTAAATCAGACTGATATTTTACTCCCATGACTCCTGCTATTTCTTTTCTTTCTTTCTTGGTTCTTACTGTGACTCCTTGCGAACAGGGGACTGAAGTTGTTCCAAGCAGCTCAAGATCTCATACATGTCTCTTGTCTGGTGTCTTCATCGGTGATGTGAGAGTCCTCGTCAGACTGTCATTTGGGATTGATGGGCCAAAGCAAGTCGCCATGAAGCTGGCGGTGAGATCCGACGATATGTCCATCAGCGACGCAATCCACGAAATGGTTGCTAATGGCTAATATGTATACAGTAGGTTCATTTTTCTTTCTTAGCATTTATGCCAAGGTTAGACTGAGATATATATTGTTCAGGACCGTAGTGGTGGATTGTTTTTTGTGGAAGCAATCACAGGGACAAACGGTCCTGTTTCTGGTTTGTGAACCAGGGTTTGTCGTGTTTTTTTTTTTCCAAATTGCGGGATTGTTCATTCATGATATTCATTTTGTTTCAGTTCAATTCATGTACTACAGAACTTGAACCGTGAGAAATGTAGAGAAGTCCATTCATGATCTGGTTGAGACTGCATCTTCTGTAACGCAAGAAATTGGTGTTTATACAAATGTTTGATACTGCATTTAGCGAGGCCCTTCTTGTTCTGGGTCGCTTTGTTTAGGAAGCCCTCTCTGTAAGTGCTATATCGGGCTGGTGCTGTAAACTCGTCCTGCTCCCAGATTACCGGGGCAACTTGGATGGTTAAATCACGACCGATGGGATGGTAATTTTGGGTCTTTGATAACAGGGTAGGATAAGTTATCTCATTTGGGAGCACACGATTAAAAAATGGTTAGATTGAGAGAAGTAGTTATATATATATATATATATAGAGAGAGAGAGAGAGAGAGAGAGAGAGAGATTAATGAAACATAGTAGATAAAAATAAGATATGTTTTCTTGTGTCACGTCATTATTAGTATAAACTTAAAAATTAATTGTCAGGGTCATTTTGATAACAAGTTAGGATAAATTATTCGACCTGTGTTCGGGTGAGTTATTTCTTGAGTTTTTTTTTGAGTTTGATAATTTACTCTTATTCTAAGAATAATTCATTTCGCGTGAGATGATTGAATGAGTTATTTCTAGAATAAGAGTCTTAATCTTAACTGATTTTAGATAATTTAATCTTGTTGTCAAACTCGATTAAAGATGAGTAGATGGAATAACTCATCTTATTCACTTTTTATTCTATTATCAAAATTATCCTTCCAGATTAATTTGTTAACATCGATAGTAATTATGGAAGTGGGTGCAAAATCCTATGAAATAGTATCTGGTCTCGTCGGTTTGCGAAATGTTGCTTGGGGAGGGAGAGGTGGGGGAGTGAAAAAGACACGTTGGTTTCCCTATTTTTTCACATCTTAAGAGTTCTAATTAAAAAATTAGTTATATATTAAACCATTGCAATTCTTTTGGAAGGTTAAATCATTGCATATAAAAAGTTTTAATAGAAAAATTAGAAGTTTGTGATGTGTCGACTACTCATTTCACAGGCTTTGAACTTGGGATGTGGAGCACTCAAAATTGAGTGTTAGGCTGCATTTAGAAAAAGATAATTTCAATTATTGAAAATTTTGAACAGTCTCACCCTGTTTCTTCTCTCATCTCTCGCTAAAGAATTCTAGGAAGTCGCTGACCACCGCAAAAGAATAACTCGAATTAGCTTGTTTATATCATGGTTTGCCGTCCCGTCCTGACCCGCACGACCCGACCCGACCCGACCCAGGCAGGCGCAGGGTCGCACGGGCTATGGGTCGTGGCCGGGACGCACTGGACCGCATGGTCCTGTGCGTCCCGCACGACCCGACCCAGGCAGGCGCCGGGTCGCACGGGCTATGGGTCGTGGCCGGGACGCACTGGACCGCATGGTCCCGTGCGTCCCGCAGCGTATCGGAGCGGGTCGAGGCGTGGTACGTGCATGGTTTGCCGTCCCGCCCCGACCCGCACGACCCGACCCGACCCCACCCAGGCGGGCGCCGGGTCGCACGGGCTGTGGGTCGTGGCCGGGACGCACTGGACCGCATGGTCCCGTGCGTCCCGTAACGTACCGGAGCGGGTCGAGGTGTGGTACGTGCGGGACGGCGCGAACGTGCCAGGCCGCCCATTTAGCGGGCCGAGGTGTGGGCGTCTCTGGCATCCGCAGCGGGCTGTAGGCGGTGGCCGGCGGGTGTGGGCGGTGCAGAGCGGCGGCCGACGGCGGCGACGACCAGCGATCAGAGGTAGGTGCCCTAAAATTTTTTTTTTGAATTAATTGGGGAGGGAGAGGGGGCTGGATCTGGCCGGAGGGGGGCGTCTGCCAGCCGGATCCCATTGCTGGTGCGGGTGGGGGTGAGGGAGGGGGGCGTCTGCCAGCCGGATCTGGTCGAAGGTGGGGCGCCGATGGGGGTGGGGGTGGGGGAGGTGGGGGAGGGAGGGGGGTGTCTGCAGGCGGATCCCGTCGCCGATGGGGGGGGGGGGGGGCGGGGAGGGAGGTGGGGGGGGGGATGGGGGGGCGTCTGCACCTTGGCCGCCGCCGGTGGGGGGGCGGGGAGGGAGGTGGGGGGGTTGGATCGCGGCTGCCACCGGGGGGGTGGGGGAGGGTGGGGGGGGGGGGGGCGTCTGCACCACCGCCGGTGGGGGAGCGGGGAGGGAGGTGGGGGGGAGGGTGAGGAGTGGAGGGGGGGGCGTCTGCCACCGGGGGGGTGGGGGAGGGTTGGGGGGGGAGATGGGGGGCTCGGCCATGCCCGGTCAGGGGCGAGGGGGGGGGGAATAAAATAAAAAATATTTTTTTAGTTTATTCTTAATCTAAAAAATGTAGGAAAAATTTTATTAGATTATTTAATATTATTTTAATGTATTATTTAATTCATGTTATATAAATAATATAATTTTTGTTTAATTTATGATGTAGAAATATCATTTTTATGATGTATTATTTAATTCATTTTGTAGAAATAATATAAATAATATTTAATTCATGTTGTAGAAATAAATTTATTTTTTGATGTGTTATTTAATTCATGTTTAAATATTAGATTTAATTGAGATGTATTAAATTTTAAATTTAGTCTTGCATGTTGTAGAATTACTGATATTAATATCATTATTAGTTGTAGATGTAAAATATTTTTAAATGCATAATATATATTAGTTAATTTAATTACATAATGTAATTTAAGTAGACATATTTTCAATGTAAATATAAATTTAGTGTTGAATATTTTATAAATAATTTTAAAGTTAATTTATATGGATAAATTACTTAGAGATGTTTATAATTTATATGTATAATGTAATTTAATTAGAGATGTAATTTTAAATATATAATTAGTGATAAATAATTTTAAAGTTAATGTATATGTATTAATTATAAATATTAACCCTATATGTATGTTTTAGAAATAATGATATTATTTAGAACTAAATTATATTAAGATGTATTAAATATTGAATTTAATCTTGCATGGTAGGCAAATAATGAAATTATTTTTATTATTAGTTGTAGATGGGAAATAATATATTTTTATAATTTGTATTTCTTAATTTTAGGAGATAGCATTCTGTCTTAAACACAGCTGAGTGGTGGCTAAATTACGGCACAAGTGCACCCATATTAAGGAAGATCGCAATGAGAGTTCTATCGCAAACATTCTCGTCGAGTGGGTGTGAGCGGAATTGGTCGACGTTCTACTTCTTGCATACTAAGCTGAGGAATAGGCTGACACACCGCAGGCTAGACAAAATGGTGTATGTTCATTACAACATGAGGCTAAAGGTCCGGCATGTGCAAATGGATACAAGGAGAGGAGAGCAAATGGATACCAGGACATCTTCTTCTACGTCCCGGGTACCTCCACCACGAGCACAGGGCGGAGCAGGATCTTCCTCCACGTCCAGAGTTCGAGCAGCACCAACACCTGCACTAGTCGCACATGATAGAATTGAAGCTATAGATGTAGTGATGACTTTTTTTACAGATTTTCATGTACCCTCCACCGCAGCACACGACCCATCATTTGTGCAGATGGTTACATATTTTCAGTCCCACCCACATGTACCTCCACCCACTATGATAGAGTTAGATTATACGGATGATCAGTCTCATGTATCTGATGATGAGTTTTGGGATTCAGGCTTCACTGATGACGAGGATTAGTGAGTTTTGGGATTCGGGCTTCACTGATGACGATGATTAGTGAGTTTTGGGATTCGGGCTTCACAAATGAGGAGGATAAGTGAGTTTTGGGATTCGGACTTCACAGATGACGAGGATTAGTGAGTTTTTGTATTTTATACTTCATGAATGAATGTCATTATTATGTCACTGTTTACTTTAACATATTAAGTAATTTAAATAAATTTTTATGTATTATATATAATAGATATTTAATTAAGCGGTGTAATATGTAATTTTTATATAATTAGTTATGTGTAATTTAGTATGGATCTATTATCATAAAAAAATTTCCATATTCTAATATTTTTAAATATATATAATATTTAATCTTTCAAAAAAATTTATTAAAAATTTTAAAAAAATTAAACAATCACGCGCCGAGAGCCAGAGAGAGCAGACCGGGTCGCTGTGCGACCCGGCCGACCCGACCCGTCCCGCGCCGTGACCGGGTCGGCCCGGTCGGCAAACCTTTGTTTATATAAGAAAAGGATAATTAAATAAGTTCAAACAAAAAATTAAACTTTTATTCCTAAACAAGTCGAGCTTGCGCACATGCGAATTTGCGAGATCATGTTGATCATGTTCGTGAACAAGTTTATGTAAGTACCCATTAAGAGACTATTTACTTTCTCGTTTAGCTACTGATCTTGTGAGTAATTTTAATTATTAAAATGTTCTGCAACATTTCTTCTTCGGTCTTAAATCCTTTTTGAAGAGTCGTGAATGGAAATTGGGAATAGACGAGTCAATCTTTTGAATACTATAAATTGAGAGGGACCAAATCCGAAAAATCTCAAACAAGAGAGGATCCTGACCGTTCGGATCCAGTTCATCAAAGGGCATCATCACATTAGGGATTTTAGGGTGAGAAGCCCTTCTTGCCGAACTCGACTTGCCCTTCTCCCCTCTCTGCGTTGTGGACTTGGAGGCGCGGCCTACTCCAACCTTTCCGGCAGCCATCTCCGTCGCCTCTCCGGCTCCGGCACCAGATCCCTCACCTGTGATAGAGGCCCCTGCCGATCTCCGGCTCCCTCTCCCGCCCGGCGGACCCCGACAGCTCACTTGAGCGCATAAAACCCGATTCCGCGGGATCACTTCTCGTCCGCTCGTTACAGATCGGGCGTGGGGGAAATCCTGCTTTTTGTCCGGGGAGGTAGGGTTTGGTCCATATATCCCTCGAGATGGGGGACTTCAACGATGCCTTCATGCGCAACCGGGATGCCAACGTGCAGGCGCGCACCAAGGCGCAGAACAGAGCTACCGTCCTCCAGTTGAAGCTGGTAAGCAGAAGCTTCCATGATTATAGTAGTAGGACTCCTATTCGTCTACGGTTTTGGATCAGGCAATCGTTATCCTCTTCATTTAGTGGTTGGTTTATGCGCGGAAGTGTTTGTTCATGGTAGCCGGCTCTATTGTGGAAGCGTGTTATTTTTAGTTTGATGTTGGCGATTGTGATGTGCTTCATTTTGCTTGAGCTTGCTTTGCTTTAACCGGCACGTCCTTTATAGCTCTTCCGATTTGTGTCCTGTATCTTATCTACTGTTTTAATCCGTTTCATTCCTCTTACCCTGCTGCTGTTGCTGATGGCCCATAGTCATCGTTCCCCCAGCTTCTTTTATGATAAGGGAGCCACACTTGTGAGAACCAAGTATACTGTTACTGTTTAAACCGTATGCGTTTCTCTTTGTTCAGATTGGGCAGAGTCATCCCACTGGTCTGACGGCAAATCTTCTGAAGCTTTTTGAACCACGTCCTCCTCTGGACTATAAACCTCCCCTAGAGAAAAGGAAATGTCCACCTTACACAGGTGCGTACATGAAGCATGGCTCCTGGGGATTATGTGACATGGGGCGCGCTAATCTTTTTTCTTTTTTAATTTATCTCTGCAGGAATTGCACAGTTTGTATCGAAGTTTGCAGAGCCAGGGGATCCGGAATATGCACCGCCTGCTAAGGAAGCTGAAACATCAGTAGGATATCTGACATCTATATGGCAGTGTTTACACTCAATTAATTTCCATAGAAAGATCTATGAGTTTGCTGTTTAATTCATAGGAGTACTATTCTGCTAACTAAGGAACCATCTGTTTTTTCTTTGTTCCTTAATACTGTAAATTAGGTTTTGTATTGCATTCTGTGTATTGGTATTAAGTGGCTAATTAAACTTTTCAATAAAATTTTAAAGGAACGGAGAATGCAGAAGATTGGAGAAAGTGTTGTAATTTCTTTCTATAAAAACAAATGAGATATTCAAAGTAGCAATAATTATCGTGGAATTAAGCTTATGAGTCATACTTTGGTCTATGAAACTTTGGGAAAGAGTAATCGAAAAACGTCTTCGTGTATGACTACTGTATCAGAAAATTAATTTGCTTTTATACTGAATTGATTTATTACGAAAGTTATTTTATTACTACGGTAGCTAATGGAGAAGTATAGAGAGATGAGAAAAGATTTATATATGGTTTTTGTTCATTTGGAGAAGACGTATGATCGAGTATCGAGAGAATTGATTTGGTGGACATTAAGAAGGAAAGAAGTCTCTCAGAGATATGTTGATTTGATTAAGGATATGTACGAATGTGCTATTACTAGTGTTAGAACTATTGCTGGAGAGACTTATGGATTTTCAGTTATTATAAGTTTACATCAAGGTTCTGTACTAATTCCGTACCTCTTTGCCTTAATTATGGATGAAGTAATAAAATAATTACATGATGATATCCCTTGGTGTATGTTATTTGCAGATGATATTGTTTTAATTGATGAGAGTATTGATACTTTAAATACTAAGAATGTTGGAGGCATGTCTTGGGGTTTAAATGTTTTAAAATTAGTAGTAGCAAGTCAGAGTTTATGTACTGTAATTTTAGTAATAAGAGAGTGATACATGAAGACATGGTTCTAATTGATGGACAAAATATTTCTAAGAGTAGTACCTTTCAGTACTTAGGGTCTATCATACACGAGAATGGAGAGATTTATGACGATGTTGCACATAGGATTAAGGTAGGCTGGTTAAAATAGAGAAGCACATCAGGAGTTCTCTGTGATCGTCGTATGTTTGTGAAACTCAAAGGGAAGTTTTATAGAACGGCTGTGAGACCTGTTTTGTTATATGGTATCGAGTGTTGTGCAGTACGAAAGGAGCACATTCACAAAATGTGTGTAGTAGATATGAGGATGTTGAGATGGATGTGTGGCAAGACTAAGAAAGACAAGGTTAGGAATGAACACATCCGTAAGGACTTGGAGATAGTCTCAATTGATAGTAAAATGAGTGAAAATAGACTCATGTGATTGGACACGTGCTTCGTCGCCTTAACTCAGCATCGGTTAAAAATGTGACCAAATCTTAGTGTATGCTAGTAAAAGAGCTCGGGAAAGGCCTAGAATGAGATGACATGATGTTATTCGGAAGAACATTAGTTTCTTGAGTTTAAATACGAATATAGTATTTGATAGAATTTTTTGGCGGAATATGATTCATGTAGTCGACCCCAAATTGGGATAAGGCTCTGATGATGATGATGATTGCATTATGTGTAGTGTATACAAGGGACTCTTTTAGAAGTTGGTCAAGTACTTTTCTGTTTTCATGCAGAAAGTCTGGTGTTACGTGTGATTAGAATTATGTGGACAAATCGTTTTTGCTATTTTAAATGAAACACATCTTGTATTGCAATTTTTATCATAGATTCTGTTAATGATTCTCTTTGATCAAGGGTAGCTGTCTCTTTCTGTTTCAATGGCATGTAACTTTGTATCAATAAATACCATCTGCTAATTTTTGGGTAATTTCAGTTTGGAGAGACTTTGGCATGCTTTGATAACCCTAAACAAGTCAAGGATGCATGAGTAAGATTATCCCAAGACTGCTTAAGTGGAGGGAGGAGGAAATCCAAGGCTTAGCCTTACAGATGAGAACCCTACAGGAATCCGCTGCAAGTTCTAAGCCAGTATAGTCATGTGGCAATGTAGCATTTCAGACATGATTATCAGACTTCAGCAATTATACTTTAATCCATAGTTTATGGATCAATTTGTGCCAGTGTAGTTTGGTTGATCTGATTGGTCCAGCATTGAGTGATCCATTGCTCCCCAATTCTCGAGGGATTGGGTGGATTGGTGAATTGACCCAGATTGGTTGATCCGGGCTAATCCCAGCTATCATTGGGCTCCTATAGTTAGTTATCAAGCCATTGGAGTTAGGGGGGGGGCCTGGACTACGGATAGTCCCAATTTGGCTACTTCAATCCCACCTCAATCTTTCATGCTCTCTACAAGAGTGGTTGATCTTGGCCAAGGTTGGGTCAGCCTGGGTCGGAGCAAATTGGCCAGATCATCCCAGTGATGGCAGATCTATGGATGCAATAAAAATGAACATGAGGGAAATAAGTTTCATAACGACTAGAGTGAATCCAAATAAGTAAAAGGGGGGGGGGGAGAAAGAGAACAATAAATGTATCCATGATGGTGCCTAGCAAATAATTGCAGGCCCGCTGTTTAAATTTATACTTCTGTTTTTAGTTTCCTGAAATATGAGTCCAAGGATAACATTACTGTCAGAATAAAGAAGTGAATGCACGATCTTGCTTAGATGAATTATTGCAGGCTGCTGGAAACTGTGCTTCTTTTGCAAATTGAGTTGAGTACGAGTTCAGAAATGGGGCCTATGAGAAAAAATAGAAAAGTAGGAAAGCTGATGCATAGAAAGAAAATGAAGAGCCTGCTGGAATTGCCAAATACGAATTAATAAGTTCAAGAATATGTCTACGAAGTGTAAACTCATTTTATGGTCTAATCATGTTGTTTGCCATAAAAGGGGTGAAATCTGATGCATTATTGACAAATTGCAGATATTTTTTCCTAATTCTGGCCTATGTAGTCTGAGGCGCGCCTAGGTGCTCGCCTAGGCGCGCCTCAGAGGTGAGGCGCTGACTGCTCGTCTCGCCTCGCACTGACCACAGTTTGTCTCACTCTCTCTCTATCTCACATAGACACACAAAATTTCGTTTTTGGCAGTGGTTTGTTAAATTCTATGTGAATTTAGTGAGTCATAATAATTTGAATCATAGGATTGAATGAATTTAAGAAATTTATTAACTTTATATAGGTATTTTTGTGATATTTAGACATATGATTTATTTTTTGAATTATATATACCTATTTAAAAAAATCTCGCCTCAAACGCCTCAAACGCCTAGGCCATCGCCTAGGCGTTTGAGGCATGAGGCGACCCACTGGTCGCCTCGGCCGCCTCACGCCTCAGACTACATAGATTCTGACTTAATTACTAAAGAAGAACAATAAGGTGTATGGGAATACAATGCTATCATCTTCATGATAAGGAAGTACAATAGAAGTAGTGTTGTTAATATCTTTTGAATCCTGACACGATCTGTGATGTATGATCTACATAGCATCTGTGGAAATTGATGCAAGACCCGAATAGGATGATCTCCAAGATAAACTTAGCTTAATAATATATTTTCCAAAGGTGCCTTACAATCTATGCTAGAATCATGGTCCAGTACCTATCTAATTCCTTGAATGAATTGTGATTTGATAACTCTCCTGAGAACATTTATATGGAGAATCTTAGTATGATGTTGATGATGTACAATGTGACACGAAGGTAGTGGTCTTAAAAGGATTCAAGATGCCATGTTGGTGGTCCTAAAGATGATAGGAAAAATGCATGAAAGAGGATGTCATGTATAATGTAGTCTAGAGAAGTAGGTGCAACATTATGGAATCATTTAATATACGGCTCATATTTTGCTTTGATACAGTTGAAAATGAAAAAAATTAAAGAAAATGTTCATTTGTTGAACATAAATGCACATTTGTTAGCTATTTATATAGCATCCACATTTTTAATTCCGTGGATTTGGTTTATCAGACGATTTAGGATTCGAGTACTGAACATTTTCCACCGACTGCAATTGGTGTTTATTTACATTGGCATAAAGTGAATACCCTTGATTAATTGCCAAAGAATACCTTTAATCTCTATAATATCTGTTGTGATATTATGTGTTTTGTCTAATGGATATGATCTTTGATGATCATGCATTAGAAACATACTCTTGTAGGAAACTCGAAAGCCATTCATTCCTTGAATATATGGAATTTGGATTACAATTGGTCTCTTGAGACGTTTACATTTGGCCCCGATTATGTAATCGGGTCTTCAGGTTTACATCTGGTCGCCATTTGATCCCCTTCTTATAGCACTATGGGAGCCACCTGCACCGAAGGGGGGTGCTCGCCGCCCCCAGGTGGACAGAGTGGGGTCGGCCAGCAACCCCACCTGGACCCCACTGCCCGATCGAGCACCACCCCCACTTGGACCCAACTGACGGTTCTAGCGCCAGTCACTTGTACCAACTGGCGATTTTAGTGCCACCCTCCTGCATGCAACTGGCCATTTGAGCGCCACCCACCTACATGCAGCTGGCCATTTGAGCGGCACCCACCTGCATCCACCTGGTCATTTGAGCGCCACCCACCTGCATCCACTTGGCTATTTGAGCGGCACCCACCTACATCCACCTAGCCAATTGAGCGGCTCCCACCTGCATCCTCTTGGCCAATTAAGCGCCATCCACTTGGACTCCTTGGCCAATTGAGCACTACTCACTTAGACCCAACTCCCCAATCGAGCGCCATTCACCCTGACCCAACTCCAAATTCCAGCGCCCAACGCCCCACATTATGAGTTGGGCTAACTGAGGGCGCTCAATGCCCCTACCCTGGTAGACTTGGGGCTGGGACAGACATCAATTGGGCCAAGTGCCTTCGCCCAGCGCCCCTACCTGGTCCCAGTAGTCCCTTCTACTGCACCCAATGCTCTTGCCCAGCCTCTATAGATACAAGGTGGAGCACATAGGCAAACACACAGACGGACGAGCACACAAAGCAGCTGCTCGTGGAGGAGATTTCTGATTTGTTTCTTGAAGAAATTTCTCAAGAGGAGTAACATCCCGTGGGGAGAATTTCTGTTCTCTGGCCTTTGGGTATATTGTTGCTTTTGAAGATTATATATTCATTTTGAAATAAAAAGGGACTCTGTTCCCCGAGCACTGCCAGTTAATTCAATATCTCCTCTGCCAGCCTGTGTTGCAAGGCTGTCCGTGTGTTTGTCCCTGATCGGTTCCCGACTCCAGCCAGTCTTAGTCAACTCGGTTTGTCTCCGGCCATTTTTGGCCACGTTAATCAGCCCCACTCCAGTGTATCGTCCAGTCACATAGTCATCGAAGTTATTTTAGATAGTTTATTCCAGTTGTTTCAATCTACATCCAGTTGATTCAACTGTCCCAGCTTACACAATTGTTTTAATCCATTCAGCTGCTCCAGTTTATTCAGCTGTTCCCTTTCCAGTTTGACTAACCACTTCAGTTGATCAATTACTTCAGTAAGTCCAACTGATCGATGGTAACCTAATATTTAACCATGATCTTGGCCATAATTCCCCCTGATGTTTACTTCATCCCAGTCACCTCGACCATTGACCTAAATCTAGTTTTGCTCTAGGTAAGTTACGATCCGGACGCCCCTTGCCTCACACACACCAGTTTTGCTCTGGATCAGTTACACCCCGACCGCTCCTCTTACGATTGTGGCCGTGCCACCGTCCCTCTGCATGTCCCGGCTATGATATAGTACCGTGCCCTATCACGTGGGCATGGAATAGCAAACGACACTCTGAGCATGCAATCATCCCAGCATGTGGACACATCTAGGGATTCCCATTCGCTCATCTCGAGTGAAACTTGGATCCTTGCACAACCAATTCAATTCCCACGGTGTTGCGTTCAGGGCCGGTACTTCACAGAATATACTCTCACTCGAGGTAACGTTATGTATGCAATTGAGTCCCTTCCGAAGTTATGACCTAGGGACCGTCATTCACGACGGATTTGTCCCGTGGCTTGCATATATGATGAGGAAAACTCATGTATCTCTGTAATGCCTTTCACGACTTTTGAAATGTGGATGATTATGTGTACCTTATTTCCGCTTTCATGGTGTTGGTTGTCGATATCTGTGCTGTCCCGCCAGCAGATGTACGATTCCCCTCTCACATCATGGCGCTTATGTTGCTTCATCTCCCTTTGCTGATGAATGAATCAAGGTGTTCGGATTCAATCTGATGTAAATAAACATCGATCGCTTGCAGTCGGTGGGGATCTCGTCCAGCACCCGATCCCTCACGTCGCCTGACACCTCCACACTTACAGACGTTTTCTCTTCGACCTAGGCTACCCAGTAGTTATATCATTGGTCAGCACGAGGTCCCGTTGTGTGCCCTCGGTACCTTCCCTTCAAGTATCCAGTCTAGCGAAAGGAAAGCCGTGGGGATATTGTTTCTCTTTCCTTTCTCCTCTTCCTTCTTCGTTCAAAAAAAAGAGGAGAGAAAAAAGCAAAAAGAGAAGAAACAACTACAATAGTACTCTCCTCTGCCATATTCCCCCCCCTCATTTCTGCATTATCTTGTCATTCTTAAGACTGTAAACCAATGCACATGTGCAGATGTTATTTTCCTATCACTATCTTTGCATGCTTAGTATGTGACAGAATTAGTGCAAAATCTAGTAGAATGTAGATGAGGTATTGTTTAATTCACTTTCAGAAAAAAATGAGGTATTGTTTAATTAAGTTATTGCTAGATGAGGTGATGATCTTGCAGAGTTAGGTGTGTCAACAATATTCATTTCTAATTTCTGATGACTTTGACATTATTTCTCCTAAAATCTTTAAATTTGTATACCTTCACTGTTGATAATGCCATTTATGTTTTTTTCTGTTGGAGCAGGCACAGAGAAGGGCCAGGGTCCATAAACTTCGACTGGAAAACGGTGCAGCGAAGGCTGCCGAAGAACTTCAGAAGTGTAACTATATCATTCTCCAACTTGTACTCTTTCTTTCAGTTAGTTAATTATATAATTCCATCCACTTTCCCAATATACATGTATGGCAATGATATTTTTGTTTTGACTTGTCTCCATTCCTAACAGTTCTTGATTTATCCTTTTCCTTTTCAGATGATCCATCTAAAGACCCTAATGTAACTGGAGACCCATACAAGACATTATTCGTAGCCCGACTTGTCAGTGATTCCAGTGGTTTTTCAATGTCTACTTATTTCCTTGTTGTTGCAACTTTACAGGGCATAAATAATCACCTAAATCTTTTTTGACCTATGCAGAACTATGAGACAACTGAACACCGGATAAAAAGGGAGTTTGAATCATATGGGCCAATTAAAAGGGTAAGTATTTTATCACCAAGTTTTGTTGGGAGCTCATTATTCCTCTTGAATTGGTAAGCTTTCTACATGTTGAGGAAAAACACAAGAAAAAACAGGTCTGGTCATACTTAATTGGCTTTCTTAAAACTTGGATTTCATTTGTGACTCGTGTGCTTGACATTTTTAACCCCTGGAAGACCTAAGTAGAGCCTTCTCGCTTTTAACCTTTCTTTTTTTTGGGGTGGGGGGGGGGGGTGTTGGGCGTCAGTTACCTACTTATGCCTGTCCTTAATGTATATCTTTCTTTGTATTGATTTTAGAAATCAAAGACTTAAGGATGATAATCAGTCTTGTTTTCGCTTTTTGTCTATATTTTTTATTTGATTACTAGTGCTACTAGGTAAATTTGTCCGATATTCCCCTTCCTCTCTTACCAATTTTTTTTATCACTTAGTATCTATTCGTAAACCAGAGTGGCATGTAGTTTTTGTATTTTCTTTCTACCTCACTTTATTTCTTTTGAAGTTCTATGGTAAGAGGAGATTTGCCTAATTATTGTGTTTAGTAATATAATATAAATTTATAATGGTGAAGATAAATGGTGGTCATACTACTAGTGGCATTCAGTTGATTGTTCGTCCAATGCTGGTGATGGATCCACATAAGAGGAAGTGGATTTGAAGTGTGGGTTGTTCTTTGTGATGCTCGAGGGTTTAACAGTCCCTTGGTTTTTGTGACTTACAACAGAGGGATGGGAGAGGACCTGAATGGTGGCTCATTTAGTTTGCACCTTGGGCTATCTTGTGATCAGTTCCTGTGGACTTATCTGGTGTGAGGCTTGTCGGCCATTCCACACTTCCCGTATTTGCTTGACACACATTATCTACATTCATTTGGGTCCTTTCACAAGGTTCTTTGTTGTCAAGTGAAGGAGGGTAGATGTTTTTAATTTTCCTGCTTACAAGTTTCACTCTTTCTTGGTACTTGTAATCCTATCAGGTATTTTTGTTGGGGATGTCAGCGTGGTTCTTTTACTGCTACAAGTTTCTTTTTTTACTTGGCCAATTAATACCGGCAGACATTCAGAGTACTGTCTGGGTAAGCCTGAAGAGGGTTTAATGACATTATAGTTATGTACGTTGGCTGGGTCATATGTTCCGTGTGTGTTTCATACGTCAAGTTGTTATTCTCAATGACAATCAAAGTCTTTGAGATACGGAACATTCCCTATATACATTGTTCGCTCCAGAACAATTCAGGTAAACGGATTGCTAAATATAAATGGGGAGCGAGCAGGTATTCTTCGGTAAAGTTAACAGTTTTAGTTTGGTGCATTTCTCTCATTCCATTGGTACTTTTCCCCCCTATGGCCAATAGTAGTTCAAGGATTCAGAAGACCTCTAGTATTTGTTGAATGGCCTGTGGAAAGATGGTGCATTTAACCTTTTCTGGTACATGGAGGGGTAAACAGACATAAGAGTAATGCCAGGTATATGTGCCAAAGGTTTGTGCTACTTTTTTCTTTTTTTTTCTTAACCTCTCTTTTTGATGGTTAGTAGAAATCCACTAGGTAGAAAGCATCCTGTCACTCACTGCCTCCCTATGTTATCACTCGATGGGCCATGTTCGCTGTAAACTCGTTTCTCTTAGTTTCCATCACAATGGTATTGGAAGCAACGTTCAGCAGTGCTCCACAGCTTCAGATTCATCGGAGGAACCACTCTCTGAATTTGAGATAAAAATTGAAAGGACAAACTTCCAGAATTTCTTGGTGCAGCTCTTCAGAGTACTGGCTGTCTGATTTCCAGTTTAGTTTTGAATATGTTGCATTCATGATGATACTAAAAATGTTTGCTTTAGTCTTAAAGGGCGAAAACAAAAATCTTCCCATGATTCAGAAGAGTTGCTGGTATCTTTCTCCTTGGACAATTAGTTGTCTTCTAAGAACTCCCTGGTAATTCAGATCTGGATTTTTTTTCTCTCTAAAACAAATTCCCTGGTAAGGGGATGGATGGTTATCTATATGAAATCTGGTTAATCGGGCACAAACATCAGTTTTTCTGCCAAGTGAATCGCAATGGTGGTGATCCATCCTGCGTGGCGAAGCTGTACACCTTAAAAGGTGAGCACGGCTAGTGCGATAGTGCCTGTCTGCCGTGCCAATTTAGGGTCTAGTGCTTTCAATGATTTTTCTTTGACAGGCTTCTGATTCTGAACATAATCTCCTTTGGTATTGTCCATGCTTTTTTGTGCTGATTTTTTTAAAACTTATTCATTTATCTGTTGTCAACTTAGGTGCGGCTGATCACCGATAAGGAGGCAAATAAACCAAGAGGCTATGCTTTTATTGAGTATATGCATACTCGGGATATGAAAAGTATGCCTTTTCTTCTTCTGTCATCACACACTCTATATGTTTTATTATGATTTGACTCATCCCTCTTCATGATGCAGATGCATATAAGCAAGCTGATGGGAGAAAGGTTGATGGTAGGAGAGTACTCGTGGATGTTGAACGGGGCAGAACTGTTGCTAATTGGAGGCCTCGAAGATTAGGTGGTGGGCTTGGCTCAACTAGGGTTGGGGGAGAGGAAGTTAACCTTAAAGGTTCTGGCAGGTGAATTTCACTTCCTTCTTTCATTTTTCTATTTCTTGTGTACTCATGTCTGTTCGATTTTTCGTAATATCAGTAGCAGTTATGAGAATACACAGGGAGATTGTAAGCTTTAAGTTGTTTAGGAATCATGAAAGTTTTGCAATCAGACATGTTTATTCCTTTGGTTGAGCATTAAATGAATATTGAATTGAACTGGTGGCTTTTTGGTCGGAGGAATATTTATCCCCTGCTTTTTGTTGATTTCCCCCCTTCCTTGTCAGGGACCCGCAGCAGATGGCTGCAGGACATAATAGATCAGAGGAGCCTAGGGCACGAGAGGACCGTCATGTGGACCGGTATCCAACGTTAACACTAGGAACTTGAAAACTTAAGTTTGTTTCCTTCTTGTTTCAAACTAATAAAAATAAGTGTAGCATATTATTTCTCCCACTCATTCCCTTATCTTCATGTTGAATAATTTGTCATTTCCTTTCCAGGGAGAGAGAAAAATCCCGAGAAAGAGGAAGGGAGAGAGACCGGGAGAGAGAGAAGTCCCGGGAACGTTCTCATGACAGGACACGCGAGAGGGATGTAAGAGATGATAGATATCACCACAGAGACCGTGATAGGAACCGAGACAACAGAGACAGGGAAAGGGAGAGAGAACGTGGCCGCGATCGTGATCGGGGTCGTGACAGAGACCGTGATCGTGAACGTGGCCGTGATTTTGATGGGGCCCGTGAACATGACCGTGAGCGGCGTGAGAGAGACAGGGAGAGGGGAAGAGATTATGATCGCAGTAGTCATGACATTGACCGCAGCCATGCTCGTGGAAGAGAGACAGACTACGCTCAAGTCGAGCCTAAGCATGACTGGGGAAGACCTGGTGAGGAGAGGGACTACGATCAGGGCAAACCTAATCAAAGCCAAGAATGGAATAATGAGCGTGGTGACTATGGCCATGGGCATAATTATAATTATTACGAGAATCAGCAGTATGATCACAATCCCCATGCCACCGGAGAGTTGGAGCGAGATCGCAAGCAGTTCAAGCGAGAGCCTGAAGATGAAGATCGCGGGCAATTTGAACAGATGGAGCCAGGCGAGTATAAAGGTCAGTATGATGACTCTGATCCACGTCAGAAAGAGAAGATGGAGAGGCCCCTCTCCGGTGAGTATTGAGTCAGACGCTGCCGGACGGTGGCTGCTGCTGGTAAGTTCCATGCCGTCAATGTCTACTCTTTGCGTTCAGATGGAAGGAGTAAATCCCTGCACTTGTGATAATTATGTCGAGGGGGATTTTTTTGTTCCCCCCTCTATTCCTGCCCCGAGCATTTTGATGTGATCTTTTTTCCTTCCTTCCATGGTATTTCTTGCAGTCGCTTGAAACATGGTTTGGCTTGATTTCGAGTATGATTCAGCTGGAATCCGTGGATGGCCGCTTTCTCTTTCAACGATTTCAGCTGCACAATCCAAACTCCGGTGGTGGCTTCAAGCTGCCTACCTGTATGCCCGTGAAGGGGGGGGGGGGTTACCTTTCCTTTTGGTTTGCCCATGATGCGTAATAGGAACTCGTCAGTTAACTTTGTGCTTTTTTTTTTTCTGTTTATGCTTGCAAACCCATATGCTGTGGCATGACAGATTCCGAGGGTGGCGTGTATTTTGAAGCTGTCTTGGCCACCTGTGGTTAGTTGACTCGAAGATGTTTCGTCTTGTTTAAGGGTGTTATGTCTTTATCTGTAACAACTTACCGTAGAAAGGATAAAATTGGTCGCTGCTTATTTGTTGGTGTCACTGCATTTTATCTTGGAGAAACATGCCCATAAACCAAAGCCCTCTAAAGGAAACCCTTTGTGGGGAAGATCTTTAGCCTGTTGTGGTAAACTGTGGCTCGGTTCTTGTCATTCTTCGTTAGGTTATATATCGCCAATGTTGTCCATTCGAAGTGTTAAAATTTTGACATAATCTATTGGCAATAGTCTCTGTATCTGTTAAATGGGTTGTGGTTCATGTGTTTATTATCATGGATCTATCTATCTCAACATCGTTATTTTGTGAATTTCAATACGATATCAGAGTATGATCTTGGGTTCAATCTCGTATGTTTCATATCTTGTCATCTCTACTTAATTAATCTTCACGGATGACCGTGAGAGAGAACGATGAAATTTGAGTATAGTTTTTGGATAATAGTCTCATGTCAGTTAAATGAGTATGTCAGTTAAATGATGAGTTGTGATTCATATGATTATGACCTTAAACTTGTGTATCTTAATATCGTGATTTTGTGAATTTCAACTTGAAGTCCTCTGTCTCGTGGTTTCTCATCATCTCATCCATTTAGTCCCCCACTCTCTGGAGTTGGCGGGAAACATTGTAATGGTGTCGAAGTGTCTGCGATCAAGTAGAGTTTGCGAGAGTTGTATGTTGTACGTTCTTTGAAGAGGCCTCACGGGTCTTGTAGATGCCCAATAGGATTAGAGACCTAGTGGGGTTGGGTTGAACTGAAAAGTAGATGGATCGTGGAAGTTATACAACCTGTGCTAGCCGTTTTTTTAAAAAATAAACTTATGGATATTTGCGATCGATCAGACATTTGCTGCGGTTGTCATACGTTTAGAGAGGCATTTCATTCCTTCGAACGGCCAATCCCCTCAACCACTCTTTTGTCCCTCGCGTATCGCTGCTTCGATAGCTAGCTAAAAGGAAAAAACTAAGGAATTTGAAGGATTCCGAAACGTTTTCGCAAAATAGTGGGAATCAGAATCAGAGGATTTCGATTTCCGGCAGGATTCTCAGAGCGCCATGGCACAGGCGATCTTTGTGAACGGAGTTCTCGTCTTTTTCATGGTGTCGGAGGTGCTGAGCTCAGTCCATAATTACATAAGGCTATATAAGTCATGCATCTTAAAATTTGTCGAGAAAACAAAATGATAATGCCAGATTGTTGGTGCAGAATTTTGGTAGCATTTCCATTTGAGCTTAGGTTAAGGTACATGATTTAGGCATGGGCAATTAATATGGCTCTCTATGGAAGGATTACGAATGTGCCCACAACGTCTCAATAATTCTTCTGTTCCCACTTATTTCGCATCAATTATATGCTAAGAAACTCTTGTTTAACGGATAAGACAAAAGAGTTCCATCCCAAGTCCCCTTCAACATCCAGTTTAATGCTGTTTCCTCTGTGTAGCCAAAATCATAAAACCTGGATAACTTGCACCTTGGGGCTCTTCCTCTCTCTCTCTCTCTCTCTCTGTTAGTAATGTTTTGGGCAACGTCAACGGTGGCATTATTTTTTTTTAAATTTTTTTAGTGGCTCCTATGTCAAATATTTACCTTGGCATGCCGATCACTTCACCATATCAAGATTCGTCGACTCGGTGATCCGTATCGGATCGGATCTTATCTGATCCGGTACGATACACCTAAGTCACAACCAACTCGACCCGACTCGGCGTGCATATCTCCTCTCTCTCTCTCTCTCACTGTGACTCGACCCGACACGGTCGATCCTGGGGTGATCCGCAGCGTATCGAGTTTTTCCAGATACGGTACGGCACACCCGAGTCGACCTGAGTCAGGCCGAGTCGGCAAACCATGCACCAGATGACGTGATACAAAAGTCAAATAAAAAAAAATCGCATGAACCTTGCGCAATTTGAAGCGTGCACTGTTCATGTATATTTTTTTTACTTGACCCCGATTTGTATGGAGCTCAATTCAAAATTAGGAGACTTTAGACTCACTCAAACAAACTTTCAAAAAACATAACGTCAACATTGCACAAAATGTTACTTTTTTTTGTGTGTGTGGGGGGGGGGGGGGGACGTCGCAAGGAAGGCAACATAGATATGGCATCTCCTCCCATTGTCCTGAGAACAAACAAGATGGAGGAGTAGCAGCCTCGAAACACCATTGAAGCTTCCATAGCAAGTAAGGTGCATCCATGTCTGTCCAAGGAAGAAACACCCCATCCACCGAGAACATGCGAGTGCTCCTGGCGGGCCTTCATGTCGTGGAATAAATGGCATCTTTCGCCGGATATGTTAATTAATTTGCTAAGCAATGCAACACCCATCAATGTAGTTGCTGCCAAGGATGATAACTAACAGGTGAACTTTGACGTCTGGCCAAAATTTTAACATGATAATCGTTTTCTGTCAGTGGAGTCTCGATTTTATGACGTCATTATGCACACCCCTCCCTTTTTCCATCTCCACGCAATTTAGGCCTCCTCTCACGAAAAAAAATTGTTTACCTGCCCCAAAACCCGTCCTGTGTTACGTAGAGGGCCCTTAACTATCATAGTTTCACCACCCGCAGTCTTCTGATCATGATTTGAAGGATCGTTCGTACCGATCGTACCGATCCTGTATCGATACGATACAATACAATTTAATATTGAGATAAAAGGTGACCTTTCATATATATATATATATATATATATATATATATAATGTAAAGTAATTCAAAAAAATCTTATCTCTGTTGGTTAATTAGGTGATTTGCGATCTCTAATCAGTCCACCTATGAAATTTCTTTGATATAAAATAAAACATATAATACTTTAAAGATATGGTAGCGTACCGGTTACATATCGTGCGCGCACTGGTCGTACCGATCACCGGTTAGTACAGTCCGATATATGTGATACGAGACGTACCGTATCAATTTGTCAAACTCTACTTCTAATTAATTAACTTTTAAAAAAATCTTATAATTAAGTGGTACAAGATTGCCCTCCCGGCCCTCTCTAAAATAAAGTTGAGAATGCACGAGCTATTCACATTGTGAAAAAAAAACAAGGTATTTTTAGATATCAATCCATGGTTCATATCTATTTTATTTAGAAAAACTCTCCTGTAATCCCAATATTTGTTTTCAATTAACCCCTTGTGATTACACATTGAGTTGGCAATTTTCCTTTTCACATGGGATTTTCTCCCCTTTGTAATTATACACTTAATTACCTCGATCGTAAGGGTACTTGATCTATCTAAAATTTCCCTTTTAAGAAACACATCATTCCAATTTCCAAAGAAGTTTCTTCGACAGTTGAAAACCCGGAACTTAATTAATTAGAAAGACTTCCTCCCTTTGCCCCCAACAAAAATTTTCTACTAGCTAATGTGAGTCTTCGTGGGTAGGGGTTTGAGATAACCTTAACATTCCCTTCCTTCTACAGTTGTACCGTCCCCTTTCTCACAGCCACACAGGTCGACTGACGTACGTAGTTTCCCCACAGCTTCACCGGAAGGGCATCTCTCCAACCACGCACGCACGGCCTGGGTCGACCCCCACGCATGCACGAGAAATATTCCTGACCGCATGATTCAAAATCCAAGGGTAAGTAAGGATCCCCATCCATGGAACCTGTACGGACGAAGGGGTCCGGCTGGGGGGCGGGGTTCCTCATGATGATAACAAAACCGGTTTATTTCCTGCAGTGGTCTACCTACGTACTTCCCCCGTAAAACTATTCGTGGAAAAGAGGGAAAACGAAAAATGCAGCAGCAGGGGAGGGAGGCAACAGAACAAGTGAAACCCGGCAATGATTAGGGATATAAACGTACGTACGAGCTGCATAACAGGGCAACCATGGATGCTTCCTATGAAAGAGTAGATCAGACTGATCTATTCTTTGTGTGTGTCTCTCTCTGTGTGTGTGTGTGTGAGAGAGAGAGAGAGAGAGAGATGTACGTGCATCGTCATAGGCAGCTGTGGATGTTTCTATGAAGGGGTAGAGAGAGAGAGAGATGTACATGCAGGAGTAGAGACTGATCAGAGAGAGAGAGAGAGGGAGGCGTACATACAGTGTAAACAGGCGGCTATGGCTGTTTCTACGAAGGAGTAGAGAGAGAGAGAGAGAGAACTCCACCCACAGTCTGCCTATCTGAGATTCTCCTCCTCCACTAGACTTTGGAAAGACATAATTAAAGAAGCTCACTACAGAGAAATTAACGTAACCTCTGTATAAGAGGAGGAGGCGGCAGCAGCTAGCAGCAGTCGGTCGCCTTCCTCCGAACTCCGTTCTTTCCGTTCTTCGACGTCTTCATCACCAGCTGCTCTCTTCTCTCTTGGGGGATCGATGGGCCGAAGAAGACAGGAGAGCCGCCGGCGGCGGCGGCGATGGATAGTGGCTGGTTCAGCGGCGGCCCTGCTCGTCTGCTGTACTCTGGCGTTGATGGGGGAGGCGGTCGTCGCAGAGAGGCCTCTGAGATCAAATGGCGTGAGAGGGCCCGCACAGCCGGCGGTGGAAGAGCCCTTCGCCCTCACCAGCTTCGTCAGGTCCCTGCTTCATGCTTACCGACACATTTGGCCGGTGAGCAAACCAGGAAAATTAATGAGATTTTAGACCTTGCAAATTAAGAGAATTCTTCACGTACCTCTATCTATTGATCTTAATTAGGGGTTGATGCACAGATCGACTTTTTAAAATCTTTTTTTAATCTTTTTTTAATCCTTGCCTGCTTCAATTAGATTTTCCAATTGAGTTCTTTAATTTGTTGGGGGGGGGATGTCTGAGATGGATTGGGCATATATATAATATATAAACATGTATGGGCATGCAGGACATGGAGTTCAGCTGGACGCTGGTGGCGGGGTCCCTCATCGGCTTCCTGGGCGCCGCGCTGGGCAGCGTCGGCGGGGTCGGCGGCGGCGGGATCTTCGTCCCCATGTTCACCCTGGTCATTGGCTTCGACCCCAAGTCGTCCACTGCCCTCTCAAAATGTATAATTATATATATATATATTTGGAAAACCGCCTGAATCCTTTATAATTTCTCTGCATGTCTTATATTATTCTATCATGATATTTTTCTGGATATATATATATATATATATATATACTCTCCTTCACATCATCACACCATTAATTAATATTCGTGTTTAACTGCTGGTAATATTTTTGTGCAAGTATATATATAATGATCTGTTCCTAATTAATTAATTCTTCTGTGTGTACAGCATCTGGTACTTGATGAAAAAGTACTCTTCATTCTGGCAACTATTAACTAATCCTTAATGGCACCTTTTGATAACCAAATAAGCCTAAAGTATATTGGGTTATTTGGGTCATTAATTATGGATTTGGGGACATTAGAATGAGATATATATTTGGAGGAGAATGAGTTATTTCAGAATAAGTTGAAGGGGTTTTTTTATTTTTTTCTGTAAAATATTGCATTTAACATTTAACTTTCTGTACAATGTAATTAACTATACATAGTTCATTATTAACCATAGTTAGCATACAAAAGAGATGCCTATTTTGAGGGAGGAGGGTTGGATATATGTATTACGAAAAAAAACTTGAATTAGTTATTCCACCATCTATTCTATCTTTTTACTTGTTTTTGTGTAATTTATTTTCTTTATTTTGTGGGTATATATATGTATGTATGTATGTATGTATGATATGATATGCTATGGTGCAGGTATGATCATGGGGGCGGCCACCTCAACGGTGTACTACAACTTGAGGCTAAGGCACCCCACCAAGAACCTGCCGGTGATCGACTACGACCTGGCGCTGCTCTTCCAGCCCATGCTCATGCTCGGCATCAGCATCGGCGTCACCTTCAACGTCATCTTCCCGGATTGGATGGTCACCATCCTCCTCATCGTCCTCTTCCTTGGTACCACTACTACTATGCCAACATATTCTTCCCCCTTCTTCTGTTTTGTTTGTTAGGGTTAACTTTGTTGATTAAAATATCAAAATTGTCATCCTTAATTAATGCCAAATATCAAATAAACCATCACTATCAATCAACAGTTTTAAAATATCATTAATGATAAAAATACCCTGAGAGAGATTTGGGGTTGATACGAAATGTTAGAGATATTTTTATCATTTATTAAAATTCTTAAAATATATTTAGATGAGAATTCACGTGAGAGATATAACAAAATTTTATTGCTGACTGTCAACCTAACACAAACCCACTTATTTCTCATCCGGACTTGATAGAAATATTTGACAGAATAAGATTCACGTAGTCCACCCCAAATATTTGAGATAAGATTCTATTGATGATAACTATGATTGACATTCTTAAATTTTTTGACTAATTACAATATATATATATGCACACACTTTATGATATTTGACAATTGGGGATGATAAATTTTGATATTTCGCATATAAGCTATGAGCAAGCCAGATTTTACTAACATAACAAAATAACACGGTCTTTGACTGATGATGGTAGGCACTTCAACCAGAGCATTCATCAAAGGCATAGAGACCTGGAAGAAGGAGACTGTGACGAAGAAGGTACGTCATCACCCTTGTCTCCAATTAATCAACTGTCCTACAATACAATGTGTCCGCCTCGTCGATCTACACAGAATTCTGTAACACTCCCCAACATTTCAGGAAGCAGCACAAGTGTTGGAAACATCACAACTCACGAATGGTACTCACCAAGCTATGAACTTTTCTCCATCCCCACACATACATAACACTAGGATTACTTGCTCTTAACTTACATAACACAATCCAGAAAGTGGAAATAACACAAGAACAATATTACTCACTACAAATCTGTTCTAATGCTGTGTCTGTGTTTCAGACAGCAGTACTGCACTGGGCTACAGACCTCTGCCAAGTGGTCCAACTGCTAACATGCAGCAGCAGACAAGGCCCCCAGCAGATGAGGAGGTAAAGCTCCAAAGGGACTCCAGGCTCTGCTAGGGGGACCCTAATTGATTATCCAGAATCCAAATATCCTTCTTTTTTTCCCCAACAAATAAAATGGCTGTAATTAAAACAATGATATCAATTTTTAATTTATTCCAGGTACCCATCTTACATTATATTCGTTGGAAAGATTGTATGCTGCTTCTATTTGTGTGGGTGGCATTCCTTGCTGTGCAGATAGCTAAGGTGAGAACTTGGTCACGAGGGCTTATCTGTTTGATTTGTATGCACACAGATACCTCCACACTTCTCTTATACAGTTGCTCTTGTTCTCATGTCATGCTAAATTGTGCAGACATTCGCAAAGACCTGCTCCTTGGAATACTGGGTTTTAAACGCATTGCAGGTGAGGAGCACTAGGCCAAAAGAGTTTTGGTCTAACAGAGGCGAAATGTTCCTCCTAAAAGCCACCATCATCGCCACCTTTGTCATCGAGTTTACGTTAATGTAAAGCCAACGTAGAACCATAAAAGATCTGAACTTAATTTAATGAAAAGACAAAATCTTAGAGAATCCATCCATGCACAAATCATTAAGAAGAAGAAGAAGAAAAAATCCCTGCTTAGTACAGGAGGTACTAGTATACAAGCTTGATGACACATTCTGACAGTGTGCTTTGTGAAGGTGCCTACGGCTGTTGCTGTGACGTTTTACGAAGCCATGAGCTTGTACAAGGGAAAGAGGACCATCTCATCAAGAGGAAAGCAAGACATGAGCTGGAGAATCCATCAGCTTCTTCTCTATTGTTGCTGTGGAATATTAGCTGGGATTGTTGGAGGTCTACTCGGTCTTGGAGGTGGTTTCATCTTGGGGCCACTTTTTCTTGAACTCGGAGTTCCCCCACAGGTTTTGGTTCCTCTCCCTAACTCTATATGCAGAAATAAGCAGATACCTCCACATAAAGTATTATATAGTGAATTGGTAAGGTAACCAAATTGTGATTTTCATATCCAAGTTGAAATGGTTCATGAACAGCATTACTTTCCATTTACGAAAGCATATACACTTTTCAGAAGAAAAAAAAAATCCATGCTTGACATTATATTTGCCTTCGAGAAATACTAGAATAGTTGAGTGCAACCTCTTACATTTACATGTTCTCTCATGCCTTTTCATAGGTTGCAAGTGCAACATCAACCTTTGCAATGGCATTCTCGTCATCCATGTCTGTCATCCAGTATTACCTATTAAACCGTTTCCCGGTGCCATATGGTAAGTTGCAAAAACAATCATCAGAGAGTTGGAATAAATTCAGACTTGATAATTGAGATAGGTTATCATCTCACTTAATATTTATTGGATCTAGCCCCATGAATCTCATACTAAACTAATGCCACTAATGTCAATGGAGCTCCCTGGTTGGAGACGATGGTCAGATTTGATGTCTAAGATGCTGATCTATTTCAACTACTCAATCTAAAACCCAATTCAAATCTCCAGATAAGGTTCCAACTGATGCACAATAATTTGAAGGGAAACATGTCTTTTTTTGTTTCAGCTGCTTATTTTGTGATTCTGGCCACGATAGCTGCTTTCACTGGTCAACACATAGTGAGAAAGCTAATCATGCTGCTAGGTCGAGCATCGCTGATAATCTTTGTTTTGGCACTGACCATCTTCGTGAGTGCAATCAGCTTAGGTAAAAAGTGTGTTAATAATATTTATGATGTTTCATTTCATTCTATAATATTTTATGCTCAATGTGTTATCATCTACTGCAGGTGGAGTGGGTATAGCAAACATGATTAAGAAACTGGAGACAAAAGAGTACATGGGCTTTGAGAACCTTTGTTATCACTAGGGGGCATTCTTCATTTCAGATTCTTGTAATTTTTAGCATCTAAGAATGATTAAACCTTCTTTTGTTCACAATACTGGCGACCAAAAAGATCAAGCTTCTTTATATCATTAGGTTTTTGTCCATGTAAAAATGACAGTCCCTTCTTCAACAAAAGGAACCCCCCTCTTAATTTATGTTCACAGAACAGGCATTATCACTAAGAGTTCCTTTAGGAACAGAGTAAATAAAGAGAGTGGTATAAAAATTTACTGATTGTTTACGATAAAAGAATGCAGGAGAATGCAGGATGCTGAAGAAAGAATCCTTTATAAGCACCACGTAATCCATGTGGAAAATAAGGATGGTCAGAATCAATTTATGTACAAAAATTGTTATCCAGATCTTTGGTCTTTATCCCAGTTATATCTTTAGAACATTCTATGATTTTTTAAATTTACATTTTGAAATGCAACCTATGTGGAGAAAGTGAATGATCTGCTTGATACGATGAACAGTTTCAACTGAGAAAAGAAACACAAACAGATCATTTTTGCGAGCTGCCAAAAAAACATACTCCAATAATAGCAACATGCATCCATTAAGTTAGGAATTGGTGTACAGCTGCACAAGTTATGACTATAAGATTAAGCTTGTTTCAGATGTGCTCGAGTAACAACTTTGCCATTCACAGTTATCTTTATCTACTTAACAGACAAAACACCAAGCACAGATGTGAGGGAAACGTTACTACCAATCTGCCCAAAATGACACAGGAAGTCATGGAAAAATATATTTTTTACCTTCGGGAAACAAAATGGCAGAAGATTTAGCATAGCACATGCATCTTAATCTTTAAGACTCTGTGCCCCAAAGGAGAAGAAAATATGCAGGGTCAATTACTTTGCACCCTTGAAGATGCTATAATCAGTCTACCATTCAGTCACCATGGTTCATGAGAGCTAAAAGAACACTTTGGGTACTATCTGTACACTCCTTAACTTGGAAACAAACAATTGACCTGTCCCAATTATAATTGTAAAGGGGGATCATATAAATCCAAGGAATTTTTACAGACTCGAAGATTATAGAGTTGCATTGATAATTGATATTTCACTAGCTATTAGAGGGGGCCTAAAATAATATGAGGCCCTCTCTAAACCTTGCAAAAAGAACAGATAACTATATTTAAGTTTATGTTGGCAACTAGTGAGGCAGTTTTTCTTGTCAACCTCTAAGCATTTTAAACCAATTTCATATACTATTCAATTGATGAAAGTGTATTTTTATTGTCACAAGCATTTCAAAAATTGACTATTCATACATCATGAAGGAAGAACAAGAACTATCTTCATTGCTAAAATGGAAGTATAGAAGAATGCAAATGTTTAACATGCAGAATTAAATGAAACTTTAAGCCCTCTTTGGTTGAGGGTTAGCCCTGGGTTAACCCGAAATTAACCCAGGGCTAATCTATTTTGTTGTTTGATAGCAATTTTGGTTTTATCGGATTA
This sequence comes from Amorphophallus konjac, assembly GCA_022559845.1. NCBI lineage: Eukaryota > Viridiplantae > Streptophyta > Magnoliopsida > Alismatales > Araceae > Amorphophallus > Amorphophallus konjac. The sequence goes on along the minus strand of JAHNEJ010003629.1, from coordinate 771,568 downwards.
AATTCTGGGCTAACCATGGGTTACCACCGGATTACGAAATCGACCTGTGGAGGTGGGTTTAGAAGTGGGTTAAGTTCATATGCACATTAAATGCACTCTCTCCCTCGCGCTCTCTCTCTCCCTCTCTCCCGCGCTCTCTCTCTCCTCTCCTTCCCCCACGCTCTCTGTCTCTCTCTCGCACTCTCTCCTCTCTCTCTCGCATTAATGATAGGTTTTACCAGAAATTTTATTATGATAATGAAATATTTATCATATAGAATTTATTAAAAAAATTATGAGTTAAAAATAAAAATATTAAGATAAATAGTATTTAAAAAATATTTGTGACTTTTAAATTTTAATTAGCGAGATTAATGATGTTTTATCAAAAATTTATTTTCATGATGTATCCAATTTATAGAATACATTAAGAATATTTAAAAATTAAAATAAAATATTTTTTAAGATGAACAATAACCTAAAGTAACCTAAACTCGTAATTAATGTCATTTTTGACTTTTGAATTTTAATTAGTGAGATTAATTATGTTTTATATCTAAAAAAGTTTATTTTCATTGTATATTCAAATCGTAAAATATAATAAAAATATTTTAAAAATTAAAATAAAATATTTGTTAAAGATGAATAGTAATCTTGGCTTGTAATTAATGAAGTTTATGTGTTTTGAATTTTAATTAGTGAGACTAATTATATTTTATATCAAAAATATTTTTATTTTTATGATATATTCAATTTGTAGCATATATTAAAAATAATTTAAAATTAAGATAAAATAAGACATTTAAAGATGAATAGTAACCTAAACTAGTAATTAATGTGTGAGAGATAGAGAGAGAGTGACGTGAGAGAGAGGGGAGAGGAGAGAGGTAGAGAGAGAATGGGAGATATATTAAAAAATCAAAAAGATATATAAATATAATATTTTATTTGTAATCATTACCAGGTTAACCTACTACTTATCAAATCACACTGGATTAACAATAAGTTAGCCTATCTCCTTACTCTCGAATTAACACCCCTCCTATCAAACTAAAAATGGGTTAACTCCGGATTACTTTAATCGGGTTGAGTTAGTCCACCTTTAACCTAACTCCATACCAAAGCCAGCCTAAGGGTGTTCATTTATTGAACAAAGATGCATACTTTTAACTAGTTAATTAGCATAAGCATTATTAATACCGCGACTTTAGTTTATCAAATGATTTAGAGCTCGTGTACTGGACTTTTCCCCACCAATTGTAGCCAGTGTTAATTTGCATCGACATAAAGTCCGAATACCTTTGATTAGCTGTCAAAGAGACCCCTAACCTGTACAATATCCATTGTGATATTGAGAGTTCTATCTGATAGATTTGATCGAAATGATCATCCATTAGAGATATATATTTGCAGGAAAAAAATGAATATTTCATTCTTTGAATTCGTGATGCATGGTACATGGATCTCCAATTATATGATCAGATCATTTGATTGACATTTGGTCATCAATCCACCGTTGGATCTATATTCGGTCATGATCAAACCGTTTGATTTTATATCCGGCCAAGATTAGACCATTCTATTTGCTTCCTGCTACAATCAGACTATCGGATTTTGTATCCGGTTAAGATTGGACCATCAGATTTGTTCTAGGTCACAATCACACTATGGGGTTTAACTTGCATCACGATCGGACCGTTGGATCGCCAATATGATCACTATCGGGCCGTCGGATTATGTCTTCGATCAAGATCAGACCTTTGGATTTGATCTGGGTTAAGATCTAACCGTTAAATCTACATTTGGCCAATATCCGATCGTCGGATTAGCTCTAGATCATGATCTAACCATTAGATTTGAGTTTGGTCAAGATCCAACTGTCGGATTAGCTCTAGATTACGATATGGCCATTGGATTTAAGTTTGGTCAAATTCGACTGTTGGATTACTTATCGATCCAAATCTGACTGTTAGATTTGAGTTTGGTCAAGATCTAACCGTTGATTAGTTCTCGATCAAAATTTGACCATCAGATTTAAATTTGATCAAGATAGGACCGTCGGAGTAGTTCTCGATCAAAATTTGACCATTAGATTTAAGTTTGGTCAAGATCTGACCGTTGGATTAGTTCCCGATCAAAATTTGAATTTCATCCTGATCGGACCATTGAATCGCCATATGGTCACTAGCGGACCGTTGGATTGACTCATGCCCATAATCACTCTTTTAATTGTGATTGAACCATTAGGTTGACTTGGTGTCCATAAAAGACATTTCTGCATAAGGCGGGAGTATAATTATAATTTTTCCATAAGTAGAGTATATTTACAATTTTCCTACAAGTAGGGTATATTTGTAATTTTCACGAGCATCCGGATTTTTCTATAATTTTCCCTCAAGCAAGGATATATTTGTAATTTTCTCACCATTGGAGGTATTTCTATAACTTTTCCTCAAGTAGGAGTATATTTGTAATTTTCTCACCATTTGAGGATATTTCTATAATTTTTCCTCAAACAGTGGTGTATTTACGATTTTTGAACATGGTAGGATTTTTCCCATGATTTTCAGACATGGCAGGATTTTCCCCATAATTTTCCCTTTCTAGCCGATATGCACTTGGATTTATTCCACTTAGAACCTACGACTTAGGAACACTGCACATAGGGCATATATGCAACATATACCCCATCTTTATATTTTGTAAATACATGAGTACACATTTGAACACTTGGGCACCCCTTTGGGTCTTCCACTATGCTTGATGCTTGCTTCTTGGTTCTTCGTGGATGACCATTTGAATTTATTTCCTAACATGTCTATTAGGACTTAGGGACAATACACACATGTGAACATACCATGAGTTTTCTTCTCAAAAAACAAACAAGTCTTCAACGCGCCAAGAGTCCCTTGCGCATACCTCACCTTAGGGGGTGCTAAATAAACCTTATCCCAAGTCTTCCTCTTGCTTTAAGTGCTCCCTTGGTACTGCTCCGTGTATTGTGTGTTGGAATGAGCCCCTTCCTCCCCCTTTTATAGGGATCTTAACCGGGGGGACCTCACATCCATTCCAGAGTTGGGTATTAATTACTCATTGGGGTGGGATTCCCCTAGTTAAGGAGGCACAATGGACCCCCACCTCCCCCCGGTTCACCAAGGGAGGTAAGTTCACCTTATTTTGTTTTCTTTTCACAAAAGATGAGAGAGAGAGAGAGAGAGAGAGAGAGAGGAGATCGCGGGCCCTATTCCCCCCGGGCTGGGAGCTGGGTACGAAAGCCCCCCTGCTCCCCCCGGTTTCGCTGGGGGTGGAAGCAGGGTGTGAAGGCCCCCAGCTCTCCCCAGTTTGACCGGGGGTGGAAGCTAGGTGCGGAAACCCCCCCCCCCCCTCCACTGATGCGGGACAACTACGAGACTCGACTAGATAGACGATGCGACCAGCAACACACTACGACGCGGCACCGACGAGCTCCAGAAGATACGAACTTGCCCCAAATAAGAAGCGCTACTCACAGTCGTCCCCATCAAGGGAAACGCGACGATCGTGCACGGTTGGGAAACCAGCTTTAGACTTTGGGTAGTCGGCTCACTCTCGTGCTCGGAATGAGTCACGGGACGGGTTTCGCTCTCACAACTCACCGCGGTGATTAAAATTAAACTAACTAGGAAAGGTAACTACTCACATGCAGCGGCAGTAAAGTGCATACTAAATAAGCAGAAAGACAATAAGAGTGATGGGTGTACCTCCACGCTCACGGCGTGGCGATGACGTCCCGGCCGTGAACCGTCACTCCCGGTATAAACTAATATTTAATTACAGCAGTAAAAATAAACTACGGCCCACTCCACGCAGGGAGGTAAAAGGCCACAACCAGCTATCCGGGAGCGCCGTTCAGGGGTTGGCGGGCAGCAATGTGCGGTTCCGGGCGGTGGCGGGCAGCACGGTGGTGGCGCTCAATGTGGGGCCCACAAGGCTCCAAGTGGGCCCGACTACTGGGACAGTGGCTTTCGGGCATCTTCTGGCAACGGCGACCGGAGGGAGAGTCTCTGGAGTGCCCCGAGTCGATCCCCGGGAGCGGTGGTCGCTGGTGGTGAGTTGGGGAATTTATTGGGAATTAATCCCCAATGCTGTCACGCAGGCCAGTTTCAGGCCAGACTGGCGCACTTCCACGAAAACGGCCGGCACGACCAGATCCGAAGTCGGATTGGAGCGTGGTTGGCGCCGTTAGAAAGATGACTCGAAGATCTTCAACATAATGGAGATTCAGCTTCATCCAACGGTCTGATTTTTGATTGCCAGCCTCTGTGTGACTGTGTCTTTTCTGGCTCGGACCGACAGATCTCTCAGGCAGGAATGGATCTGCCTATTCTTGGGCTTTGACCGGGGTTCAAATGAATGAACTAGGACCTGGGATTTTTATGGCGGGTAGAGGGGAGGGTTACAAAGACGCACATAGGTCTTTTGTGAACTTTGGACAACATTTTAGGGGTGAGAAAAATATTCTACTGGGATCTATTGGGCAGATTGTGAGGTGTGTAAACAAATGACTGGGAGGAGGGGAAAACGGGCTCTAATCGGCATGAAATTTTAACTGGGGCTGGGGGAGACACGGGGAAACCTACCCTCAAAAGATCAGCTCGATCCAACGGCTGGATCAAAAGTTATGACTCCTTCTTTGAGCTTCAGATCTACAGGTCACCGGTTTGGACAGCAGCTCGGCGGCGGGGCTGTGGCGGCTCCGGCGGCGGCGGTGGCGGCGATGGACGATCCCAGCAGGTAGTAGAAGAGATGAGGAAGAGATTTAGGGGGAGATAGAAGATCTATACTCAGATCTGGAAGAGATTGAGGAAGAAAGGGGGAAGAACACTCAAGAACAAGAGAGAGAGAGAGGGGGGGGGGCACACCAAGCTTTCTCCAATTTAATTCTCTTGTAATTTTTTCATTTTCTTCTCCACAAATGATACAAGAGACTATAAATAGACACACCCTAGATCTAGACCAAAGGACATCCACTAACATCAAAGGACATCCACTAATATTGGTCAAGGGTAGGTGGGGGACAAGCATGGGGGACAAGGAGCACCAAATGACATCCACTAACCTTGGTCCAAGTGTAGGTGGGGGACAAGCATGGGGGACAAGGAGCACCAAAGGACACCCAATAACCTTGGTCCAAGTCTTCTAGAAGGTCCAATTGAGCTCCTAATGGTCTTGAGGCCCAATTTAGAAGTTGGACCCCTTATATGAAGAGTAGCCCATATTACAATCTTGACCCGACTAGAAGTTAAAATAAAAATACACACTAATACACTCAAAATACATAAAATGTCAAAGCTCCGACGAAAGCTCCGTGCTGTCACCCAACCACAAGAAGTCGGAATGCTACGCTTCTGGTACCGGCGACTAGCTCTGGTGTCCGCACCAATTCTCCCCGGGTGGGAGAAGCTCGACCCCGTCGAGTAAGGGTCGGGTCGCTCTGGTATCGATCCAGTAGATCTAGATCTATCCTTTGTAGCTCGTCCCGGGTGATCCAAGTGTCATCGGATGCGGGCCGTCCCCTCCAACGCATTAAATAGCGCTGGTACACTCCGCCTCGAGTAGTAGTCACCTGCTCATCCAGTATACACTCTATCTGCTCTCGCTGCTGAGGTAACAAGGCTGGAGGTGGGCGCTCAAGGGTGGTGTCACTCACAATGGGCGGGGATGACTCAAAGGGCTCACTGGGTATCACCGATGGGTCCCTATAAGCGACGAGATCCGAGATGTTGAAAGTGGAGCTGATCCCGTAATCCTCTGGCAAGTCCACAACATATGCGTTCGACCCGACTCGCCTCACTACCCGAAAGGGACCGACACCACGAGCATGCAACTTCTTCACGGCTCCCGAGGGAAACCGTTCAGGTCTGATCCTGATCATGACACAGTCGCCCTCCTGAAACTCACGGTGGTGCCTATGGGCGTCAGCCAATTCTTTGTATCGTGCGTTGCTGGACTCAATGTGACGACGTATATGCTCATGCAACTGTCTAATGTGATCGGCAAAAGACTCGGCTGACTCAGACACACAGGACTGGACGGGAGATGGAACTAGGTCTATGGGCCTTCTGGGTCTACGGCCAGTGACAATCTCGAAGGGACTCATACCGGTAGACCTATTGACCGAATCGTTATAAGCAAACTCGGCTAAGGGTAAGACCAAATCCCAATCCCTGACTCGATCTCGGACAAGACACCTAAGAAGATCCCCCAAACTCCTATTGACAACCTCAATCTGACCATCGGTCTGGGGGTGATATGCCGTGAAAAATTTTAATTGAGTACCCATCATATGTCATAGGGTTTTCCAGAAATAGCTAGTAAAGCGTACATCCCTATCGGACACTATAGTGCGGGGAAGTCCAAACCTGGAGACACAGTGGGAAAAGAATAGATGGGCAACTCTAGAGGCATCCGAGGTTTTGAAGCAAGGAATGAATAATGCCATCTTCGAGAACCTGTCTACAGCCACAAAGATGGAGTCATGCTGTCGGAGGGTGCGGGGCAATCCCAACACAAAGTCCATGCTAATGTCCTGCCATGGACTATCCGGACGGGGAGGGGAGTATAGAGGCCGGTATTCTGCTTCCTTTGTTTGGCCATGGCGCATGTGCGGCACTGGGCCACGATGCGAGCAACATCTCTCTTCAAGATAGGCCAATAGAATCTATGCTCGACCGACTCTATGGTCTTGTTCCGGCCGAAGTGACCAGCAAGACCCCCCGCGTGCATCTCCCAAGTAAAAAAGTCACGAACTGAAGTCCGTGGGATGCACAATTTGTCACCCCGGAATAGGTGACCCTCCTGTAGCACAAACTCGCTATAATCCCGCGAGGGACCAGCCTGAAGGGCTACATAGATCGGACCGAAATCTGGACAATCAGCATAGGCATCCTTCAGCCTCTCTAAACCTACCACCTCTACACTCATGGTGGTCAACATCATCATCCGCCGACTCAGCGCATCAGCGACCTTGTTCTCCGCCCCTGCCTTGTGCTTGAGCACAAAGGTGTACTCTTGGAGATACTCCACCCAACGACTATGGCGAGCATTCAGCTTCTTTTGGGTATGGAGGAATCGTAAGGCCTCATGATCGGAAAAGAGGACAAACTCCTGGTGCAAAAGATAATGCCTCCAATACCTCAATGTCTGGACGACTGCGTAAAATTCCTTGTCATAAGTGGAATAGCACAGTTGGGCATCGTTAAGCTTCTCGCTAAAGAATGCAATGGGGTGGGACTCCTGACTCAATACTCCACCAATGCCTACCCCAGAAGCGTCACATGTGACCTCAAACACCTTATAAAAATCAGGAAGTGCAAGGACATGTGCCTGGGTCATACGCTCCTTGATGTCTTGGAATGCTGTGGCTGCGGCTTTGGTCCATACAAATGCCCCCTTCTTTATGCAATCAGTGATTGGGGCAGTGATAGAACTAAAGCCACGAATGAAGCGGCGGTAGAACGTCGCTAGGCCATGGAAACTCCGAACATCGTGGAGTGTGCGGGCTCGGGCCACTCCTGGATGGCCCTAATCTTCTCCGGATCAGCGGAGACTCCATCTCTCGACACAATAAACCCGAGGAAAGTGATATGATCAGACATGAAAGCACATTTCTTCGGGTTGGCGTATAAAGTCTCACGCCTCAACACAATGCAGACCTGCCTAAGATGGTCTAAGTGATCCTCCCTAGTGCGGCTGTAGATAAGAATGTTGTCAAAGTAGACGACCAAGAAGACCCCTATCATAGGGCGTAAGACCTGGGTCATCAACCGCATGAAGGTGCTAGGGGCATTGGAAAGCCCAAAGGGCATAACCAACCACTCAAAAAGACCATCCTTGGTCTTGAATGCCGTCTTCCATTCATCCCCAGGCCTGATCCGCACCTGGTGATAGCCACTACGAAGGTCTATCTTTGAGAAGATAGTGGCTCCCGACATCATATCAAGCAAGTCATCCAATCGGGGAATGGGAAAACGATACTTCACCGTGATCTTGTTGATTGCACGGCTATCAACGCACATCCTCCATGTGCCATCCTTCTTCGGGACCAATAATGCGGCAACAGCGCAAGGGCTCTTGCTGTCCCGAAGAGATCCCCGACTCATCAACTCCTCGACTTGCCGCTGTAGCTCGGCATGGTCCGTGGGACTCATCCTATAGTGGGGAAGGTTGGGCAAGGATGAGCCCGGGACGAGGTCGATCTCATGCTGGATATCCCTCATAGGTGGAAGGCCTCCAGGGAGGTCTTCGGGGAAGACATCGGAAAATTCCCTTAATATTGCGGCTATCTCTGGGGGATGCTCATCCTCTGACCTAGGGGCGACATCCTCTATGCCCCTGACAACGACAGCTAGAATGGGGTTACCCCCGGTCACCTCCTGTTCCATCTCTCTCGAACTGATCATCATCAACCTCCTGGGTGGAGGGTCCACTCTGCTAGGAGTAGTCGACGAGGTGGATGCCTGTGCCGAGGACAAAGTGGGTGGACCGACCTTCCCCTGACCAGAAGTGGTCGTAGTGCTGGGGCCAGCTGGTCCGCGGATAGATGGGTCCTTCGGCTGGACTGGGTGGAGGGTAATCCTATGGCCATCATGGTCGAAGGTGCAAGTGTTCGACCTACCATGAAGGGTGGCATCTCGGTCAAAGAGCCAAGGCCTACCAAGGATGATACTTCCCACCTCCATAGGTAGTACATCGCACCATATCGCATCATGGTATGCCTGGAACTGCAGCGGCACCAGACACCGCAGTCTGACCGGGATGGAAGTGGAATCCACCCAAGAAACTCTATAGGGTGCGGGGTGATCCACGGGCGTCAAACCAAGGCGCTTGACGGTGCCTGTGGAGATAGCGTTGATGCAACTCCCGCTATCTATAATCACCTTACAAGCTTTCCCTTCCAGCCTACAAAATGTGTGGAATATGGTGGTGCGACGTCAGTCGTCGCTCACCTGAGGCTGGGTAAGGATGCACCTGACTACACCCAAATGTACGTCATCCTGATACGAGGTACCAGGGACGTCAACCTGCTCGCCCTCCAATAACTCGTCAAAGAATTCCTCGGCCAATTCTTGGTCCGGCTCGTAGCTGACTGGCACCAACTCAGGCGTGGGGTCACGAGCCGGTGTGTCGGCAATAACAAGTGCGCCCTGGGTGGGACACTTGCTGGCAAAGTGGCCAACTCCACCACAAGTGTAGCAACGGTCTCGTGTCCCATTGCCCTGAGATGTTCCACCAATCATTGGCCCCTTACCCTTGTCCTCTCGATGGACTGGGGGTGTAGGAAGAAGAGGCCGAGCTGGCACGGCAGGCTGATAAGGTCGAGGGGCAGGGATGGGTGCCTGCGGGCGAGGGGGAGGGTCCCTCGGAGGGAAAGTGCGGAGCCTAGGAGCAGTGGGGTCCTGCCGAGGGGGTTCAGGGGGACGGGCCACCGGAAACCGGCTATAGGAGGTAGGCGTGGTACGAGGGTCGGTCCCACGCTGATAAGTGAACCCCGGGCGCTGGACGGGAGCGAACTCCGCCTCGAACTGCTCCAACTCTAGAGCAATCTGGTATGCATCTTCCAAGGTGGTAACATTGCGGCGAAACAATTCATATTGGTAGTGGGGCCGCAAACCACGACGGAAGCGCGATACAGGCATGGTGCTCTCCTCCGTAATGCCACATCGCAAAAAGTACTCGTCAAACTCCGCGATGTAGTCTGACACGGATCGGTTCCCTTGGGAGAGACTCTGCCACCTATCAATAAGTCGCTGACGGTATGTGGCAGGAAGGTACTTACGCCTAAGCTTGTCCTTCATCTCATCCCAAGAACCTATCTGAGACTCATGACGCTGAAAGAGCAAGCTCTCTACATTGCTCCAGTAAGTCTGTGCTTGCCCCAACAACTTCATCTTGGCATATCTGACCCTCCGGTGGTCCGTCATCTCAAACCACTCAAAGTACCGGTCCATGCTGGCCTCCCAATCAAGATAGATCTTGGGTTCCAAAGGCTTGGACCCATCAAACGTGGGAGGGTCCACACAGACAGTCTTGAGGATCCGTTCGTCCTCATCATCCCTATGTGGTCGGTGACCATGCCGGCGCCGGCCATGTCCCCTGGAATCGTTGTCGGACTTGTAGTCCTCAAAATGGGGGGCATGCTGCCGTTGTTCCTCAGCCCGAGGTGGTGCGAGCTGAGCAGTAGGCGCGGGCTGGGCAGCAGCCACAGGCTGGGCAGCATGTGCCTGAGGGGCCGGGAGAATGCCGGGTAGGTCTCGGCGAGGGGTTCTCTCCACACTCTCTAACCTTCCAACTAGTCCTTGGACAGATCGGTCAGAAGCCTCGACGCGGTCCTCCATGGCTTTGAATCGGCTCTCCATACGCTCGGTATGCTCCCTAAGAGTTTGCTCGGACCTATCCATGCGCTCCATGAGTAGAGCTATCATGTCCTCCACGGAACGGCCTCCCGGGTTGGCACCTCGGTGTTCACCCATAGTGTCAGGGCGATGGTACTGGGCACCTCCACGGGTGGGCATGCAATGCGATGTAAAGAGAGCTAAGGGTGACTCACTAGACAAATAGGGATGGACCGATGTAAGTTGAGGACCCTAGACTAAAACCGATATCCGGTACCTGGCGGAGTCCGGGGATCCGAAGATCCTCTCAAGCCAGTGAGTCACCTCCCCGATAGGCGTAACCTAACGGTCGGGCAACACTTTTTTTTTATATACCGAATATTAGGATGCAATGCAAGACCTTGGACAAGACTACCCTAGACTCAAACCGGCTCTGATACCAATTTGATGCGGGACAACTACGAGACTCGACTAGACAGATGACGCGAGCAGCAACACACTACGACGCGGCACCGACGAGCTCCAGAAGAGACGAACTTGCCCCAAACAAGAAGCGCTACTCACAGTCGTCCCCATCAAGGGAAACGCGACGATCGTGCACGGTTGGGAAACCGGCTTTGAGACTTTGGGTAGTCGGCTCACTCTCGTGCTCGGAATGAGTCACGGGACGGGTTTCACTCTCACAACTCACCGCGGTGATTAAAATTAAACTAGCTAGGAAAGATAACTACTCACATGCAGCGGCAGTAAAGTGCATACTAAATAAGCAGAAAGACAATAAGAGTGATGGGTGTACCTCCACGCTCACGGCGTGGCGACGACGTCCCGGCCGTGAACCGTCACTCCCGGTACAAACTAATATTTAATTACAACAGTAAAAATAAACTACGGCCCACTCCACGCAGGGAGGTAAAAGACCACAACCAGCTATCCGGGAGCGCCGTTCAGGGGTTGGCGGGCAGCACGGTGGTGGCGCTCAATGTGGGGCCCACAAGGCTCCAAGTGGGCCCGACTACTGGGACAGCGGCTTTCGGGCGTCTTCTGGCAACGGCGACCGGAGGGAGAGTCTCTGGAGTGCCCCGGGTCGATCCCCGGGAGCGGTGGTCGCTGGTGGTGAGTTGGGGAATTTATTGGGAATTAATCCCCAATGCTGTCCCGCAGGCCAATTTCAGACCAGACTGGCGCACTTTCACGAAAACGGCCGGCACGACCAGATCCGAAGTTGGATTGGAGCGTGGTGGCGCCGTTATAAAGATGACTCGAAGATCTTCAACATACTAGAGATTCAGCTTCATCCAACGGTCTGATTTTTGATTGCCAGCCTCTGTGTGACTGTGTCTTTTTTGGCTCGGACCGACAGATCTCTCAGGCAGGAATGGATCTGCCTGTTCTTGGGCTTTGACCGGGGTTCAAATGAATGAACTAGGACCTGAGATTTTTATGGTGGGTAGAGGGGAGGGTTACGAAGACGCACATAGGTCTTTTGTGAACTTTGGACAACATTTTAGGGGTGAGAAAAATATTCTACTGGGATCTATCTCGCAGGCCTACACTGGGGCAGATTGTGAGGTGGGTAAACAAATGACTGGGAGGAGGGGCAAACGGGCTCTGATCGGCATGAAATTTTAACTGGGGCTGGGGGAGACACGGGGAAACCTACCCTCAAAAGATCAGCTCGATCCAACAGCTGGATCAAAAGTTATGGCTTCTTCTTTGAGCTTTAGATCTGCAGGTCACCGGTCTGGACAGCAGCTCGGCGGCGGGGCTGTGGCGGCTTACTGGCGGCTCTGGCGGCGGCGATGGACGATCCCAGCAGGTAGTAGAAGAGATGAGGAAGAGATTTAGGGGGAGATAGAAGATCTAGACTCAGATCTGGAAGAGATCGAGGAAGAAAGGGGGAAGAACACTAAAGAACAAGAGAGAGAGAGAGAGAGGGGGGGGGCACACCAAGCTTTCTCCAATTTAATTCTCTTGCAATTTTTTCATTTTCTTCTCCACAAATGATACAAGAGACTATAAATAGACACACCCTAGATCTAGACCAAAGGACATCCACTAACATCAAAGGACATCCACTAATATTGGTCAAGGGTAGGTGGGGGACAAGCATGGGGGACAAGGAGCACCAAAGGACATCCACTAACCTTGGTCCAAGTGTAGGTGGGGGACACAAGGAGCACCAAAGGACACCCACTAACCTTGGTCCAAGTCTTCTAGAAGGTCCAATTGGACTCCTAATGGTCTTGAGGCCCAATTTAGAAGTTGGACCCCTTACATGAAGAGTAGCCCATATTACAATCTTGACCCGACTAGAAGTTAAAATAAAAATACACACTAATACACTCAAAGTAAATACATAAAATGTCAAAGCTCCGACGAAAGCTCCGTGCTGTCACCCAACCACAAGGAAATCGGCATGCTACGCTTCTGGTACCGGCGACTAGCTCTGGTGTCCGCACCACCCACTCCCCCTGGTTTGGCTGGGGGTGGAAGTAGGGTGCAAAGGCCCCCCCGCTTCCCCCCCATTTGACCGAGATGGGGTGTAAGGGCTTGCAGAACCCCTGCTCCCCCCAGTTTAGATAGGGATGGACTGAGAGAGAAGAGGGAGAGAGAGAAGGGTGGCGCAACCATCTCCCCCCCCCTCTTCTTCTTCTTCTTCTTTCGTTCCCCTTCTTTTCTTTTCTTCTTTCTTTCTTTTTTTTGTTTCTTTCTAGGAAATATTCGGGTTCAACAAATGTCCCTCACGAAATGTGTGTCGAAGCCGAAGGCGAAGGCAGACGGCCTGTGCACTTCCCAAGTTTTTTTACCCCTAAGTTTTGGTGACACGGCGGGGAGTTTCATTTAGATTCTTCCTTGGATGGACATTTTTCGGGATACGACGACAACTAGGGATTGAAACGGGAAGACATTATATTTTGCTCCCGTGCCTCAATATTATGCGACGTCATTATCAACCCCATGTAATATTTGCCATTGAAGTTTGGGCTGACGTTTAGTGTTATCACTCCCTCCCGCCGGGCCATTCGGCTTTTACTGTCAATTTGGTCGAACCAACCATTTCTCACTTTGGCAATGAATTTTCTTTTCCTTTTTTTTCTTCTCTCTTTTTCCCCTTCTTGTTTTTTTTCCTTCTTTTCCTTTTCCTTCTTTTCTTTTCTTCTTTTTTCCTTTTGTTTTTCTTCTTTTTCTTTCTTTCTTCCCCTTTTTTCTCTTCTTTTTTTTTCTTCTTTTTCTTTCTTTCGCTCTTTTTTTAGCATATATCCCTAAGAGATAACTCAAGAGAGCATACACCACTTCAGGGAAGTAGCATAGACCTGCTCCACCAAGCCAATCCTAAGCCTGAACTTTATAGGTGATTATAGAAAAAATTACAAATTACATCAACAAAATTAAAAATGAGGGCTCTAACAGGATCTTTTGTTTTGGGGCCGAAAATCTTTTTGCTGTTCATCCCTTTTTTTGTTGCATTTATTGCATTTGTTTCTCCTACATATCAACAGGATCCCGAGTAATAGGGTCTTTTGCTGTCTCAAGGAGAATTGGCGAGATTTCTTTGTCAACCGACCCCTTGGAGTGAATATCACTGATTAAGCAAGCCACCACCTTAAAAGACATTTGGAATGTCAGGAAGAAGGTAGCCAAGACCATAGGCATTAAGCTTGAGCCTTTGGTTCTTCAACTTGTTTCCTTCGCTTCTAATGGTATGCAGTTTTTTTTTTACTTTTCTATATTCACTGCATTTATTACATCCTTTTTTTATTTTTTTCCTTCCTTCTCTTTTTGCAGCGGGTACTACCACTGTTAACCCGACTCCAAGTGTCCCAAAGGGGAAGGCATCATCACTTTCACATGGAGATTTCGTGGGCATTGGTGATTGGTTTGACTGGAAACCTCAGTCTCATTGCACACATTTTTTGTATCTCTTAGCATGAGATTATGACCACTTTTTACTTAACCATGTCCTTCACATAAAATATTGAGGCTAAGAGAATGTCAACGCCCCTCAGTCAAGCGATGGGCCAGGGCGTGCCAGACAACCCACCTATTGCTTCTGAGCAGGAGGACTCGCTGGGTAAGCATTTATTGCTACTTTGCTTTCCCCTTTATTGGGTATTTAATATGTTCATTCTTCTTCGTCATTTTTTTATAGTCTCCACCAGTGTGAGCTGAGTCGACTCTATGAAGGAGTTGTGCACAAGGTTCGTCGAATCAAATTGCATCGGGCTGGATTGCCCTATCCAATCGGATTTTGGGTGAACCGATTCGATCCCGTGCCGATCTTTCCCGATTATGCATTGGGATCGGCCGGGATCAGGTCGGATCACCCGATCCCACCCAGTTCCGGGCGATCCTGACGCGGACAACGTCGGGGGAAGGATCAACGGCAACTCCGGTATCACGAACAGGACTGGATAGGTTGCTACCTCGCGCAACTCGGCCTCACGCCGGACGGTCTCACACCGGGCGACACACTCAAACTCACAAAGAGAAAGAGGGAAGAAAACAAGAAGGGGCAAGATGCACCAACGTGATAGTAAGTTTGATTCATTCATTCATACGTAACACACCCTTAGCCCCCTATTTATAGGGAAGGCCGTAACATACATACCGTCCAACTTTCACTAATTGTGTTTATATGCAAGTCTAATAAAATAAAACCCACCAACCCACCTTTTGACTTGTGGGTTTAATAAAAATAAAATACAACACCTTTTGACTTATAACTAGCCTAATAAGACGAAAGTAAATATACATGTAGTAATACATGTATTTTACATACATACACACAAATATGTATACTCAATACACACAAATGAAATACAGACGCAATATAGATACGCAGCCACAAGCCGAGTTTTTAGGAAGCCGGATCTCCGAGACATAAGCTCGGTGTGGTCGGGGCGGTGCGGCGTCGGCTCCAAGAAGTGGGTCCGGTAGTGGGCCCGGTGTCCCCACCAACCCTCCCGGGACGGCTGGAACTCGACTCCGTCGAGTAAAGGGGGACACTGTTCTGGTAGTGCTCCAACAGATCTGGATCGAGGCGCTGGAGATCTTCCCGACTGATCCAAGAATCATCGGATGGTGGACGGTCCCGCCAGCGGACAAGGTAGCGCTGGTACACCATGCTCCGTGTAGTGGTCACCTGCTCATCCAGTATCCTCTCAATGTGCTCGCGCGGTACTCTCGAGGCTGTGGGACGCACAGGGGTGGGCTCACTCTCAATGGGAGGAGAAGGCTCGAAAGGGTCACTAGGAATCGCCGTGGGTTCCTTGTAGGCCACTAGGTCTGCCACATTAAAGGTCGAGCTAATCCCATATTCGGGAGGTAAATCTACAACATAAGTATTGGAGCCAATCTTCCGCAGAATTGGGAAGGGACCATCACTACATGCTTGTAACTTTTTAACGGCTCCCGAGGGGAGTCGTTCGGGTCGGACCCGTACCATAACCAAGTCACCTTCTTCAAATTTATGATGACGCCTATGCGAATCAGCTGACTCATGCAGACTTCTGACGTGCTGTGCAAACTCTTCGGCTGACTTGGACATTCTAGACTTAAGTGGAAGGTTGGGTAGGGTGGACCCGGGGGCAAGCTCAATAGCGTGTTGTACATCACGCATGAGAGGGAGTCGAGAAGGCAAGTCCTCGAGGACGATGCCTTGGAAGTCCTGCAGTATTGCCGGGACTTCAGTTGGGACTGAGACTCGGGACTCCTTGGGTGTGATGGTGACGTCAACAACCAAAACAGGGGCACCCTCGGCAACCTCTCTGTTTAGCTCACCGACATTTATGAAGTCAAGGTGCCTAACTAGGTCATGACCAATCTTAGGGGCCTTAGAAATGGGTGTGATAGATGCAGGAGAAGAGGGAAGGGGAGGTTTCCCTTCAGTGGGAGTTTGGAGATTCTCCTGAATTTTAGGAGTTCCAGTGGGGGTGGAGGTGGAACTTTACCCGAGGTCACCTTTGGGGGTGTCGGGTATAACTGAATCGTCCTCCCATTGTGGGAGAAGGAACACTGATGGGACCGACCAAATGTAGCAAGGTCTACATCATAGATCCATAGTCGTCCTAAGATGACGCTCCCGGCCTTCATAGGCATTACGTCACATAAGATTTGTCCTTGGTAGGACTGGAATTGGATGGGAATGACACATGTGGTGGTGACTGGGATAGAAGTGTCATCGACCCAAGCCACGTTGTATGGCCTTGGATGAGGGTGCGTAGGTAGACCTAAACGAGAGATAAAGTCTGAAGAGACTGCATTGATACAGCTCCCGTTGTCAAGGATTATCTTGCAGGGATGAGAGTTCACCATAACGTAGGTTTGGAAGATGGAGGTTCGACGCCAATCGTTCTCTTGGGATGTTGAGATACAGCGACCTACACCCAATCTTTTCTGACCAGAACTCTCGGCAGTGTCTCCAACCTGCATGTACTCGATATGCGTGCCATCAAATATTGCATCAATTTCCTCAAATTGGGTGATGAGGTCAGGATCGGCCATATATCTCTCCTGATCCATGGGTGTTTGTAGAGTTGAAATGTGCTCTAGACGGCCTGATGAATTCCTAGACCGACGTGGCATGCACGAGCTTGGACCTAAATGATGCAGTCTTGGGACTGACAATTAGTAAGGTGTGGACCCAGCTGATATGCAAAGGGTCAATTTGAAGGGATCGGTCAGAAAAAGTTGTTCGCCCGTAGGCGGAGTAGTTGTAGAACTACCTCCTGACAATTAGGTTGCTCTAATGCGGCAGTCTAGGGCCTAAGGATGGGCGTAAGCAATCTCTTTCTTTCCGTCCACAGTGATGCACTCAGGAGACTGGCTATATAGATCGGGCTCTCTCTTACTTCGTCGCACGACAATCGAAAAGATACTAAATGAGCAAGGGATTGGAGCACGTACCTAGCTAGACTGAAAAAGTCTAACTCCGACCGGAGACGAAGGCGAGCGGGGACGTGCGTGTCCGCACGGCATCGACGAAGCTTGAACGGTTACAATGAATTCACTCCACGCAGGGAGGATTTAATTATTACAAAACCACTCAATTTTTAAAAATTTCCCTCGCAGGGGAACAAATCAATCCAAAATCTCTCCGCGCAGGGAGACTCACGGTCACGTACTTTCCGTAGTTTACGGATCTTCCGCCGACTATTGGGTGACCCTGGCGCCGGTCAAACCATCATTGTTGACTTTTGGTGCCACGATTCCCAAGTAATCAATATATATAGATATATAACTATTAAAGTATATATATATATCCCTTGAGATTATATATATATATATTTCAACAAATGTTATCCTCTTTTTTTTTCAACTTTCACTTACTCTTCTTTTTTTTTACTTTTGTTTTTCAAACCTCTTTTTTTTATTTTGATTGCTCTCATATATATATATATAATATATATACTACTTTCCAATCTCACGCGGCTGGGAAGGGCTGGTGGCGGGTCAAACACGGCCGAAGGCGGGTGGTCAGCGCGGAAGGGCGCGGACGACGTGGGCGGCCCTCGGAGAAGGGCGGCGGAGGGCAAGCGCGGGGCCAGCGGAATCGTGGATGGCCAGTGGTACTGAGGAGGCGGCGGCAGCCTTCGTCGTCCGACAATGGTGATGCTAGCGGTGGGGGTGACAGAGGCTGGGGCGAGCCGGCGGTGGCGACCAACAGTCGAGCTGTTATGGTAACCGAAGCAGATGAAGGAGAGAATGGGGGAAAAGGAGGGAGGATGGTGTCGCTCCCAGGGGTGGCTGCTGTCGTGCCAGTCGCTGTGGGAGGCTCCCAGTGTCAGGGGTGATGGAGGTTGGGAGGCGGCCGGCGGGCTCGTGGAAGGAGGTGGGAGGCGGCCGGCGGGCTCCGGTAGGGCCGGCGATGGCGGGCTCGTATAGGGCGAGAGCGGATGGTGCGGGGCGGAGAGAGGAGCTCGTGGTGGGGCCTTCTGGGGATAGAGTGGACAAGGGACGGGGGAGGGGGGTGGAGGAGGAATAAGAAGAAGGGGCGAGGTTGGCTGGGAGGTGGTCAGACGGCCTCAAACGCGGACAGGGGGGTCGCCAGCCACCGTCGGCGGCGGCTTCGGTACAATAGCGAGGGCGTCTTCCGGCAATCTGCTGGGCGCCGCAGAGGGAGAGGAGCGCCGCTGGGGAGTGCCGAGGGCCTCTTCCGGTGATCCGCTGGACGCTGCAGATGGAAGGGAGGGCCGCCAAGGAATGGGGGAGGAGGAGGCCGATGGGGTAGGGGGAGAGGGAGACAACAAGGGCTGCAGAGGTGGGGGCTGCCGATGCCGGTCGCGCAGGGCACGAAGGCGGCAGCTGGCGGTGGAGGGCGCGGTGGGCAGCCGGCGATCGTCGCGGCCGCGGGAGCTTTTTGAGGAGAGAAAGAGAAATAGAAAGAGAACCGAGAGAGAGTGAGAGAGAGAGAGATAACCCGAGAGAGAGAGAGAGTGTGTGTAACAGAGAGAGAGATTAACAGTGAGAGAGGGAGATTAACAGAGAGAGAACGAGATTAACAAGGGGAGAGAGAGATTAAGAGAGAAAGAGAATCTGAGAGAGAGAGAGAAAGAAAGAAACAGAGAGAGAGAAAAGAACAGAGAGAGAGAGAGAGAATGCATGATGATTTTTTTTCTAAATTTTTTTTCTCTTTCTCTATTTTTTTTCCTCTCAACCAACAAATAAAATTCAACTATTCTTTTTCTTCTCTCTTTTCTCTCTTTTTTCTTCTTTTTTTTTCACTCTAGCAACCGAGAGAGATACCTCCTGTGTTTTTTTTCTTCTTCACCTTCTCTCTCAACCGAGAGAGATTCCCTTTTTCTTTTACTAACAGAAATTGGGGAGGGGAGACGATGTCGACGTCGGGGTTGATGGAGGCGCCGTTGTTGGGCTCTGATACCAAATTGATGCGGACGTCATCGGGAGAAGGATCGACGGCAACTCCGGTATCACGAACAGGACTGGATAGGTTGCTACCTCGCGCAGCTCGGCCTCACGCCGGACGGTCTCACACTGGGCGACACACTCAAACTCACAAAGAGAAAGAGGGAAGGAAACAAGAAGGGGCAAGATGCACCAACGTGATAGCAAGTTTGATTCATTCATTCATACGTAACACACCCTTAGCCCCCTATTTATAGGGAAGGCCATATCATACATACCGTCCAACTTTCACTAATTGTGTTTATATCCAAGCCTAATAAAATAAAACCCACCAACCCACCTTTTGACTTGTGGGTTTAATAAAAATAAAATACAACAACTTTTAACTTATAACTAGCCTAATAAGACGAAAGTAAATATACATGTAGTAATACATGTATTTTACATACATACACACAAATACATATACTCAATACACACAAATGAAATACAGACGCAATATAGATACGTAGCCACAAGCCGAGTTTTCAGGAAGCCGGATCTCCGAGACATAAGCTCGATGTGGTCGGGGCGGTGCGGCGTCGGCTCCAAGAAGTGGGTCCGGTAGTGGGCCCGGTGTCCCCACCAGATCCTGCCCACGCAACCCCATTCGAAATTCAAATGGGGTGGGTTTACCGGTTTGGGGGGAAGGCCATCCTGGGTTCTTTTGTCCTTGGGGTTTTTTTGACCGAGATTTCACTCTCTCACGCACACATTTTCACTTTATGCTCTTCTCTTTATCTCTCCTTCTTGCTCTCCATCACACCTCCCTCTCTCTCTCTTACACACACACATACATACACGGTCTCTCTCTCCCCTCTCAATCTAGGTTCATTGTTGAAGGAAGATCAAGGGTGGTTGGTATTGGAAGATTGCTTCTAGGTTCATCTAGGGTCATTTTCTCCAAGAGATCTTAAAAGGTAAGTCTCTTTCAATCTCTAGATGCTCTTTCTCTCTCCTCAGATTCTTGATTAGGGCATGTTTTTTTGCTTGTTTTAATATGTTTGCAATCTCCTAAGCCTATTGATCAATCCGCCATGGTCCCCCTCTCTCTAGCACTCTCTTTCTCTCTCTAGAATCTCTCTCCTTAGAATTAGACTGAGGTGATTTTTTTTACTATTTTAATTATTTTGCACTCCTCTTTATCACCCCACCATGGTCCCCTCTCTCCCTAGCACTCTCTTTCTCTCTCCTCAGAATCAGGCTTAGGGGGAGATCTTTTTATTGTTTTAATTATTTTGCACTCCCCTAAGCCTCTTTATCACCCCACCATGGTCCCCCCTCTCTCTAGCACTCTCTTTCTCTCTCTAGAACTTCTTTCTCTCTCCTTGAAATTAGACTTATAGGGTGATTTTTTTACTGTTTTAATTATTTTGCACTCCCTTAAGCCTCTTTATCACCCCCACCATGGTCTCCCCTCTCTGTAGCTATTTCATGCAATTCTTGCATCATTTGAGTATGCCAACTATTTCACGAAATTTTGAGCATATATCAACTATTTCACATTAAATTTCATCAATAACTATGTTAGAACATTTTTTCATTTTTCAGACTTTTTGGAAGTTTTTTTAATTTTTTTTGTAAATGCCTATCCCCAGCCGAGTTCACCAATCTGACTCGGCTAGAATCGGTCTGGGATCGGGCTAGATCAGCCGATCCCACAGACCCGGATCAGTTTGGGACCAGCCGATTCAATCCCGATTCCTGATTCCGCCTTCCTTGGTTGTGCAAGCTTTTGAATTCTACACTGGATGAAGATCTCCCGGAGTATGAGGCTACTCCAAGAATTAGGATTCCAATCCATTTGTTCCTGATGGCTTGTCCTCGTTGCCGGAGCTGGCGATGGACGCAGGTATCACCTAAATGCCGGGCTATTTCCCTTCCTCTAGCAGCTTGGTTATGCCCGAGACTTCTCATACTTCTCATACTGCTCGTGAGTATATTGACCAAGGGGGGGAGCTAGGTGCGGAAGGCCACCCAGATGGTTTGGTTGGGGGTGGAAGTAGGGTGCGGAACCCCCCTACTTCCCCCAATCTGGTTGGGGGTGGAAGCAGGGTGCAAAGCCCCCCCCCCCCCCCCCCCCCCGGGTTTGACCATGATGGGATGTAGCGGCTTGTGGACCCCTGTGGACGCACTTTTCGTTCGTTTATTATGCTCGTCTATTCGGGAATGGTTGATTCGTCTATTAAGTGCGTGGGCGTGCCAGTCACAAAGTGACAATTAATTCGGGCTCCGAAGAGCCCATGGTGCGCTCGATCTGACTCGGTCAAATGATTGTGTAGTTCGTGTCGGGACCAAAATCCGCCGCGCCATAAAGGTCACGACGTCATTTACATCCCCCGTACGAGGGAACACCCTTGATTAATCGCCGAGATTCAGGGCCTCATGGCCAGGGAATCGATTGCATGGAAGGTCTATTACGAGGTATTGAAATCCTCGCGCGAGGGCGAGAAGAAGACCATTCGCGGTCATGTCAGTCGTGTACTGACTATTTAATGTTCGGACGAATGTCCGGCTCGAGAAAATCGCGGTTGTCGCGGGAAAACCGGAACGCATGTATGTCGAGGTACGGCAAATTTATTGTTCGGAAGAGCGGAAAACGTTCGGCTGAGCCTCGGCTAGAGCGGTCAAAAACCAGTAAATTTGTTGGCCCGGTGTAAGAGCAAGCTACGACCATACTGCGGTGGGCCCCCCACGGTCGAAACAAGACTTGCATGAGCGTCATTAATATTTCCGGTGCCAAAGGGAAACGAGGGAATATCCCTTGAATCGGCTGAAAAGCCATGTGTCTAGGGAAGTGGACGTTCGAAACGTGTCGGTCATTCGGGAGACCGTTTAATATTCAGACGGGTGTCCGGCTTGAGAATATCATAGTCGTCGCGGGAGGACCTGGAACATATGTATGCCGTGATACGGCAAATACATTATTCCGAGACACTGAAAATATTCGGTTAAATCTTGGTTAGTGTAGCAGGAAACTAGCGAATTTATTGGCCCGGTGCGAGATCAAGTCGGGACCATATCGGGGGCGCCTCCCACGGTCCAAACGGGGCTTGCATGGGCATTATTAATGTTTTCGGTGTCGGAGGGCAACGGGGAAGAGTCCCGGGACTAGATTCCAAACCGAGAACGTGTTCGAAGGGAGCGGGCTGTAGGCCGAGGATGTGGGTCAGACAACGACCATAGTCGGGACAGACCCGAGGTCCAAGCATAGCCCACGAAGGCCTTGTTGATATTCCCATGCAGAGTGTCCAGAGATGACGGGAGCCATCTCGTTCTATTCAGATTTCGTCGGTCACTTGCGGACCGTTTGATATTCGGACCAGGGTCCATATTGAAGATACGACGTAGATAGAAACAACCCTGTACAAATGTATGCCGAGTTCGCGGCAATTTCAATGAAAGGAGGGAACGAATCCCGATAGGGTGAATCCGATTTGGCGAGCTATCGGCCCAGAGCAATACCGGGTTACGACCAAGTCGGGGTGGGAGCCGTCGGCCATGTTGGTTGCTCACGGGTCTTTTCATGTTCAGACACAGGTCCGTAATAGAAACGCGGCGGAAATCGAGGTGAACCGGTTCAAATGTCTGCCGAACGTGCGGCAATTTTCGTAGTGGCTCGGAAGGGATCCGGCCTGAGAAACGAGTCCGGTTTAATCGGAATGTCGGCCCGAGGCGAGGTCGGGTCATGGCCACTTCGGGATCATTCCCGAGACTCAGACCCAACATAGAAGGGCGGCATCGTTGTTCCTTCAGCACCGGGCCACGGGAGAGTCGGGGTTGCGATATAGATTTTTACCATCTTCTTTATCTGGGATTTTTAGTCGTAAGATTTGGTGCTGTTTATTCCCCTTTATGTATTTGTTCTGGATGATTTTTTTGTTTTATTTTGTTTTATTTTTATTATTATGTTCTTCTTTTCTACTATTATTATTACTATTTCACATTTTTTATTTATTTCTTATGTATATTCAGATTTATTTATTTATCATGATTTTTTTATTAATTTATTATTATCATTATCATTATTATTATTATTATCATTATATATATTTTTGGAGAGAGAGTGGGCCGCTAGAGGGCTAAAAAGGGTGTATCGTTGAAGGGCTGAGGGAGTGTGCCGCTGAGGGGCTAAAAGGGTGTACCGCTGAAGGGCTGAGGAGTGTGCCGCTGAAGGGCTAAAAGGGTGTACCGCTGAAGGGCTAGGTTGGAAATACCGATGAGGGCCCACTCTCCCTCTAGTTCTTTTAAGGCTTTTCTTTTCTTCTTTTCTTTGGTTTTATTAAGTTTGCACGGGTTTCTTCTTTTCTTCTTTTGATCAGTTTTCATTCTTTCTCCCATGAGGACGAATGTTCAAGTTGTTTAGTTGTCGTTCGATTTGGCTCTCTCTATGTTGATTACGGTTCCCTTGCCTCGGTTAAAGCACTTTACCGTTCTCCTTTTTTATTTATTTGTTTGTTGCTTTCTTTTAGTCCTTTTTAACGTGTGGTCGTTCCATTTGTTGGTTGCTTCCTTTTATCTTTTTAATATGTTATCATTTCTAACGAAAATTCGGCAGCATCTTCCCTTAACTCGAGCGTAAGGGAGATACAGGGAACGCGCCCACAAAGAGTGGCAGAACCCGACAACTGGAGGTGGGCGCCCGAGAGCGGCAACACCTTAATGAAACCTCGGAAAACTCGGAGAGAACGCCGGACAGGAAACCTCTCCCCGGCTGGCCGGGGATGCACCGGGCAAAAGGGTTGGGGGTGTGTCGGCAAGGAGTGGCTTGGGGCGTGCCGGGGAAGGCCCGTAGGGGGGCGTGCCGGCAAAGGGGCTCCAAGGGTGTACCGGGGAAGGAGTGATTGGGGTGTACCGGCGAAGGGACTCCAGGGTGCACCGGGGAAGGAGCGATTGGAGTGTACTGGCAAAGAGGCCCTGGGCGACAGCGGGGGAGGGCCTATGGGGCGTGCCGGAGAGGGCCCTGGGCGACAGCGTGCCGCTGAAGGGCATTGGAGGAGCGGATCGTTGAGGGGCCGAGAGGGGAGAAACTCCCCACAGGCGGACGGGCGAGGGTGAGGGCCAAAAGCCCTACGAGGGGGATACGCCACGGGGTAAAGTTCACTGCCAGAGGCCAAACCAACGGGGAAGAAGAGGAAGAGGAAAACGCCAAGTGATGCAAACACGCGAGAAATGTCTTAGAAAGACATCAAAAATATTCGCAAGCCTTCTATTCCTATTCTCACAAGAGAAATGTCCCGAGGGGACTGATACATTGTAATAAAGGGAAAACGGGGAAAAGGGAAAGCAAGAAGAAACAAGATACGGTCGGGGGGGGGGGGGGGACACCGGCTCCTCTTCTCTTCTTCTCTTCCATCTTCTTTCTCCTCGCTCAGGCGGTGGTGATCGAGGCGGCAGGCTCCTCTTCTTCTCTTCTTCTTCTTCTCTTTTCGTACAGACAGCGGCGGTGGGCGGAGCGGCGGGGCCTCTCCCCTCTCTTCCTCTCTTCCCTCTTCTTCTCTTATCCTTCTTCTTCTCTTCTTCTCTTTCTATTCTTCTCTTCTGCCCCTCTGTCCGTCCGTCCCCCCCTCTCTTTTCGCAGCAAAGAGGGGTTTTATACCCCGGGCGGCGGGAGCCTCCGAAGGCGGGAAGAGTCCGGCGGGCATTTAATGGGACTTGACTCCCTTGTCCTGGGTGGCAGGAGGAGTAGGTAGCGTGGCTCTCTCCCCGGGCGACACCTCAGCAGGTCCACTGCGCGCCAAGAATCCGTAGGGCATGGGCGTAAGATTTCGTTTGCCGGAACGTGCCGTTGAAGAGCCTGAATGGCGTGCCGCTGGCAGGCACAACAAGCGTGCCGCTGAGAGGGCCAAAAGGCGTGTCGCTGAACGGCCAGGAGAGTGTGCCGTTGAAGGCCTGAAATAGTGTGTTGAAGGCCCGAAATAGTGTGCCATTGAAGGCCCGAAAATTTGTGCCGTTGAAGGCCCGAAATTTTGTGCCGTTGAAGGCCCGAAATAGTGTACCGTTGAAGGCCTGAAATAGTGTGCCGTTGAAGGCTTGCAGGGTGTGCCGTTGAAAGGGCACAAGGGCGTGCCGCTGAAGGCCCAGGGGTGTACCGCTGAAGGGCCCAGGGGTGTACCACTGGAGGGCCAAGGGTTGTGCCGCTGAAGGGCTAAAATGGGCAGTTCTGAGCCCGTTGTGAGCACGAGTTGTGGCCCATTTAATTTTCTTCGAGACCCATGGATTATGGGGGCCCTTGGTGGTTGAGTTCTCATCACTGTCGTGATTCTGGGAACAGCTCCACGGCAGTGTGTGTGTGTGCTCGGGGAGTCCGGACGGCCCATCTTCCCCGTAGTTTTTCTATTTGGAGTCGTTGTTGATGCTAGACTAGTTGGGACGTATGGGGGTGCAATTTCGCATATCCACAAATGCCCCCCACCCACGGGTAGCGCAGGCGAAAGATGAGCCAGGCGGTGCCCGTAGGTGTACTTGTCTCTTTTCTCTTCGTCGATGCCGACGGGGTGTTGGGAGCTGGCGTAGCATGTTGGTCTCTTCTTCTCTTCGTCAGTGCCGACGGGGTGTCGGGGACTGACATGGCATATTGGTCTCTTCTTCTCTTCGTCAGTGCCGACGGGGTGTCGGGCGTTGACATGGTTTACTTGTTCTCTTCTTCTCTTCGTCAGTGCCGACAGGGTGCCGGGGAACCGACATGGTTTGTTTGTCTCTTCTGCTCTTCACCAATGCCTGATAGGGTGTCGGGCGTTGACATGGTATGTGTTGGTCTTTTCTTCTCTTCGCCAGTGCCGACAGGGTGCCGAGAGCTGACATGGTCTGTTGATCTCTTGGTCTCTCCGTCAGTGCCGACGGGGTGTCGGGAACTGAAGCAGCATATTGGTCTCTCCATCAATGCCGACGGGGCGTCGGGAGCTGATAGGGTTTGTTGATCTCTGTCTTTTAGTCAGTGCCGATAGGGTGCCGGGCGCTGACATGGTATGTTGGTCTCTTGATCTCTTTTTCTTTCTTTTCTTCTCTCTTTTCTCTTCTTCTCTTCTTTTTCTTCTCTTCTCTTTTTTTGTCATCTCCTTTTTTTTTGTTCTTTTTGTTGTTTTTTTTTCTTCTTCCCTTCTTTTTCCCTTCTTTTTTTTTCTTTTTTTTTTGAAGAACTCCAGGTGGATGTTGGCGTGGATGCCAATGATATAAGAGCTGTAGGCACAGCGGCCGATAATTGAAAGCTGTTGACATGGGGGCCAATAATTGAAAAGTTGTCGACCCGAAGGCCGATGATTAAAGCTGTCGGCTCAGGGGCCGATAATTGAAAGCTGTTGGCATGAGAGCCAATAATTGAAAAGTTGTCGACCCGAAGGCCGATGATTAGAAAGCTGTCGGCTCAGGGACCGATAATTGAAAGATGTTGGCATGGGAGCCAATTATTGAAAAGTTGTTGGCGTGGGAGCCAATAATTGAAAAGCTGTCGACCCGAAGGCCGATGATTAAAAAGCTGTCGGCTCAGGGGCCGATGATTGAAAGCTGTTGACCCGAAGGCCGATGATTAGAAAGCTGTCGGCTCAGGGCCCGATGATTGAAAGCTGTCGGCTCAGGGGCCGATAATTGAAAGCTGTCGGCTCAGGAGCCGATAAGGGAGGTCAAAACAGCCAAGGCTGGGAGCGAGCTTGAAGAGCCGAAGTTGGGGATTAACGAGCCGCGAGGGCAAGAGGTAGGCCATGGGGGCTAAGGTTGGGCTCTACGAGCCGTAGCTGGGAACGTAGGCTTCGATGGCCGAAATTGAGTTTATTGTATACATACATTTTTATTATTTATTATTTTTTTATTATATTTCCTTTTATTCAAGCATGCAAGCATTCATTAGCAGGCATAACATAAATATAAGTAAGGCAGCTCCCCCTATAGGGGATAGGATAGGGACATCGCCCGTAATTCGTAGATGCGGTGCGGGCCGTGAGGCACAATTGAGGGGTGGAGCACCCGTCAAGAGGATATCGCATGTCTTGCATGCATAGCCTAAATTCACGCATTTCACCCGAGGCAATTCTCTGTGGCGTGGCAGTGCAAATGTGTGAACAAAGAGCCCTAACCATAGGGATATGCAGGTTTTCCTGGTGACACTCGAGAATCACTCTAGCGCCTACATATTAGTTCCAGGCTTTCGACTTTCGGTAGCTTCACACAGCCCCCATCTGTTTATTTTGGTAGCGGATTTCATCGTTCGGCGCGAGTCTCCTCATGTGTCTCAATGGGGATTCCCGGCTACTAAGATTCATCCTTATTGTGATTCGCTTCACCATTTCGCGCGAGTCTCCTCATTTGTTTCAGTGGGGATTCCCGATTACTCGGCTCCGCGTTTCTCTCTCTTTTCTTTTTTTTCTCTCTTTTTTTTCTTTTTTCCTTTTTTTTTACAGTGGGGGTAGGCAGCTTTTCCTCACGATTACCTTTCACACGAGTGCAGGAATTCAAGTCTCCGTAGAGTGCTAAGAAGAAATTCGGACAATCCCTATAGTCGAAGGCTATTGAACACATTAAGTGCTAAGTGTGGGAGCGTTGCCTCAGGTTTATTATGTGAGTTGGGCTTAGCGATTCAGCCATAACTCTTCCCCCTGACGTGTGCACCCGCCATAGTTGGGTTCCCTTCGAGCGTACGCCGTGACACGCGTGCATCCGGAATCGGGGCGATATTATTATTTAGCAAGGAAACACGGTCCTAGAAAATTTCAAGGAGGTGTATTATTCTATATTAAGCAACCATGCAAGCGGGGCAATCGTGCATTCTCTTTTTTTGTTTTTTTTTATTTTGTTGTTTATTTTTGTTGCTATTGTTGTTGCTGTTTTTTTGTTGTTTTTTTGTTATTATTATTTTTTGCATAGGAAAATATTGTTGTTACGTATAAGTGTAGTGGTAGTAAAGGTATTAGGGAGGCAGACCGCAAAAGGGCTGAAAGGATATAAGGAAGCGGGCTATAGAACCCGAGGGACATCACGGGAGTGAGCCATAAGGGCTAAAAGATGCTGGGGAGCGGGCTGCGGGAGTCAGAATCGGGAAGCGCGGTAGGACGAATGGATTAATCCTGACAGTGGGCCCCGACCGAAATGGCCCTGCAGAGGGGCGTTGGGTAGCGGGATGTGAGAGTCGGAGAGACGGGTCTCTTTTGTTCTCTGGCCAGGGAAGGATCTGGACCAAAATGGAAGGTTTATTCTTTTGTTCTCTGGCCGGGGAAGGATCCGAACCAAAGCGAGAGGTCTATTTTTTAACTGGGAAGCTGTCGGCTGGGGTGCCGATGATGAGATAGTTGTCGGCTAGGAGCCGATGATGAGGTAGCTGTCGGCTAGGAGCCGATGATGAGGTAGCTGTCGGGAAGAAGCCGATGATGAGGTAGCTGTCGACCCGGAGGCCGATGATGAGGTAGCTGTCGGCTAGGAGCCGGTGATGAGATAGTGACGCGGCGGCGACGTGGGAATGGATCGACGGCACTTCGGGACGCAAACAGGACAGGAACGGATAACTGCTATTTCACACAGCTCGGCCTCACGCCGGACGGTCTCACACCGGGCGACACTCAAACTCACAAGGAGAAAGAGGGAAGGGAAAGGCAAGAGGGGAGAGCTCTTACACAAAACAACATTTCATTCATTCATCACAACATATCCCTCGTAGCACACCTTTGGCCTCTTTATATAGGAAGAGCCAATACATAAAAAACCCTTAAGACTCTACTTATTTGTATATATATCCTAGCCTAACAAGACAACCCCACCAACCCACTTAAAGACTTTGTGAGTTTTAATCAAATAAAATATAAAAATTACACACATGTTATTTTGACTTAGACTAGCCTAATAAGACGAAAGAAAAAGAAAAAAAATACATGTAGGGATACATGTATACATACATACAAATACATATACTCAATACGCAATATCTACCGTAGCCATAAGCCGAGTCGTCAGGAAGGATCTCCGAGCCATAAGCTCGGTGTCGGGGCAGTGCGGCGTCGGCTCCGAGTAGTGGACCCGGTGTCCCCACCAACCCTCCCGGGACGGCAGTGCGTCGAGTAAGGGGGGACACTGCTGTGGTAGTGCTCCAGCAGATCTGGATCGAGGCGTTGGAGATCTTCCCGGCTGATCCAGGAATCATCAGAAGGTGGACGGTCCCACCAGCGGACAAGGTAGCGCTGGTATACCCTGCTCCGTGTAGTGGTCACCTGCTCATCCAGTATCCTCTCAATGTGCTCGTGCGGTACTCTCGAGGCTGTGGGACGCACAGGGGTGGGCTCACTCTCAATGGGAGGAGAAGGCTCGAAAGGGTCACTAGGAATCGCTGTGGGATCCTTGTAGGCCACTAGATCTGTCACATTAAAAGTCGAGCTAATCCCATATTCGGGAGGTAAGTCCACAACATAAGCATTGGAGCCAATATTCTGCAGAATTAGGAAGGGTCCATCACTACGGGCCTGTAACTTTTTAACGGCTCCCGAGAGGAGTCGTTCGGGTCGGACCCGTACCATAACCAAGTCACCTTCTTGAAATTCATGGTGACGTCTATGCGAATCAGCCAATTTTTTATAAGTCTCATTACTGAGGTTGATGTGCTTGCTAATTGATTCATGCAGACTCGTGACATACTGTGCAAACTCCTCAGCTGACTTGGATATCCTAGACTCGAGTGGAAGGGGAATGAGATCCACAGGTTTCCTAGGTTTGTATCCATGCACGACCTCAAATGGACTCATACCTATTGACCGATTGACCGAACTGTTGTATGCAAATTCGGCTCTGGGCAAAAGAAGGTCCCAAATGCCGGGGTGATCCCCTACGAGACACCTCAACAGATTCCCTAAACTCCTATTGACGACCTCAGTTTGCCCATCAGTTTGGGGATGATAGGCAGTGGAAAACTTCAGTTTGGTGCCAACTAGGTGCCAAAGTGTCTTCCAAAAATAGCTAGTGAACCGGACATCCCGATCAGACACGATAGTTTGGGGGAGACCATGCAGACGCACGACTTCATCAAAGAACAAATGGGCTACTCTAGATGCATCAGATGTTTTGGAACATGCAATAAAGTGGGCCATCTTAGAGAACCTATCAACGACAACAAAGATGGAATCATGCTTATGAGAAGTGCGTGGTAACCCAAGGATAAAATCCATGCTCACATCAACCCATGGTCGATCAGGAACGGGGAGAGGAGTGTAGAGACCAGTGTTCTGTTTGACCTGTTTGGCCATCGCGCATGTCCTACACTGGGCTACAATCTTGGCCACATCTCTCTTCAGGCCAGGCCAATAGAAGTGCTCCTCCACAGAATGGATGGTCTTGTTGCGGCCAAAGTGACCAGCAAGACCTCCAGCATGCATTTCCCAAATCAGGAAGTCCCGAACAGAAGTCCTCGGGACACAGAGTTGCTGCCCTCGAAATAAAAAACCATCCTGGAGCAGATAGTCAGAAAAGGCTATCGAGGGTCCAGCAGACAGAGCAGAGTAGGCAGGGCCAAAATCAGGACACTCTCCATAGAGTTCCTTCATGCGGTCAAATCCAGTGACCTCTACTCGCACAGTGGAAAGAAGGGAGACCCTTCGACTCAAGGCATCGGCCACTTTATTGTCCTTGCCAGTCTTATGCTTTAGGACAAATGTGAAAGACTGGAGGAATTCTACCCACCGACCATGCCTAGGGTTTAAACCCTTCTGAGAGCTAAGGAATTTCAAAGCCTCGTGGTCCGAGTATAAGACAAACTCTTGTGGTAAGAGATAGTGTCTCCAGTGTTTAAGGGCTTGGACCACGGCATAAAACTCATTGTCGTATGTGGAGTATCGAAGCTTTGCATCAGAAAGCTTCTCACTGAAATAAGCCACATGGTGGCTCTCCTGGCTAAGCACTCCACCTATTCCTACGCCAGATGCATCACATGAAACCACAAAGACTTTAGAAAAGTCTGGTAGGCGGAGGACAGGGGCTTTGGTCATAAGCTCCTTTATGGTAAGAAAAGCCTGGGAGGCGGCTTTTGTCCACTCAAAATTCCCCTTACAGATGCAATCCGTAATGGGTGCCATAATGGTGCTAAATCCCTAGATGAAGCGTCTGTAGAAGGTGGCTAGCCCGTGGAAACTTCGAACGTCATGGACATTCTGGGGCTCTGGCCAGTCTACTATGGCTCGGACCTTGGATTGGTCCACAGACACTCCATGACTTGAAACCACAAATCTGAGAAAAGCGACCCGGTCTGTCATGAATTCACACTTAGTCAGGTTGGCAAATAGGGTTTCTTTCCTCAGAGTCTCGCAGACCTCCCTCAAATGATGAATGTGGTCCTGAGGGTTGTGGCTATAAATGAGAATGTCGTCGAAGTAGACGACAACGAAGCGACCGATGAGGGGACGAAGGGTTTCAGTCATAAGCCTCATGAAAGTGCTGGGGGCGTTGGATAGCCCAAACGGCATGACAAGCCACTCATACATGCCTTCTTTTGTTTTGAAGGCTGTCTTCCACTCATTCCCTGGTCAAATCCGGACCTGGTGGTAGCCACTTTTCAAGTCAATCTTGGAAAAGATGGTGGCTCCACTCATCATGTCAAGCATGTCATCAAGACGGAGAATGGGAAACCTATACTTGACAGTGATCTTATTGATGGCGCGACTATCAACACACATCCGCCAGGTGCCATCCTTCTTGGGTGTGAGCAAGACAGGGACCGCACATGGGCTTTTGCTCACCCTGAGGAAACCTTTGTGGATAAGGTCCTCGACAATCCTTTGGAGCTCAGCATGCTCCTTGGGGTTCAACCTGTAGTGGGGAAGGTTGGGTAGGGTGGACCCAGGGACAAGATCAATGGCGTGTTGTACATCACGCATGGGAGGGAGTC
Source organism: Amorphophallus konjac (assembly GCA_022559845.1). Lineage (NCBI taxonomy): Eukaryota > Viridiplantae > Streptophyta > Magnoliopsida > Alismatales > Araceae > Amorphophallus > Amorphophallus konjac. The sequence continues at coordinate 739,462 of JAHNEJ010003629.1, read as the reverse complement.
GTGAGGGTAAGTCTTCCGGGAAAATATCTTGGAAGTCCTGCAGGATTGTCTGGACTTCAGGTGGGATGGAGACTTGGGACTCCTCAGGGGTAATGGTGACGACAACAGCCCAAACAGGGGCACCCTCGGCAACCTCTCTATTCATCTCACGAACACCTATAAAGTTAAGGCGCCTAATCGGGTCATGGTCAACCTTAGGGGCCTTAGGGATGGATATGACAGGTGTAGGAGAGGAGGGAATGGGAAGCTTCCCTTTGGTGGGGGTTGGAGTATTCTCCTGAATTTTGGGGGATGCAGTGTGGAGGTAGAACTCTTTCCCGTGGCCACCTTTGGGGGTGTTGGGAGCAACTGAATCCTCTTCCCATTGTGGGAGAAGGAACACTCATTGGACCGACCGAATGTAGTAAGGTCTACATCGTAGATCCATGGCCGTCCTAGGATGATGCTCCCGACCTTCATAGGCACTACATCGCATAGGATTTGTCCTTGGTAGGACTGAAACTGGATAGGAATGACACATGTAGTGGTGACTGGGATAGACGTGTCGTCAACCCAAGCCACGTTGTATGGCCACGGATGAGGATGGGTAGGTAGACCTAGACGGGATACAAAGTCTGAAGAGACTGCATTGATACAGCTCCCGTTGTCAAAGATCACCTTGCAGGGTTGAGTTTTGACCATGATGTAGGTTTGGAAGATGGAGGTTCGACGTCAGTCGTCCTCCTGTGGGTGTGCGAGGATACAGCGAACTACACCTAGTCTTCCCTGGTTTAAACTTTTGGCAATGTCCCCCACTTACATGTACTCGACATGCGTTCCATCATACCCTGCATCTAATTCCTCAAACTGGGCAACGAGATCAGGGTCAGGCTCATATCTCTCAAGGGTTTCTCCTTCCTGAGGTGGAAGCTCCATAGGCTGGGGGTCGGTGATGACCAAGGCTCGGGTGGGGCAATTGGTGGCAATATGCCCTAAGTTATGACACCTGAAGCAGCGGACTCCCGAGACAGGGGCTGGTTGGGAGGTGCTAGGGACGACTCCCTTTCCCTTGTCATCTCTCCTCTCAACTGGTGGAGTATACTCCAGCCTAGGCACAGCTGCGGGTGCAGGTAAGGGGTTCCGTGGGAAAGGAGCCGTAGGGGCAACGGCCCTAAGTGGGGTAGCAGTAGGGACGTAGGAGGTGGAGGGGCCAGCTCTCTCAGTATAGCGGACTATGGGGTTTCGGGTTTTAGGTTGGCGGTAGATGGGAACCCGAGGTGGGACCACCCTTTGAAACCTCTCAACATCTCGTGCAACCTGGTAGGCGTGCTCGAGGGTGTTAACCTCCCGTAAGAATAACTCCCGCTGAATACTCTCGTGTAGGCCAGCCCTAAACTGAGAGAGGGTGACGGAGGCATCCTCCATGACTCGACTCCGAAGGAAGAAGTCATCAAATTTGGTGATGTACTCGTCCACAGACTTTCCATCTTGGGTGAGTTTCTGCCATTGGTCTAAAAGACGCTGATGGTAGGAAGGTGGCAAATACTTCTCCCTCAATTTCTCCTTCATTTCTTCCCACGTGTTAATAGGCTCCTCCCGTCTCCTGGCTAGGAGATTTTCAACATTACACCAATAAGTTTTGGCTTGACCGAGGAGTTTCATTTTGGCAAATCTCACCCTTGTGGCAGGGGTCATGCGGCGATGCCAATCAAAATATTGGTCCATCCCGGTCTCCCACTCAAGGTATGTAGCGGGGTTGAGGGACCCATCAAAACTCGGAGCGTCAATCTTGACGTTCCGTAGGATAATATTCTCATCATCGTGGTCTCTCTCTCGAGGCGTACGGGCCTCTTGCTCTCTACCTTGGGGAGCCTGATTCGGGCGGGCTTGCTCTCTATCCTCCCTAGGATTGGCTACGGGATTGCCGTGGCCATTCACTCGACCTTCCTCTCCCTTTAGTCGATCCTCTAATGTGTTTCTTCTTCAAATACTCCTAAGATGGGGTGGACTCTTTTCTTCTTATACTCCCAAGGCAGGATGTAGCTTCTTCAAATGCCCCTGAGCCGAGGCGTGTTCTTTACGACTTCTATGCCCCCAGGCGGGGTATATTTCTTCTTCAAATACCCCTAGGCCGGGGTGTATTCTTGCTGCTTCTCATGCTCCCGAGGCGGGATGTGACTTCTTCAAATGCCCTTAAGTCGGGGCGTATTCTTCATGACTTCTATGCCCCCTGGCGGGGTATGTTTCTTCTTCAAATGCCCCTAAGCCAGGGTGTGTTCTTATACTTTTTGCGCCCCTCAGGGCGAGGTGCATTCCCCTCCATATGCCCCTAGCATGGGGTGTGCTTTTGTTTCTTATGCCCCCAGGCCGGGGTACGTTCCTTCTTCATATACCCCTAAGCCAGGGTGAGTTTCTCTTTTTGTGTGTCCCCAGGCCGGGGTGAATTCTTTTCTTCTTATGCCCCCATGGCGGGGTATGTCTTTTGCTTCAGGTGCCCCCATATCGGGGTGTATTTCCCCTTCAAATTCCCCTAAGCCGGGGTGCAGCTCTATTTCTTCTTACGTCCCCAGGTCGGGGTGGATTCTTCTTCAAATGCCCCGAAGCCGGGGTGTAGCTTTTACTTTGTGTGCCCCTCAGTCGGGGCGGATTCTCTTTATGTGCCCCTGGGAATGGGGTGTACCTCTTTTTTTACCTCCTATGCCCCCGTAGCAGGGTATATATCTTCTTCTTATCCCCCATGGCGGGGTATGTGCATGCTCTCTTCGGGAGTGGTGGCCGTGCTTGGCCTCATTGCTATAAAGCATTCCCCTCAGCGGGCAGCTATTCACCAAGCTACAATTGTGGCTCGCTGGGTCTCTTACCAACCACTCGGGGGGCCGTTTTGTGCTGGATAGAGGCAGCAGGAAGGAGGAACGGGCCGGGTCATTGCACCGCGGACTTGGGTCCTCCTAGAGTCAGGCAGGATACCGGGTTTCTTCTTGCTCTTTTGGTCGACAATGCTTGCCAGCTTTTTCTTCTTCTCCCTTTTTTATTTCTCTTTTTTTTATTTCTCTTTTTTGTATGATTGACTAGGGTGGAGGTGCAGGAGAGCGCTCACACCCTCAGGGAGGGGATGAGTGGTTCGCTCCATCGCAGAAACCCCACAATGGTAATCTTTATTCAGCACGGGTCTCGACGGACGTGGCCGTACAACCCTCTCTCGCCGACTCTTTCTCTTCTCTTCAATTTTTTACTTCTTTCTTTTCTACTTTTCTTCTTTTCTTCTTTTCTTCTTGAGAAAAAAGGGGGTTTGATTTCCCCTCCCTTCTCTTCTCTTTCTCTTTTATTCTCTTCTTTTTTTTATAACAGCCCCCATGATTCCTGAAAGCTGCATATGCTTCGAAGCAGCGTTCTCGAGGCCGCGAAGGTAGCTGCACCGAGTCTGGCTTTTCTCCCTATAGGACTGGCGAAGACAGCACCTGCAATTCATCAAAGTAGGCAAACATCGTTTATTAGGGGGCCATGAGGCCCTGAATCCCGGCGAAGAGATGAAGGGTGGTTTGGTCCCACCGGGCATGCCAGACTTGTGGACGCACTTTTCGTTCGTTTATTATGCTCGTCTATTCGGGAATGGTTGATTCGTATATTAAGTGCGTGGGCGTGCCAGTCACAAAGTGACAATTTATTCGGGCTCCGAAGAGCCCATGGTGCGCTCGATCTGACTCGGTCAGATGATTGTGTAGTTCGTGTCGGGACCAAAACCCGCCGCGCCATAAAGGACACGACGTCATTTACATCCCCCGTACGAGGGAACACCCTTGATTAATCGCCGAGATTCAGGACCTCATGGCCAGGGAATCGATTGCATGCAAGGTCTATTACGAGGTATTGAAATCCTCGCGCGAGGGCGAGAAGAAGACCATTCGCGGTCATGTCAGTCGTGTACTGACTATTTAATGTTCGGACGAATGTCCGACTCGAGAAAATCGCGGTTGTCGCGGGAAAACCGGAACGCATGTATGCCGAGGTACGGCAAATTTATTGTTCGGAAGAGCGGAAAACGTTCGGCTAAGCCTCGGTTGGAGCGGTCAAAAACCAGTAAATTTGTTGGTCCGGTGCAAGAGCAAGCTGCGACCATACTGCGGTGGGCCCCCCACGGTCGAAACAAGACATGCATGAGCGTCATTAATATTTCCGGTGCCAAGGGGCAACGAGGGAATATCCCTTGAATCTGCTGAAAAGCCCTGTGTCTAGGGAAGCAGACGTTCGAAACGTGTCGGTCATTCGGGAGACCGTTTAATATTCGAACGGGTGTCCGGCTTGAGAATATCATAGTCGTAGCGGGAGGACCTGGAACATATGTATGTCGTGATACGGCAAATACATTATTCCGAGACACTGAAAACATTCGGTTAAATCTTGATTAGTGTAGCAGGAAACTAGCAAATTTATTGGCCCGGTGCGAGATCAAGTCGGGACCATACCGGGGGCGCCTCCCGCGGTCCAAACGGGGCTTGCATGGGCATTATTAATGTTTTCGGTGTCGGAGGGCAACGGGGAAGAGTCCCGGGACTAGATTCCAAAACCGAGAACGTGTTCGAAGGGAGCGGGCTGTAGGCCGAGGATGTGGGTCAGACAATGACCAAGTCGGGACGGACCCGAGGTCCAAGCATAGCCCACGAAGGCCTTGTTGATATTCCCATGCAGAGGGTCCAGAGATGACGGGAGCCATCTCGTTCTATTCAGATTTCGTTGGTCACTTGCGGACCGTTTGATATTCGGACAAGGGTCCATATTGAAGGTACGACGTAGATAGAAACAACCCCGTACAAATGTATGCCGAGTTCGCGGCAATTTCAATGAAAGGGGGGAACGAATCCCGATAGGGTGAATCCGATTTGGCGAGCTATCGGCCCAGAGCAATACCGGGTTACGACCACGTCGGGGTGGGAGCCGTCGGCCATGTTGGTTGCTCACGGGTCTTTTCATGTTCAGACACAGGTCCGTAATAGAAACGCGGCGGAAATCGAGGTGAACCGGTTCAAATGTCTGCCGAACGTGCGGTAATTTTCGTAGTGGCTCGGAAGGGATCCGGCCTGAGAAACGAGTCCGGTTTAATCGGAATGTCGGCCCGAGGCGAGGTCGGGTCATGGCCAGTTCGGGATCATTCCCGAGACTCAGACCCAACCTAAAAGGGCGGCATCGTTGTTCCTTCAGCACCGGGCCACGGGAGAGTCGGGGCTGCGATATAGATTTTTACCATCTTCTTTATCTGGGATTTTTAGTCGTAAGATTTGGTGTTGTTTATTCCCCTTTATGTATTTGTTCTGGATGATTTTTTTGTTTTATTTTGTTTTATTTTTATTATTATGTTCTTCTTTTCTACTATTATTATTACTATTTCACATTTTTTTGTTTATTTCTTATGTATATTCAGATTTATTTATTTATCATAATTTTTTATTAATATATTATTATCATTATCATTATTATTATCATTATATATATTTTTGGAGAGAGAGTGGGCCACTAGAGGGCTAAAAAGGGTGTACCGCTGAAGGGCTGAGGGAGTGTGCCGCTGAGGGGCTAAAAGGGTGTACCGCTGAAGGGCTGAGGAGTGTGCCGCTGAAGGACTAAAAGGGTGTACCGCTGAAGGGCTAGGGAGTGTGCCGCTGAAGGGCTAAAAGGGTGTACCGGCTAGGGAGTGTGCCGCTGAAGGGCTAAAAGGGTGTACCGCTGAAGGGCTAGGTTGGAAATACCGATGAGGGCCCACTCTCCCTCTAGTTCTTTTAAGGCTTTTCTTTTCTTCTTTTCTTTGGTTTTATTAAGTTTGCATGGGTTTCTTCTTTTCTTCTTTTGATCAGTTTCCATTCTTTCTCCCATGAGGACGATTGTTCAAGTTGTTTAGTTGTCGTTCGATTTGGCTCTCTCTATGTTGATTACGGTTCCCTTGCCTCGGTTAAAGCGCTTTACCGTTGTTCTTCCTTTTTTTTTATTTGTTTGTTACTTTCTTTTAGTCCTTTCTAACGTGTGATCGTTCCATTTGTTGGTTGCTTCCTTTTATCTTTTTAATATGTTATCGTTTCTAACGAAAATTCGGCAACATCTCCCCTTAACTCGAGCGTAAGGGAGATACAGGGAACGTGCCCACAAAGAGTGACGGAACCCGACAACTGGAGGTGGGCGCCCGAGAGCGGCAACACCTTAATGAAACCTCGGAAAACTCGGAGGGAACGCCGGACAGGAAACCTCTCCCCGGCTGGCCGGGGATGCACCGGGCAAAAGGGTTGGGGGTGTGTCGGCAAGGAGTGGCCTGGGGCGTGCCGGGGAAGGCCCGTAGGGGGGCGTGCCGACAAAGGGGCTCCAAGGGTGTACCGGGGAAGGAGTGATTGGGGTGTGCCGGCGAAGGGACTCCAGGGCGCACCGGGGAAGGAGCGATTGGAGTGTACCGGCGAAGAGGCCCTGGGCGAGAGCGGGGGAGGGCCCATGGGGCGTGCCGGAGAGGGCCTTGGGCGACAGCGTGCCGGTGAAGGGCGTTGGAGGAGCGGATCGTTGAGGGGCCGAGAGGGGAGAAACTCCCCACAGGCGGACAGGCGAGGGCCAAAAGCCCTACGAGGGGAATACGCCACGGGGTAAAGTTCACTGCCGGAGGCCAAACCAACGGGGAAGAAGAGGAAGAGGAAAACGCCAAGGGATGCAAACACGCGAGAAATGTCTTAGAAAGACATCAAAAATATTCGCAAGCCTTCTATTCCTATTCTCACAAGAGAAATGCCCCGAGGGGATTGATACATTGTAATAAAGGGAAAACGGGGAAAAGGGAAAGCAAGAAGGAACAAGATACGGTCGGGGGGGGACACCGGCTCCTCTTCTCTTCTTCTCTTCCATCTTCTTTCTCCTCGCTCAGGCGGTGGTGATCGAGGCGGCAGGCTCCTCTTCTTCTCTTCTTCTTCTTCTCTTTTCGCACAGACGGCGGCGGTGGGCGGAGCGGCGGGGCCTCTCCCCTCTCTTCTTCTCTTCTCCTTCTTCTTCTCTTCTTCTCTTTCTCTTCTTCTCTTCTGCCTCTCTGTCCGTCCGTCCCCCCCTCTCTTTTCGCAGCGAAGAGGGGTTTTATACCCCGGGCGGCGGGCCTCCGAAGGCGGGAAGCGTCCGGCGAGCATTTAATGGGAGTTGACTCCCTTGTCTTGGGTGGCAGGAGGAGTAGGCAGCGTGGCTCTCTCCCCGGGCGACACCTCAGTAGATCCACTGCGCGCCAAGAATCCATAGGGCATGGGCGTAAGATTTCGTTTGCCGGAACGTGCCATTGAAGAGCATGAATGGCGTGCCGCTGGCAGGCACAACAAGCGTGCCGCTGAGAGGGCCAAAAGGCGTGTCGCTGAACGGCCAGGAGAGCGTGCCGTTGAAGGCCTGAAATAGTGTGTTGAAAGCCTGAAATAGCGTGCCGTTAAAGGCCCGAAATAGTGTGCCGTTGAAGGCCCGAAATAGTGTGCCGTTGAAGGCTTGCAGGGTGTGCCGTTGAAGGCCTGAAATAGTGTATCGTTGAAGGCCTGGAATAGTGTGCCGTTGAAGGCCCGAAATAGTGTGCCGTTGAAGGCTTGCAGGGTGTGCCGTTGAAAGGGCACAAGGGCGTGCCACTGAAGGCCCAGGGGTGTACCGCTGAAGGACCAAAAGGCTGTGCCGCTGAAGGGCCCAGGGGTGTACCGTTGGAGGGCCAAGGGTTGTGCCGCTGAAGGGCTAAAATGGCAGTTCTGCGCCCGTTGTGAGCACGAGTTGTGACCCATTTAATTTTCTTCGAGGCCCATGGATTGTGGGGGCCCTTGGTGGTTGAGTTCTCATCACTGTCGTGATTCGGGGAACAGCTCCACGGCAGTGTGTGTGTGTGCTCGGGGAGTCCGGACGGCCCATCTTCCCCGTAGTTTTTCTATTTGGAGTCGTTGTTGATGCTACACTAGTTGGGACGTATGGGGGTGCAATTTCGCATGTCCACAACCCCTTGGTCCGTTTAGACTAGGATGGACCAAGAGAGAAGAGAGAGAGAGAGAAGGGTGGTGCAACCATCTCCCCCTCCCGCCTCCCCAACTCTTCTTCTTCTTCTTTTGGTCCCTTTTTTTCTTTTCTTCTTTCTTTCTTTCTTTTTTTGTTTCTTTCTAGGAAATTTTCGGGTTCAACTGTAAAGTATCTCATGTCTATGTACTAAGCTTTTGATTCATATTTATTATGGCATGAGGATCTTGTTAGATATTAACATATCTAATGATCTGGGCTTGTGGTTGACATAAGAAACCATGAAGATACATAACAAGATTAAATCGCTAAAGAACCTAAAGTGTTGCAAATTAAATGCAGCTTGAACCTATATGTGCACAGGGGAAAAAAATGAAAATGATGACAGCATAACTAAAAGAAAGGCAAACTCAAGCGGTCTGTGATGGTGAAGAGTTTGGATAGAGTATAAGACACTAATGGTCCTATCAATTTGACTGTTTCCTGTCTTTTTCCCCCCTATTTGTTGATGAAGGCTTAGAGCATTGCATCTTCTTGTGCGACAACCCTAACCAGCAGTAAATATGAAACAATGGATCAACTTTTCATTTACTTAATGATCCTTATGTTGTTATCTAGTTTTCTTGCTGACTTAACATCTAGAACTAATAGATTCAAGTCATTGAAACTAATAGAGTTATTGGATTGGGCTATTCAACTCAAAACCTTAAAGGTGCTAAGTGGAGAGGGGCTCCACTATTTTAAACACATTGTGATTTTGTCCCTTTTCAATATGGGACTATTCTACACGCCCCTTTACATGCAGACCGATTAGGCTTTGTCATGTGGACCATGCCAAACATGGGGTGAGCAGCCCGGATCGTAACCATGGGCTCTAATACCATATTAAGGTTATTGGATTGGGCCATCCAACTCAACACATTAACGTGTGAAGTGGAGAGGGCTCCATTATTTTATACACATTGTGAGTTTGTCTATTTCCAATATGGGACTATTCTAACATAAACAAATCACTTACACAAAATTATTGGGAAAAGTCTGAAGTGATAACCTTTGAGGTGAGTGAGCTGTCCAACATGTCTTGGCAGGCAATAGATGCCTACGCAGGTGCTTCGTAAAATGGTGGCCATAGCTTATGGCTTCTATAGGCAAACTCAGACAGATATACACATCCACATTATATACTTCCATGTAAACAGTACATGTTATGGAAAGAGTTTCAAAAACTTATACTAGAAAACACTTTTGCTGTTTGATACTTTGATAAGCATGGCCAAAAACACAGCAGCTTTATTCCATGAACAAAAACAGAGTTCCCCATAGTCAACGTGTCACGTCCCGAGCGCGGAAATATACCCGAGGCGCGACAGTCCTTTATATAGAACCAAAGCGAGCTAATCTAACCGTTCGAGATCCTACCATCGAACCATGAATAGAGTGCGCAATTTAATTCAAAATTTGCTAAAATTCCATAAAATGATAACACCGATGATTACAACTGATCCAAGTCATTCTTTACCATTAGGCTACAAGCCCTTATTACAAAACCAGACGATGACAAATGAACTAAAGGGTTTAAATCTAAGACATAAAACTACATCACTCCGTCTCATCCCCAATTGAGTCCTGATCGATTTCCACATTTCCTGAAAAGGTTAGAAAACAACTGTATGAGCGAATCGCCCAGTAGGATTTACATCTCAATTTCTAACATACTATAAATGAATTACACATTCATTTAATGTAAAAGAAAAATATGTATATGCATGCAGACAGGTAGACAACAAGGAATCGACTGGAGTAAAAGTGAGATTATAGATCAATTCCACATAGGAATAGCAATTGATATCAAGCAGTGAATAACTGGAATAATAATCATGATAGCACAATAAACAAGTAAGTTCAAGCAGCAATTAGAATTGGCTATACACATAAATCAATCAATTCATTCAAGTAATTACCCATTCGGGTCACGCAAGTCAAGTAAGTCAAGTAAAGAGAGAGAGAGTGATGGAATGTCTTTAATCTAAAATGTGGTTCGGTGCAATGCGAGACACCGCTAGAAAGAGATCTTCCCTCGGGTTTTGGGCGCTCCTCCCAGGACCAGACCGGGCCCTTATTTGCCAGCATTATTAGACATATTTTTGCGACATTCACTCTTTATAGCCAATATAGAATTCAAGTTGTGACCGGTAGGATTATAAGGTAGATTTGGAATCCAAAGGTACAGATAAAGTAAAACCAATGTTGGGAATTGATATTTGTATGATTAGTTATCCATTCTAACTAGTGCAGATTTACTAAGTTAATGAGTTCCATTACGTCCCCTTTTATTACACTGTTGCTGTCATCCTTTTTCTTTGAGTATATAGGGGTTGATAGAAGGTGGCACCCTGGTCAGGAGTACCCGTTACAAGCTCGATGGTGACAGTGTTCATTTATACACTGTTACAATAAATGAAATACTACTAAAAACATATTAAACCTTGTTAAACACAGTTATAACATCAGTAATTTAAACATTGGTAAGATGGGTTATATATATATATATATATATATATATATATATATATATATATATATATATATATTAATCATGCATATACATTCGTCAGATTAAATATGTATGTTGCACATGATTAAATGGTGTACAATATTATGTTAGGTTTTAGACATGTATACCGTGCTTAATTAGCTGTAAACAATAATTAACTTGTGTACAATATCAGTATGTGAACATTAACTAACTCGTGTACAATATCAATATTATGTATGCATTAAACCGGGATTTAACATGCCACTGCCTGCTGATCATTTACAATTTAAGCAGAAATAGGCCATCTAGCAAGTCAAAGGAAGGGCCTTCCAGCAAGCCAAAAGAAGGGCCATCCAGCAAGCCCAAAAGAAGGCCATCCAGCAAGCCCAATGGAAGAGCCATCCAGCAAGCCCAATAGAAGGGTCTTCCAGCAACCCAATAGAAGGGCCAGACGCTGCCTCCTCTTTTAACCACAACCCAACTAAAATTTGTATTAAGGTGTTTTTAAAGGATCGAAAATATTATTAACATTGTTAAAACACTTCAAATATTAATTGACAGTGCCATTATGCTTCATAAAAATATTAATCACCATAACATACTTAAAGGGTTAATGTTAGAGTGCTAGTGAAAATATTACTAATAAAGCGTTTAAAAGATTTATATTGACAAGATTACTATACTTAATGAGCGTATTATATTGCTGTAATGAACATGTATGATACTGTTAAACCATATTAAACAATGTTAACGACATTAATATACTAATGAAAATATTGTTATATTCTTGTTTAACAAAAATTTTAAAAAAAATTATAAAAATAGTAATTAAATTGCTAACATATTGGTGATCACTTTTGTCTTCTATGATTATTCCTAATAAAATTGTTTACAAGACCAAATCAGTGTTTTAAGCATGACTTAAATCACTATTCACTTCGGAAAACACTATTCACGTAGAAATTTTACTATCTTAAAAAAAATGTAGAAAAATAAGAATATGATACATCAGTATTTATAGAACACTTTTGTCTTCTTGAGTATTTTTAGGAAAAATCTATAATTGGATCTATATACCTTTTTTTTTAAGCATGACTTAAATCACTATTCACTTCGAAAAACACTATTCACGTAGAAATTTTACTATCTTACAAAAATGTATAAAAATAAGAAAATGATACATCAATATTTATAGAACACTTTTATCTTCTTGAGTATTTTTAGGAAAAATCTATATTTGGATCTATATACTTTTTTTTTAAGCATTTCTATGATATTGACACACTGTTTTAATGCTGTTAACACTTATTTTAACAATGTTAATCATATTATATTTAACATTATTTGCCACCAAAGAAAGGTTTATCTCACTAATGAAGCATATGAAGATGTGTTAATATTTTTCAAGTACTTAAAATAATATGTATTAACACTTTGAAACAAATACATAAACACTTAAACCTTCGCTGTGACCCTGGTCGACCCCTGGTCGACCAGGGCTAATCTTCCCAGAAACTGGTCGACCAGGGGTCGACCAGTACAGATCAGCAAGTTAAGGATTTAGATAGATCAAGTTTAAAACGTTTACACTTACTGTTGTTTAAAAAGTATTATATTAGTTCAGTTGTTAATATTGTTAATAACAAATTTAACACAACCCTGTACATAGTTAATTTTGTTCAAAACATAAACTGTATACTGCTTGCTTAACAATATCAACACCCCACTTACAGTTCTGCTACCAGCTATTCTATCAGCCATAAAACACAAGATTATTAATAAGATCTATACATTATTAACACATTATCATGATCCTTTCATTAATAACACATACACCCACTTTGAATCAGCATAATAAAGTTTAACTTTTAACCAAAACATGCTGATTAAACTCCTCTCAGGTTTTGCTACAGGTGCTTTTACAAACCACAAATCACTAATTTTAATGCCGACATTAATAAGATATCAGCATAATAAAGTTTAACTTTTAAACAAAACATGCTGATTAAACTCCTCTCAGGTTTTGCTACAGGTACTTTTATAAACCACAAATCACTAATTTTAATGCTAACATTAATAAGATATGTACGTTATTAACAGGGTATATAAAAATCTTAATGATCCTTACATCAACTGCAACTTTAAATTAACATAATAAAGTTTAAGTTTAAAGTTAAATATTTTAGATGCATGTTAACGGATGGAATTAAGGCTTGGTTATGATCTAATATGAGGATACTACATGATGTATTTTACTCAATTAAGTTTAATACATGCCAATATATGTAGAAAACAACGTATGGAGATGAACAATTTACTAACTATTAATTTAGCTAGGAGATTGAGAACACCTACTTGTTCCTGTTGGTTTTAGACAAAAGAAGAAGAAGAAAACTCTGCAACGAACACAGGAGCCACAGCCCTTCTGCAAACCTCACGATCCAGCCCTTCAACAGCAGGTGGAAGGGAGGTCTCCCTTCAACAGCAGGTGGAAGGGAGGTCTAGCCCCTAGGTGGGTATTAAAGGTTACTGGATTTAATTCTACGGGGAACAAAGGGACAATGTCCACCTCAGCCCATGATCTTCTAGGATAGTATTAGGTGCGATGCCAGTGGGTACACCATCTAGCCATTTCCCTAATTAATTAAGTTTATTTCTAAATTGATTAGGGTTAATTAGTCTAAGATGGATTAGTTAAGGTGAAATGGGCAAAATGTTCGCATGAGGATATGTGTGGACCGTGGGTTTTGAACACTAGACCTCAAGGTGAAGGATAAGACACTTAACCAACTACTCTAGGAAATCAATTGATAAGTGGATACTCTTTGCATATGATTACTCTATGTTTCTACTTCCACTTAATTAAGTTTTCTATAAAATTTTTATAAGTTATATATGTATATAGTTAAAATAATAATTATATTAATAATAATAATAACATTATTATTATATTTTTATATGGGGTGCTACACAATGTGTCTTCTAAATAAAATACTTTAAACAATGTTGCTATTTTAAGAAGGCGTACTGTAACATTGTTGAGAATGCTATTTGTACATGACCCATCTGTAAAATTGAACAATTCCAGTAAGTAGCTTGGCTTCGACAGTGGCAAGATTAGTCCATTAAGTGTCAACTAAAAGGTCTTTTTTTCACTATTTTCTAGGGGGATGTGGATGGTACCACATATTCATTAAGTCAAAAAGAAGATATTTATAGATAAAGAAAAAGTATCAGCCCCCAAAAGGAAAATCCACCATCAACATATATGACGCACTATGTACAAAAAACCCCAAACAAAGATCCTCCAAGAATAAACAAACTAGGCTCATTAACATGAAGTTAAAGATCTTTATTTACCAAAGAATTTAATAGACGATTGAAGTATAAGCCAATGCCAACAAACAAACCAGTGGCTCGTAAGCACAGAATCTAAAACATATAGCAAATGAAAAAAAATTATCTGAAGTTCACTACTTAAGAGTATCTTGATGCACATTGGAGACTGAACCATGTACCTCAACATGCCTGCAGTGTGTCCATATGGAAAATTACCTCATACCAGGATGTCCAACTACTAATAACATCTCGTATGACTCATTTAATAGTCAAAGCCATTAGTCCGGTGAATTTAATGTCTGGGACATCTGGCATGAAGACAGAAATTGTGGCCACTGAATTCCTGCTAGTAAAGACGACAGAAGCAACAAATTGATCACTAGGAGAAAAGGTACATATGATAGTACACCGACATAGCTTGTATCATGTGTTGTCTTCTTAAATCATTTCAGTTAACAAAATAAGAGCCTTGGGAAGCCAACTCATCCACTTTATTTAGGCTCCCAGTCCAAAAAATGCACCTGATATAATGAAACATCAATCAGCTTTCAATAGAAGAAAAAACATTTTAAGTTTTCTGTATAGAATACCAATACACAGCTCTTTAAAAAATGCATGTATTTCAAGTTAACATCAAATGGAACAAAAAAAGATCAGATATAATAAATGAAAGAAAAAATGAGCTCCAAAATCTTCAGTACTTAAAGAATTTTCTAGCTGCCCAAGGTGCTGAATGCAATCAGAAAAACATGCGTAAAATTTGATCTATGTGCTTAGTACCACAAGTCTTGAAGTTAAAGTGTTAAACGCTTCTCCAGGATGCCTGTGTTCCTCGGAGGATACCTATAACTGTACATGGAGGACCTTTTCAGAAAAGAAAGGCTCATCCCACCTGGAGGTCCTTCTAATACAAGACAGAGCACAACAATGAAAATTTTCCGCACTCAGAGATGACAAGAGGAATCAAAATTCCTCTACGAGATTGGCTTCTGCTGAGAAGCCCAAAAAGGCTCTATCTATTTCAAAGCATATAACAGTTCCAATGTGCTGATGGATCTACACAATATACTTCAATTTGCATGTAACATGCTCTAAAGGCTCAAAATATTCTGCTTTTTCAACAGCTCACGGTGACCCCTTGCACTTAATTTATTCCTTCAGACATTATGACCCTGGGAAAATTTGGGAATACAATCATCTTATGCTTTGATGTCAAGGGCCCATTGAACTTCTTCACTTTCAAACGTTTGGAGATTTTGTTTGGTTATATGATTATCACAAACTTGCCTCAAGTGCCTGTGAATGGCATCTACGCATGATAATATGGTCAGTCTTACATGTAGAATGAAGTTTCTTTAATCATGTTATTCTTACAGTCCACCCCTGAACTCCAGCAGAACAAATGGTTCATATGTGATCAGTAGTTTCAATGGGGATGGTTTCTACCAGTACATTGCTCTATGTCTGTAAATCAGAGCTGACCATGATGGTACCCAAAACAGCAATAAAAGCGCCTACTTTTTGAAACAAGAATGAGAAAGTTGAAAGAAATTCATTGATCCAAGAAATACAAAAGTCACAAACTCATTTATTTAGTTGGAGCAGAAGAAGAAAAAGACATAGGAGATTACCCAATTTCCAGGTTAAAAACTATGAATTTCAGCTTTTTGTCTCATTGTACTTTTAAGACTCACTGCAAGAACTAGAAAAATGTAATCCGATTGCATTTTCCAACTGAAATGGAATATTACTACTAAAATTGAATTGTACATCCATTCCCCAAGCCTGAACAAACTTGCAAACACCACAAAGCAAGAAAAGGTCTTAAAAGGATTTCCTAATTCACATAATAGACTCCTCGCAACCAGCTGACCAAAATTTTATTACTGGAAATGTCCACCTTATACAGGTGCGTACATGAAGCATGGCTCCTGGAAGTGACGTGACATGGGGCACACTAATTTTTTTTTTAAAAAAATATCTCTTCAGGAATTGCACAGTTCGCATCGAATTTTGCAGAGCCAGGGGATCCAGAAAATGCACCGCCTGTTCAGGAATCTGAAACATCAGTAAGATTATATAGCAGTGTTTACACTCAATTTAATTTCCATAGAAAGATCTATAACTTTGCTGCTTATTTCATAGAAGTACTATTCTGCTAACTAAGGAACCATCTGTTTCTTCTTTGTTCCTTCATGTTGTAAATTAGGTTCTGTATTGCATTCTCTGTAGTGTATACAAGAAACTCTTAGAAGTTGGTTAAGTACTTTTTCTGTTTTCATGTAGAAAGTCCGGTGTTATGTGTGATTAGAATTCTGTGGACAAATCATTTTTGCTATTTTAAATGAAACACATCTTGTATTGCAATTTTTATCATAGCTGCTGTTAATGGTTCTCTTCGATCAAGCGTAGCTGTCTCTTTCTATTTCAATGGTGTGTAACTTTTTATCAATAAATACCATCTGCTAATTGTTGAGTACTTTTAATTTGGAGAGGCTTTGGTGTGCTTTGATAACCCTAAACAAGTTAAGGATGCATGAGTAAGATTATCCCAAGACCGCTTGAGTGGAGAGGGGGAATCCGAGGCTTAGCATTACAGATGAGAGCCCTACAGGAATCCACGGGAAGTTCTAAACCAAAAGAGTCATGACAATGTAGCATTTCAGACATGAATATCAGACTTCGGCAATATACTTTAATCCATGGTTTATGGATCAATTTGTGTCAGTGCAGTTTGGTCGATCTGATTGGATCTGTCATTGAGTATTCCATTGTTCCTCAATTCTTGAGGGATTGGCTGGATGAATTGACCCAGGTCGGTAGATCCGGGATGATCCCAACTATTCATTGAGCTCCAACAACTAGTTAACAAGCCACTGGAGACCAAAGCTAGCCATTGCTAGCTGGTCCCCAATGGCTAGCAGGGGGGGGGGGGGGACCCTGGACTACAGATAGTCCTAATTTGGCCACTCGAATCCCACCTCAATCCTCTCCTGCTCTCTACAAGGGTGGTTGATCTTGGCCATGGTTGGGTCAGCCTGGGTCGGATCAAATTGGCCAGATCATCCCAGTGATGGCAGATACATGGATGCAATAAAAAATGACCATGAGAGAAATAAGGTTCATAACAACTAGAGTGAATCAAAATAAGTAAAAAGGAGGGGGGGAGAAAGAGAACATGAAATGCATTCATGATGGTGCCTAGCAAATAATTGCAGGCTTGCTGTTTAAATTTATACTTCTGCTTTTAGTTTCCTGAAAGATGAGTCCAAGGATAACACTACTGACAGAATAAAGAAGTGAATGCACGATCCTGCCTAGATGAATAATTGCGGGCTACTGGAAACTGTGCTTGTCTTTCAAATTGAGTTGGGTTGGAGTTCAGAAATGGGGCCTATAAGAAAAATAGAAAATGTAGGAAAGTTGGTGCATAGAAAGATAATGAAGGGCCTGCTGGAATTGCCAAATATAAACTAATGAGTTTAAATATATGAATACAAAGTGTAAACTCATTTTAGCGTCTAATCATGCTTTTGGCCAAAAAAAAGGGTGAAATTTGATGTATTACTGACGCATTGCAGATCTCTTTTTATCTAATTCTGGCTTGATTGCTAAAGAAGAACAATAAGGTATATGGGGATACAATGTTATCATGTTCATGATAAGGAAGAACAATAGGAAGCAGTGTTGTCAATATCTTATGAATCCTGACATGATCCATGATGTATGATCTACAAAACATGTGTGGAAATTGATCCAAGACCTGAATAGGAGGATGATCTCCAAGATAAACTTAGCTCAATAATATATATTCCAAAGATTATGAAAAAGTGCCTTACAATCTATGCTAGAGTCATGGTCCAATACCTATCTAATTCCTTGAACGAATTGTGATTTGATAACTAACCTGAGAACACTGATATGGAGAATCTTAGTATGATGTTGACATGTTGATGATGTATAATGTGACACGAAGGTAGGTGAAGTCCTGAAAGGATTCAAGGTGCATGTTGGTGGTCATAAAGATGATAGGAAAAAGGCATGAAAGAGGATGTCATGTATAATGTAGTCCAGAGATGTAGGTGCAACATTCTGGAATCATTTAATGCACAACACATATTTTGCTTTGGGAATTGCATGAATAACCCTGATGACTTTTTATTTATGTAAAAGTACATCTTAAAATCATAATCACATGAATATCCTCCTTAAAGAAAATATGCCATGATTACCTCTTTTGGTTACATGGGTACCTCGTTATAGCAGCATACTTTATACATGTCCTTCGAGCAATGTTGAAAAAGGTAATCGCGGCACCTTTTCCTCTCGGAAGCTAAACCATGCAATTGTGATTTTAAATATTTTGATAGAAATAAAAAGTTATCAGGGTTATTCAAGCAAGAATCTCATAAATTAATGGACTTGATTTTGGGTAGTTGAGGTTGTCTTTTATTTATTTCCTGTAAT
This sequence comes from Amorphophallus konjac, assembly GCA_022559845.1. Taxonomy (NCBI): domain Eukaryota; kingdom Viridiplantae; phylum Streptophyta; class Magnoliopsida; order Alismatales; family Araceae; genus Amorphophallus; species Amorphophallus konjac. The sequence continues at coordinate 721,158 of JAHNEJ010003629.1, read as the reverse complement.
CTACCTCGATTCGAAATAAGTTCCTTTAAGCTTGATAATATCACAAAACTCCTTGAAATCAATTGTATTTCTCACATTAGTCCTTGTAGTAAAAGAAGTTAGAAAAAAGTATAACAAAGTCTGTTAAATATCTCACACTCGGCCCTTTTTCTGAGCTACCATTTTTCACGAATTCTGAGTCTTTTAGCATGTTTATGTATTTATTTATTTTTTAGAAGAGAGTTGCAGTAGGAAACTAATAAAGTATGACCTTTTCCTTAAATTTTGTGGCTTTTTGAACAATCAGCTTTGAGCTCAATTTTTACTCTAATACTATTTTCTCTTTCCTATCTGACTTTACTACACTACTATTCTCCTCTACCATCTCTATCCTATCTGACTTTACTACAGTACTATTCTTGGTGAGGACACCCGAGCGCGGATCCGATTCGACTCGACCGGCATTTACCGCCGTCGGAGAGCACCAGCAGCGACATCAGCATCCCTATGGCTTGATGATGACACATAGCACATTGATGTATTTTTATTTTGATTAGTTGGCATTTATTTGAGAGAGAGGCCCATTAGGGGCCAATTTGATGTATTTTCTATTTATTGTGTATTTTCGGGTGTGATTTTAGCACTATTTTTGGTCTCAGGGACACTTTGGTCTTTAGTCTTGTGAGGAGACCACTAGGGTTTTCCTCCAATATAAATATTGATGTAGTTCCCCCTTTTTGGGCATGATGAAAAGAAAGAAATATAGAAATTGAAGAAAAGGAGCCGCCATTGTCTTCCTCCCGTGAAGGGTTTCTGTGGGGCGCGAAGCCCTAGGCGTGAAGGCTCCCCCCTTCCATTGTTCCATCCATTCAATCCTCAGTGTACTTCTCTCCTGTTCAAGCATTTACTATTTTCCCCCCCTCTTGGCCCCACGTTGCATCTTTTTTTTTCCCGTGTTCGCACCCCTCGCGACCCCCCACGCAAGTCCCTTCTTCTTCCTCCTTTTCCTCCCTCCCCCACCTTCGCATTTAAAGTCCCCCCCCCCCCACGGCAGCCAAGCTCGCGGCCTTCCCATCGCCGGCAGCAAAGACGGCGGGTCCCACCGCCACCGACGCTTCCCTCCCGGTCCCCACCAGCAGCCCATTTGCGAACAACGGACCGCGAACGCCGCCCCGGCCACCGTCCCGGTCTACAACCGGGCAGCGACCGCCCACGCCACCACCCTCCTCCCATGTCGTCTCCCTTCCCGCAGGCGGTAGCAACGGCGACGAATGGCGCCACCTCTCCGCCACACACCAGGAAGGTCGGCCGCCACCTCTCTACCACCGTCGCCGCCACCTGCTCGCGTGGCCGCCCTGCTACCAGTCGCCCCCAGCCGACCCCCGTTGCTTCCCGCTGCCGCCACTGCAACCCAGGGGGGACTGTCCACCTACGCCTCCGCCTCCCTCGTCGGTCCCCGCCACCGCCGGCGCGTAGTTGCCGCAGCAGCGCAGCACCCACAGGCTACCAGTAGGCCACTCCGGCCCACCCCACGGAGCCTGCTCGGCTCGCGCCGGACCTGCTCTGCGAGAGCCCGCATAGGGCCCCGATTCCCCTACTGGGCTGTGACTTCGCCTGCGACCCACCATGTCACGGCCAGCTGAAGAACTCTGTTGTTGTCGGCCCCGCTCTGTCCCGGAGCCATCAGTGACGCTCCCTACCTACCCGCCGCCCCCGGTGTCTGCAGCAGCGCGCGACCCTACGGCCAGCTGACTCCTTACTCTCGCGGCGTACGCGGCCTCAGTTCGAACCTCGCTCTTCAGCGACTAGGTTAGTGTGGGAAGCCCGTTCATTTAATTTGCTTATTTAGTATCTAAGTCGTATTTGCTGCAGTGAGTGATTTAGGACGCCTAGCCCAATATTTTATATTGTTGTCGGTTAGTGAGTCGTATTGTTTTCCTATACCCCAGGGAGCACCGATTTGTTCACATTACCTGTGCGTGATTGATACCCTATGCCGTGGTAGTTCTATCTACCAATCGGTTCAACGTTTCTCGCTGCGAGGGACGGCTTCTTAGAGCATAACTGCTGTTATTTTGCGTAATTTGTCTCTTGGTGTTCGAGTACGCGTCGGGTTATTTGTCGATCAATTGTAACGCATTTGCTGATCTCATTAGTCGCCTAGTCGGGTTCATTTGAGTACACCGTCCCGCATTAGTTTTGGTATCAGAGCCTAGGTCGACAGTCTAGGGTGTCACCACATTGTCATTCCATGTCTTGCATTTATTGTTAGATCGTTTGCATCGTTAAAAAAAAAAGCATCAATTTCACATCATAGTGTTATAGGTGCCGGAAGGTGGCGTGCGTTCGCGTACGGTAGTCGCGATGTTGTGGCCTCCCGAACTATGCTGCTGCAAACCTACAGTTCAAAGGTTAGAAAAATAGAAATAACGTGATCGCCAGAGACCTATACCTGGGCCTCACAGAAGTGATGTGATTGTGAACGCCTTGAGAACAGGGAGATGGTGGGTTCTTCTGTCCTCGCTCTCGGCCGGCCAAGAGTAAGGAGCCCTGCGAGTCAATGATGAAGTACCTGCAAGTTAACCAGCAAATAAAGGAACCATTAGACTGTGAAAGTGTAGTAAATGCTCATGGAAGTAAAGAATGCATGCAAAATGGTGGTGATCGTACCGGGGAGGGGGGCGAGAAGGGGGATGGCCGAGACTTTCGACCATCCGCCTTCCCTATGTTTTGGGTTGAAAATCTCTTTAGGAAAAAGGGATCTGGGCAAGTCTAATATGCATGCAATGTAGTAAAATGGAATAGAAAGCAGCAAAATGGAGAATAAGGAAGAAAGACGGGGTTTGCCCGTCAACCAAGCAGAGGGCGGCCAAGCAGGTGGTCGCCTAGAGAAGGTGGGCGGCCATGTCGATAGCCGCCCCCTGCAACTGGAGCTCGTCCACGGCGGCGCTCTCCAACTTCAGCTAGATTGACGGGGATGAGGGAAGGTAAGGGAAGGCGCTCTCGTGCTCACAGCTCTCTCTCTCTGAGATCGAACTACTAGCCTCTCCTCCTTACCAAAATGTCTGACTCGTGAGAAAAATGTCCAACCCCCCTTCGTGATGGTTCGAGAATGGGTTTTTGTATGTGGGGGATATCTCCCTCCAAAAATCATTCGAAAATAGAGATTATGTGCAAGCTACGTGAGCCTGGAACCTCTCGGAGTGGGAGCAGTTCCGGAGAACGTGCCCGGAGTGGGCAGAACGTGGGGTTGACGGACGGTTGACAAGAGGTGGCCAAAGCTCTGGTCGCCCAAGGGGCTGGGCGGCCAATTCGATGGCCTCCTTGAGGAGCTGGGCGGCCAGCAGTATGGCCACCTTGAAGGTCAGGGCGGCCAACCTTGTGGTCGCCTTGGGAGTTGGGCGGCCAACCTTGTGGTCGCCCTGGAAGGGGCTGGGCGGCCAGCACCTAGGCCGCCCAGGGATCAGGGTAAGGCAATGGATAGAATCATATATAGAGCTTCAAAAAATTCGTCTCGGGGCTCACGCCCCCGAACCCTCGACCTTACGGGCAGGGGGGCGCTGCCCCCCTGCAACCCCCCACCAACTTACCGTGAAGGGACAGGGTGGAGCCTACCTAAACAAGGATGAGACTCCACACTACCAATCAACCAAGGAAAAGATGTCACTTCTATGATGGCTAGACAAGGGTCCGCGGGATGTCCAAAATTAGGCATCTACAAGTGTGTCAGTGCATCGTAGTTTAGCCACATTTGTGTTTTATGCCCACACGTAGCGGTGTTGAGTATCACTTGTCAGTGCCGATGTCAGGTTCACATCTAGACATGTCTGGGTCACACCAGAGTGTGTCGGGAGCTCACGCGGACCCTCAGGGAGGTCCTGACTTGACCGAGTTAGTGTCCCAGCTCAGGGCTGATATACAAATGATGGATCGTCGCCTCGTTGAGGGACTGGCAGGCATAGAGGATAGCGTCACAGAGTCTGACCATACCGTCCAGGGGATGGTTGGTCACATCACTGCTCTAGAGGGAGCCATCCGGGATCAGAGGCGCGATCAGGCAGTAGATCACCCTCAGCCGCAGCGCCCACATCCCCAGGCAGTGCCTTTGCACCCACCCCCAAGGGTTGCCCCCGCTGATGACCAGCGTGGTCGAGTTGGGGATTTTGATGGAGAGTCTTTTGAGGAGGAGGTGAGTGACACTCCTAGGGCCCCCGCTGCCCAGGGATACAGGAGGCGTGATTTGGACTTTGATGATGAGCGAAGGGTGCCCCGAGACCGGAACCAGGATATTCGGAACGCCAGCATCGAGGCTCCCAGCTTTGATGGTTCCTTGGAGCCACAGGTTTATCTTGACTGGGAAGCCCGGATGAACCGCTACTTTGATTGGATGGGGATGTCCGACCCTAGGCGGGCCTTCTTCGCCAAGACGATGTTGCGAGGTCGGGCCCTGACTTATTGGACGAACCTTGAGGATCATCTTGTGCAGCAATATGAGGAGCCTATCGACTCATGGGAGGAGGTGAAGGCAAGACTCCGGGAGAAGTACGTCCCCGTGACATACCGACACTGGTTGGTTGATAGATGGCAGAGCATCACTCAGGGTACCCGATCGGTTTCAGAGTATATCAATGAGTTTGACGAGCTTCTATTGAAGTGTGGAACTCGTGAGGAGGGCGCGTTGACCCTTTTCCGATTTCGGAGGGGACTTCGTCAGATTTATCAGCAGGAGTTGTTCCGTCAGCGTGTGACGACCATTGATCATGCCTACCAGGTAGTACGTGAGATGGAACAGTTCGAGTTAGAGAGTGATCCTCCTCCTCGGGCGAAGCCCCCGTATCAGTGCACCTTCGAGCAACGTGTTGTGCCTACGCCATCCCAGAGGGGTCCAGCCTTCAGACTCCCCGAGGCCCCTCGCCAGGATCTTCCCACTCGCCCACGTCTTTTTCCCGTGAGAGAGCCTGTGCCAGCCTTACCTGCCCCTCCCACTCGCCCTCATACTACTACACCACCTGTTAGGCGAGATGATAAGGGGAAAGCCCCTATCGTGGGAGGTTTGCCCCAGGACGGTGGTTCCCGTAACCGCTATTATCGTTGTCAGGGGTTTGGTCACTATGTCTCCTCTTGTCCTACGAGGACCCTAGCCATTGAGAGTGTTGATCAGGAGGAGCCTCCACCACTCCCAGCAGAGGTGAGTTATGAGGCTGGAGTTGACATGGCCGAGGAGGTTCAGCTAGATGAGGGAGCAGTCGGTTGCATCTGAGAGGTGGGCACCGAGGATGTGCCAAGTGATGACAGGCTTGGGGTCGTTCGTTGCATTCTGGCCCAGCCGAGGGAGAGTGACGAATGGCGTCGTACCGCGATCTTCCACACTTACAGCCGCCTATGTGGTAAGGTGTACAAGGTCATCATTGATAGTAGGAGTTGCATTAATGCAATCTCCACCGGGACCGTTACGCGTCTTGGGTTGACACCTATGGATCACCCTCACCCTTACCAGGTGTCCTTGGTGGATGCGACTGGCTATTCCAGTTCGGTCGAGATGTCTCATACCGATACATTTCCACCTATTTGAGGACCAGATTTGGTGTGATGTCTTGCCAATGGAGGTTGGGAGTATTATCTTGGGCAGGTGTTGTAACCGGAAAAATATACATGCAAGCACGGAGGCTTCATGCTGTCGGCGTCGGCTTAGTCCAACCCGTTCTACTCCATAGAAGCGAGAAGAACCCGTGATAAATCCACGGAGATTATTGCAATCATGTGGTGCCGGGTGAAATCAACAAAATCAAGCCCTAGAGGCAAGAGAACGTGCTATGCACACCTTTTTAATATCCCGACGGCGTGTATCACGTCTCGCGGGATCAAAAATTCCTCCCCCGTCGGACAAACGATGCGTGGAAGACGACGAACAAAGCTCGGAAGGAAGTTTCCTCTCTTCCACGTGCCCGGACGGAGTCGAAGATGCGGAAAAGTCGCTGTCGAAGCCGTACGGACGCTTTTAAATTGGAGATTGGACCACCCGAGGAGAGAGAACCCCGCCCGGGGTAAATCACCCCGGGGCGGTTCCCCGCGGCCACGCGCGGACGGGGTAGACCCGCCCGGCGTGCTGCGCACCCGGGCGACCCGCCCGGGGTGCTGCGCCCCCGGGCGGACCCGCCCGGGGCCCGCGCCCCGGGCGCGCGACCTGTCCACATCAAAAAAAAAATTGCAAAAAGAAAAAAAAGAGAGGGAAGGAAAGGGAGAGTGACCTGCCCGGGGTGGTCTTAACCCGCCCGGGTCCGACCCACCCCGGGCCGGTCCCCTACCTTCTATAAATAGCCATATGGGGTCCCATTTTGGGGGGACAGAAGGAGACTTAGAGTTCGGCAAGGAGAAATTGTTCGTTGTTTTTGCCCACTTGGGATATGTCACTTCCCCGGGGCTTATGTATACGCCCCTATGCAGGGTGGTTGTAAGTTTGGTTGGCTTTTTCCGTTTATGCCCTATGTGGACTCAACGGAAAAATCTATCTTATGTGTGAGTTGTATTTATGCCCCCATATGGGCTTTCTAACGTCGATCCTCCGGGTCTCGTTCTCCGTATGTCAAGAAAATGGATGGACATTTTATTAGTCATTAAAATGATATAATGACTAAAATGCCCCTCTTAAAGACATCGGGATCGAAGCATGCCCGTTTGAGTGTGACGGCTTCTTGTACAGTTGACGATTTGTCGACGCTCTTTTGTAATGTTACAAAGTTTCCTTATAATGCGGCCCCCGGTGCGTGCCAGCTTAACAAGTTACAAATAAACCCTCTTCAATGAAAAATTGTGTATATCCCCCTGTGGGGCATTTAGTCATGTATGGATGTTTATACAACCTTGGACATTCTTCCGGCTCCCTGACCTCTATGCCCTTCATGACGTCAACACCATTCAATTACCAAAGTACCCCTATAGCATGGATTAGCAGCTAAGCTCTAACGGTCAACTTTAGCCTGTTCAACCAGGTCTCCTACTGGCTTCCGCCTTCTCCACTTTGCAGTCACCCGCTGGGAGTTAAGAGCTTGACACGACATTTTAAGCAACATACGTCCTCTCTTTTTCTTTGAACCCATGGGGTAGATCTTTAAGCCTTCTTATTGTCAATTAAACAAAGGTGTTCGGACATTACGCCGATGTAAATCAACACTGACCACGGTCAGTGGGGAAAGGTCCAGTGCTCGAACCCATGTCGCCCGATACAATGCGCACCCCACAGGACGGATATCGGTCTTTCATGTAAGCTCTACATGTATACCCTCGCCTCCTCAAAGAGAATCCATCCCGTGATCACAGGAAGCTTCTAAACCCTAAATGCATAAGATCGCTCGGGGTAATAAATAAAAAAAGGAGTATCCGTTCATAACAGAAAATGCCGTCCATCATAATATCATAATACCGTGAGAGGGACGCGCTTTCGTCTCGATAAAACAGACTGACACGCCCGGTGAGACTTTCCCGCCTTTCTTCTCTTTGACAACAGAAGGCTTAAACCTCTTCGAGGTTCTTATTACTCTCTCTCTTACAGGACGAGGGAAGGACGATCTGCTTGTCAGTTTCAAGCACTTGAACATCGCAATCAAGGCAATGGCAGCGGTGACCTACGGACTGCAAGTAATTGCTAATCACGTCAGGTTCGGCTACCTGGCTACACTGGTCGCTTTTGGCGATTTTCCCCCGGTGGTCGGGTCCCCCTTCTTTTTAGGGGTGGTCCCGGTCGCTGAGAGCGACATAGTTCCAGTTGCTGGTCGGACTGTTCCGGCCAAGAAGACCGCTGTGAAGGGTGTCAGGCCCTCTGTTCTTGCTGTCGGCCGGGCTCGCCCGGTCCATAAGATGTCAACTGGGGGTGTTGGGCCCTCAACTACTGCTGCTGGCCGAGTCGGATCGGCCGTCTTGAAGAGGGTGACTGGGGGTGTCAGGCCCTCTACGCCTATAACTGGCCGAGCCTGGTCGGCCAGACACGACAACACGACTGGGGGTGTCAGGCCCTCGACATCCATTATAGGCCTGAGTTGTCAGGCCATCAAGAAGCCTATGACTGGAGATGTCAGGTCTTCAGTCCATCCGGTCGGCCGAGTGTTCTCGGTCAACCACATTGCTGTTGATGTCGCTCCTCCCCAACGGGGACAGCGCCGTCCACGTCGGCGAGGTAGCCGCACCGAAACGGCCGCCCCTGCTCAGCTGAGGCAACGCCAGGCAAGGAACAGAACTCGGCCCGTCGCGACGGCTTCGCGTTCCGGCAAGACTATCCTTGTTGGGGACATCTGTATTAGGCTCAACGGAGGCGAGCCGGTTATCCCTAGGGACAGACACGTCCCCACCATTCCGACCTCCAACAGGTTCGAGCTCCTCCGGAAGGTCCGGGAGGAGGGAGCAAAAGCGAAGAACTCCGCTGCGCTCCGACCCAAGGTGGTGGTTCCCAGAGTCAGGTCTGGGGGCAATCCAATTGAGGAGCGGTAGCTCCATATGAAGAAGATTTGGGTCACAAAAGAAGAGACTCAGGCGATAAAGCGCGCTCGAGCGGAAGAAGGCCCTCACCGGGTTAAGTCACATTCGGGGCAAGGCTTTCCTATTCATGAGCAGGCCGAACCCTCCTCCCTTCATAAGACAAAGGTTCGCCGGCAGCCAAGGCAGTCCCGCACTCGGCCCAAACCGGTGCGCCCAACTTCCCCCTCGGCCAGCTCAGGAGATTCAAGAGGGGGGGATACCCAACAGCACCCTGTCCCCCGAGCGTCTGTTTTTGACAGACTGGGGGAGATGCCTACTCCGGCGCGACGCCCGTCGAGGAAGAGGCGAGTGACCCAAGCCACAGATGACACTGTCAGGGTGTTCACTTGCTACGTCTCCTCTACCGACAAGCAGCCGGAGACCCCTCAGGAAGACCTAACTCAGCCTTTGCAAACTATGAGGAGGTCGAGGCACGTCTCTCGGGTCGTGGCTCAGTTAGACCCGACCCTTTTGCCAGGAACGTCACAGCCTGACCATGTACAGTAGGAGGAGCGTCAGAATGGCGTCCACGGCGCTGGTCGAGATGTTGATTCCCCCCGTGAGGAGGGCCCGACTGACGAGATTCAAGCTCTCACCTTAGAGGAACTCCGGCGTGAGAACCAGGAGTTGAAAAATTTGTTGCAAACACTCCTGCGTGATAAGGAGTCTCCTGCCCAGCCTGCCGCAGTACCTGCCAGTGTTGAGCCGCAACCGTCTCCGGCTCCAGTCATCATCAATGCATCTGCGATGGCGGCCAGGCCACCTGTGGCTCTGGAGGTCGAGGTGCCACAGCAGGAACCTAATGTGGGGTATTCCACTACTCTTGCTGACAGCTTGATGGCCCAGCGGCAAATGATTGAGCGAATTGTGGAGGCAAAGTTCGCTCAACATGGTGAAGGAGTGGCCACTGTAGATTTATACAGTGTGCCTTATCCCCTCCACCACCAGTTCAAGAAGCTTCCTCCAGACTGGCCTAAAGCCCCGAAATTGCAAAAGTTCAATGGGCAGGGTTCGCCTCATGAGCATCTGGCTTACTATGTGACCGCCATGGGCGAGTTGGCTTTGGACGAGTCCTATCTCCTGCGATATTTCGCCACTTCTCTGACGGGCACTGCCTTTCAATGGTACTCCCGGTTGAAGCCCAACTCGGTGACCGATTGGGCAGATATGCAGAAGAAGTTCGTGGACCGGTTCCAAACCGCTGAACGCAAAGTGTCCCTGGCGGAACTTTGCGCTTTGAAGCAAAAAAGAGGTGAGACAGCCCTGGACTTCGTTAAAAGATGGAGGGATGTTAGCATGCATTGTGATAACCCTCCCACGCCAGAGGATGCCATCACCATATGTCGCCGAGGCCTAGCGGCAGAAGTCAGTGAGAAGCTCTTGGGTTCCAACATCCGGGGCTTTGACCAACTCAATTCGGTGGTAGCGGAGATCGAAATGTTCTTCGCGGATCACCCGACACATCCTTCTGTTAAGGGTAAAGCATCCAAGGATCGCCCGGCTGGGGGGAAAGAAGTCAATGCAGTTGATTTCTCCCCGACAAATGGTGAGAAAGGAGGCACCAAGGCGAAAAGCAGTGGCAAGAAGTCGGATGCCAAACCTACCAGTAATGCCTTGGCGGAGAACATGAAGAAGCCATATTCCTTTAGAAAAGAACATACAAAGATGCTCTTTGATTTGTGCATGCAAGAGAAATTGCTCTCCTTGCCAGAGCCGCGGAAACCGGAAGAGGTAGACAAAACGGATGACCCCAACTACTGCGTGTACCACCGGAGGTTGGGACATACCATTGCGGAGTGTTATGTCTTTAAAGACATAGCTGAAGACCTTATTCAGAAAGGTCTGATAAATATGCTTGGTCACGCGGTTGAGCCTCCGCAGGCCGCATCACTGGAGTCGATCAACCCGATCGGCCAATGTGGTCTATATGGCGGCGCCGGTTTCAACTTCGCAGGCCGTCGAGGCTGGGTCATCAAGTCAGCGGCCTCGAGCCATTCTCGAGTCGTCGCGCTGGCCGAGGACGGAATGCCTTGCTGTTAGAAGACTCCTTCGGAAGATCCGTCGAGAAGTTTATCAATTGAGACAGGAGCAGCGTGAACTGTTGCAATTCCTTCGTTATTTGGATAATCAACTGGCTGCTTTTCCCCAAGTCCGGGATGGACAACCCGCGAATCTCCGTGGAGCAGGGGCAAGTGCTCCTCCGCCGGTCCCGTAGAGGCCTGGCTCGAACGGCTGGTTATCAGAAGACTCATCAAGCTCGTCAGAGGAGACAGAGTCCACAAAGTTGTATTCTTTTCACCGCGAGCAAACTTTGCAGATTTACTTTGCATGTTGCCGTGCTGAGCTGGTGACCTCTTCAACGGTGATTAATCACCAGCGGCCTGAAGCCCGATTTTATCAAGATTATTGTCCTTATCATGAGGCGGTGGGACATATCATCTTCAACTGTCAACCCTTTAAGGACCTTGCAGAAGACTTCATTAAGCGAGGGATAGTTGATATGGGTGATGCCTTAGTACACCCTCCACAGCCACATATGCAGGGGGCAATGACCTTCTCAGTCAACGTCATCCATACTCCTTTGGCATTCCGTCTGCCTGATTCCCCCACAGGGGAGGACGACTCTCAGCAGCCCGGGACTGAGGCTACGCTCTGGTACCCAGCCTGGCGGCCTTCCCATCAGTGTTCTTTTCCTAAAGGAGACACTGAGAAGATCTTCGACAAGCTTCTAGAAGATGGATGGGTGCTGACACATGATCCCCCGTCTTATTATAATGAGACGGCCAAGAGTCATCCCCGCTATTGCAAATACCATGCGAGGGTGTCTCATCCCACTCGGCATTGTGAGGATGTTCAGGACTTCATTGAAGCCCTCATCCGAAGAGGGGTCATTGATACCCGAGGAATTTTATGGCGAGGTTACGTCTCGCAGAAGCCGCCAAGGAGACTCTCCAGCAGATTCGGGAAAATGAGGCCTCTGCCCGATTGGCCCGCCCAAGTGAGCCTGAGCAAGATGATGAGTTCCCGTTACTCACCAAAGACAGGACCACTCGTGAGAGGCCTAAGACCCAGAACCCGGGAGGCCATGTTATGGGACGAAGCTCCAAGGTTCAACCCAAGCCGAGCCAGCCCGGCGTTGTCATAAAAGAGAACCCTCGGCCAGTTGATAAAGGAAAGGCCAAGGTCCTGGATCTCCGGGATAAGCTCCCTACTAAATCAACCAAGTTACAGATCTTGGAGAAGCCCCGATCTGCGGAGATCATCAAAGGGCCGGCCAAAGCCCCTACCCAGGCCGACTGTCGTGAGAAGATTGCCGCCAACCATCCACAGGTCAATGGCAAGGGTAAAGACAAAGTCGCAGGGGTCCCGCCTAAGGCTCAAATCTGCACCAAGCAGACAAGCTCCCAACTGTCGGCGAAAAAAGAATTGGCTATGCCACAAGACCCTTTGGGGTTCTATTTCGGCCAGATGGAATTTCAGGAATTGCCATCGGAAATAGTTGCTCAGGCGATTGATGCTACTTTCCAGCCTTCTCTTGAGGCAGGGGAGTGGACTCGAGTAGGCCCAAGAAAGAGCCGCGAAGGTCAAAATACCAAACGACCAGGGCGACGCGGGAGTCAAAATATTGGCGGCAAACAACTTGGTTTTGCAAAGCCATCTCCCCCTTCTTTAGAGGAGGTCGCACGCCTCAGGAAGCAAGAAAAGAACCGGAGAAAAAATTTGAAGAGGAGGCTTAAAAAGCAGGCGGAACAGGTAGCTGCCATAGAGGCCTCCAAACAACTCACTCCCGTGCAGCGGTTGCAAAAGCTCATAGACCAGCTGGAGGAATATGTGCCGTCTTGCCCCACCGGGATGGTCACATTGGATAAATATATCCCCTGGGAGAAGCTTGGGCACAAGACCCGGCTCCTCAATTGGCTACGGGAGACTCTACATCGTCTTGAAGACGGCGAGAAGATTCCAATTCCGGAAGAGTTTTTGTTATTTTACAAGGACGAAGAGCTCACGGTGGAAGCCCTTGAAAAAGCTATGCAGGAGTTGTCATGCAACATGGTGGCTATTCCACCTCCGGATAATATAAATGCCCCTGGTGAAGAAAATCATGCACCCATGGCTACATATCAACGCCGATCAGGGAGGAGTCGGCGGGCTCGTGGTCGAGGCCGTGGTCGAGGGCGAGAAAGTCCTTTGACCCTCGACCGGGTTATAATGTTCAGAGGAGAAAAATCGGGCCCTGTTCCTGCGCCACGAGTACGGGGTGTTCCCTTCATCCCTACATCCTCGGAGAATGTTGATAAAACCCCGGAGAGCCGAAGGACAGGCGGCGTCCCTTTTATAATTCACTCCTCAGAGAGAGAAGAAGTCCCCGCAGGTGATTCTTCGTCAGCTCCGACTCAGGAGCAGGCGGGTCCTTCCAACGATACTTCAGGAGAGGGTCCCTCAGGTCATTCTGACCAGGACGAGTCTCAGTCTGCAACGGACGAGTCGTTGGCGCCACTCTTTCAAGAAGGAGCAGAGATGCAAGATGAAGGCCAACGTCCGTTTAAGCGGGAGAAGCCCTACGGAGCTCCAAAGACTCTGGAGAAACTTATTCCCCCATTTGACAAAATCCGTGCTAGGGCGGATCGCAAGATCATACAGCATATGCATTGGTTCCCGACCAACATTACTGTATGGGAAGCTATCGCCTGGAGTAAGGACCTCCGGGAGGCACTTGTGAAAGTGCTTCAGGACCCCGAAGCTTACGAGGCTCATGTGGCAGAATTACAAGCCCAAGCCTATGAGGCTCTTGCAGCCAATATTATTTTTACCGACAAGGATATGTTGCTAGCCTCCCCTTGTCATAATCGCCCTTTATACATGAAAGGGACGATTAATGGTCATGAAGTCAACTGAATCTTGGTAGATGCAGGTGCCGCGGTAAACATTATGTCGCTGAAGACGTTCAAGTCTCTTTATTTGGCACCTTACTTGCAGAAGGTCAGCGCCGTCAAGATTTCGGGGTTTAATCAGGGCTCTGAGGAGGCCCTTGGTCGTGTCGAGGTGAAACTTGTCCTGGGCGACTTCACCACCAAGGCGACGTTTTATATTATCAATTCTGACACTTCTTATAAGGTGTTGCTGGGAAGACCCTGGTTGCATGAAAATTGGGTCGTACCGTCAACCCTGCATCAGTGTCTTAAATATTCCAAAGGGGGAAAGCAGTATACTGTCTTTGCAGACCAGGCTCCCTTTCACCCCAATGAATGCCATTTGGCGGATGCCTCCCTGTACTTCGGGGAGCCCACTATTTCAATCCTTGATAAAGTCCAAAATGAGGGGAAGCAGAAGGTGGAAGCTGAACCGGAGAAAGGTCAACTCTTCACGGTCAACCTTGAGATGCTGAAGCTCCATCAGTTGAGTCTCAAGCCAGCGTCGAAACCCACTCAAGCAGAAAGACGCAAGGTCGACTTCGAGGCCAACCTCATTAGTCAAGCTATTGACTATAGTGTTCCTCTGCCCCCAAAATGCATCCAACTTCCCTTTGTGAAGGAAGAGCATGGTGTGGAAGAGTTGAAGACATTTGTGGTTTCTTATAGACGCAAAGGTCGAAGTAAAGACGGCCAGCCGCCTCAGCCGATTGTCTTTTACAGAGGGGACTTAATACCGCCAAGCCCGCCGGAGGACGACTTCGGGTGGATGGCGCCAGCCAATGAAGCGCCGGAGCCTATCCAGGGAATGGCCTATATGCCTCCCCGACTTAAGCACATGTGCACGAAGCAGGGAGTTCCACAACTTCAAACCCATGCGCAGAAAACATATTTTTCCAATCTCTGGAATCCTCCTCAGGCCAGGGGGCAACCACCCTTCTCTCGTAAAGACACTCGAGGATTGGGTTATGAGCAGGAGCTGGAATTTCAAGTCCATTATGCAGTCAATGCAATAGGACTTCTACCATCCTCTGGTGAAGAGGCCCAGAAAGAACCTGCGATTGAAGAACTCTGCCATGAGGCTAAAGAAGTTATGACGTCTCCTCTGTCAGCGCCCATCAAAAATTTGCAGGCGGGGGAAACTTCCTCAACTTCCACCGGCGACTTGGCAAGACTGGAGGAGTTCGAGATCTGCGAAGTCAGCACTGACGAAGATGAAGACTTCGTCGACCTCCAGCCAGCTCCCCTGGAGCTAGAGGACGGGGGACAAGCAACCGTCGATGAGTTAGTCGAGGTCAATCTCGGCACTCAGGACGACTACAAGCCCACTTTCCTAAGTGCCCTCCTCAGCGGGGAAGAAAGACAGGCATACCAGCAACTCTTGAGTGAGTTCGGAGACTGTTTCGCCTGGACATACAAAGAGATGTCGGGCCTTGATTCCTCCGTGGCGGAATATGAACTGGCTATAGTCCCTACAGCCAAGCCGGTTAAGCAAGCCCAGAGGCGCATGCGCCATGAGTTAGAAATCAAGGTGAATGCGGAAGTCGACAAAATGTTAGACGTGGACTTCATAGAGCCATGCATGTATCCTGTGTGGCTCGCCAATATAGTCCCCGTCAAAAAGAAGAATGGCCAAGTCCGGGTCTGCATCGACTTCCGGGACTTGAACAAAGCTTGTCCAAAAGATGACTTCCCTGTCCCGATCATCGAGACAATGGTGGATATGACCACCGGTCATGAGGTCCTGTCTTTTATGGACGGGTCGTCAGGTTACAACCAGATACATATGTCCATCAAAGACAAGGATCATACAGCTTTCAGGGCCCCGAAAGGCATCTTCAATTATAAGAGGATGCCATTTGGCTTGAAAAATGCCGACGCCACATATCAAAGGGCAATGACCAAGATCTTTGACGAGATGTTGCATGATGTTGTTGAGTGCTATGTCGACGACTTGGTCGTTAAGTCAAGAAGGCGGGCTAATCACTTAGCTGATTTGCGTCGAGTCTTTGAGCGACTCCGCCAATACCAGCTCAAGATGAACCCGATGAAATGCGCCTTTGGGGTCTCCAGTGGCAAGTTCCTCGGTTTCATCGTTAGATACCGGGGGATAGAGATAGATCCTGACAAAATCAGAGCTATCAAGGAACTTCCTCCACCCAGGAACATAACGGAGCTCAGATCTCTGCAGGGGAGGCTTGCTTATATCAGGCGGTTCATCTCTAATCTTTCAGGAAGGTGCATGCCCTTCGGCAAATTGATGAAGAAGGGGGCGCCCTTTATTTGGGACGAGAGTTGTCAAACGGCTTTTGAGCAGCTCAAGGAATACCTTTTAACCCCACCAGTCCTGGGGGCACCTGTCAAAGGGAAGCCCCTCATTCTTTATATTGCAGCCATAGATGCTTCTCTTGGAGCTCTCCTAGCCCAGATTAATGAAGAGGGTAAAGAGCAGCCGCTCTATTATCTCAGCAGAAAACTGGTTGGCCCCGAGTGTCGCTACTCACCGATGGAAAAGATGTGCCTTGCTTTGGTATTTGCCGTCAAAAAGTTGCGGCACTATCTATTGGCGCATCGAGTGGAGCTCATTTCCAAATGGGACCCACTCAAATATCTGCTCAACCAACCTGTCTCTCTGGGAGGTTAGGAAAGTGGGCTCTCATTTTGATGGAATTCGACATCACTTTCGTCCCGTGTAAAGCGATCAAGGGACAAGCAATGGTCGATTTTCTGGCAGCACATCCTGTGCCTGAGGAGTCCCCTCTCAACTTCGAGTTACCAGACGAGGAGAAGCTGGGGCGACCATCTGATGCAGAAGAGGGTGCAGAAATCTCGCCCCAGTCTAAACAAGATGTGTTGTCTCTGGACACACCATTCTGGGAGCTATATTTCGACGGTGCATCCAGAGCCGTCAAGAAAGCAGACGGTCTCACAGGCTCTGTAGCAGGCGCTGGCATAGTCTTTGTATCCCCTCAGGGGGGCATACTTCATAATTCTTGTGCCCTCATGAAGTCTTTGACTAATAATGAGGCAGAGTATGAAGCGCTGATCATTGGGCTGCAGTTAGCGCTGGAAATGGGGCTCAAATGTATCAAAGTATATGGGGATTCTCAGCTTGTTGTCCGTCAAGTCCTGGGTGATTATGATGTACGGAAGAGGGAGCTGATCCCTTACTATGAGGCCGTTATGAGGCTTAAAGAGAAGTTCTATCTCTTTGAAATAAGTCATGTGCCGAGAAGCAGCAACTCTCAGGCAGATGCGCTGGCAAAACTAGCGGCCGCATTGAAGCTCCCACCTGAGGGAGAATTGAACATAACGGTCAGGCACCGAAGGCTCATGCCCAGTGTGCTGGACCAAGAATCTGGCCTCACTATTTACGAAGTTCATAACCTCGAGGAAGGGAACATTCCCGAGGGAGAAGATTGGCGTGAGCCCCTTATACAAATCAAGAACGGGCGGCTTCCTCTGGAACGAGCTCGAAGGGTACAATTGCTTCGAAGAGCTGCATTATATCGATTGATTGACGGCACTCTTTTCAGGCTTGTCCAGGAGAAGGACCACCCAGTGCTTTTGCGATGTCTCTCGCCCAAAGAAGCTAAAGCCGTTATGCGGGAGGTCCACTCCGGGTTATGTGGAGCCCATCAGGCTGGGACAAAGATGAAGATGAACATCAAACTCAAGGGCTTCTACTGGCCTACTATGTACGAGGATTGTAACCAGTACGCTCGCACCTGTCATCAGTGCCAAGCCTTTGGGCCAATCCCTCGGAGGCCTCCAAATTCTTTACACCCGACAGCCCCTACATGGCCGTTCGCAGAATGGGGTATGGATATAGTGGGACCATTTCCCCCGTCCTCCCAGGGACATAAATTTATTTTGGCGGCCACAGACTATTTCTCCCGCTGGGCTGAGGCCATCCCTCTTCGAGAAGTTACGGGCGAAGCAGTGGCTCGCTTCGTAAGATATCATATTATATATAGATTTGGCGTCCCTAGCCGAATTATTTCAGACAACGGGACGCCCTTCAGGAACAGGACAGTGTATGCACTGGCAGCTAAATTCCATATTGATTGGAGGACCTCCTCGGTTTATAACCCCCAGGCTAATGGTTTAGCTGAGGCCTTTAACAAAACACTTTGCAAGTTGCTGGCGAAGATCATAAATGGTCGCAAAAGAGATTGGGGAGAGAAAGTCCACGAAGCCCTCTGGGCCTATCGGACTGTTTATAAGACCCCTACGGGGTGCTCCCCATTTTCTTTGGTATATGGTGCCGAGGCAATCACCCCCATAGAAATTGAGTTGGCCTCATATCGGGTGGCGGTTCAGGCAGGTTTGCCTGGCCAAGAGCAATCTGAAGTTGAAAGAAGGCTAGAGGAATTATCCTCGCTGGAAGGCAAGAGGCTTCAAGCCTACCAACATTTGCAAGTATACCAAGCTCGTATGGCACGCGCCTATGACAAGCTAGTCAAACACAGGGTGTTCAAGAAAGGCGACTTGGTCATGCTCAAGGAAAAGGAGGTCTTAGCTGGAAAGTCGAGTGGGAAGTTCCAACCGAATTGGCGAGGGCCTTATATCATCCAGAAGGTATACGAAGGAGGGGCCTATACGGTAGTCGACTACAAAGGCAATAGTCCCTTCCCTCCTCTCAACGGCAAGCACATGAAACTCTACTACGCGCCACAGCAAGAGTTTCCCCAGCAGTCCTCATACGACAATACCTCTCCTCAGTGAAGGTTTCAAAAAAAAAAAAGGGGGGGGGTTAAAAACGTTGATGCCCCGGCGGACTCAATTAACTTTCGAAGGTCGATTGAGGGTAAAAAGGCCACAAACCCGGCTGAGGTGAAAACCCGAAAGGGCGCCTCAGGCAAAAATGGGTAACCCCTCGGTGTGAAAACCCGCAAGGGCGCACCGGAAAAAGCTAAAGGGGGCCAGCCTCGGCGAAAACCCGAAAGGGCGGTGAGGTTGGTAATGTGAAATTTTTTTTTTCTCTCCTTATCTATTTTAAGGGTGGCTCTAAGTCAATGACTCCACCCCGTCTCGACCAAAACATCATATTGATGTCATGGCTACGCCTTATATGTCATTCTATGACACCTAGTCCCACCGACAATCTGAGGTTGTCATATTCTGCCCCATTGGGCTCAGCCAACCCATGCCCCTTTCGGGCTGCCAACCCACTATTGCCCTTTGTGTCCCTCTGGGCTCGGCCTCAGTATGCTCGCTTGGGCTGTCACCCCATTATGGTTTTCGGCTCATTTTTATCTCACCAGGTTTGGCCTCAGTATGTCCCCTTCGGGCCGCCAACCAATTCGCCTCTAGGCACATCTTGTCCCACTGGGATTGGCTTCAGTACACCCTTTCGGGTTGCCAACCTACCATGTCTATCAGCTTGCAGTTTTGACCTCCATATCCCATCAGGGCTGTCAGAATCTACCTTTGTCACACCGGGTTCGGTCTCAGTATGCTCTCTCGGGCTACCAATCCATTACACCTTTTGGTTTGTTTTGTCCCATCGGGCATGGCCTCAGTATGCTCTCTCGAGCTGCCAACCGATGTTACCTTTGGACTCTTTTGTGGCCCATCGGATATGACCTCAGTATGCTCTCTCGAGCTGCCAACCGATGTTGTCTTTTGACTCCTTTTGTCCCATCGAGTATGGCCTCAGTATGCTCTCTCGAGCTGCCCACCGATGTTGTTTTTTGACTCCTTTTGTCCCATCGGGTATGGCCTCAGTATGCTCGCTCGAGTTGCCAACCGATGTTGTTTTGTGACTCCTTTTGTCCCATCGAGTATGGCCTCAGTATGCTCTCACGAGCTGCCAACCGATGTTGCCTTTTGACTCCTTTTGTCCCACTGGGTGACACATGCGTCCCTAAGAGAGTGTCTAGTTCTCTGCCCTTGGGCATTATAGTTTTTTTTTTTTAAAAAAAAAGGGGTTAAAAAAAAATGATACCCCAACAGACTTGATTAGTTACCTCCATTAGGGAGGGGCAATCAAGGGCAAAAAGGCTTCAACCCGGTTGAGGTGAAAACCCGAAAGGGGCGCCTCAGGCAAAAATGGGTAACCCCTCGGTGTGAAAACCCGCAAGGGCGCACTGGAAAAAGTTAAAGGGGGCCAGTCCTGGCGAAAACCCGAAAGGGCGGTAGGACTGGTAAAGTGAAAAAAAAAAGAAGAAAGAGTGACAAAGTCTTCATGTCTGCAAAGGAATGGCAATTAAATCAACAAATGTTGTTCTTTATTCACCAATGCCAATCAGAAAAGTCTCGAGACAAGCCCTCGGGAAAGCTATACATGGCCGGGGTCTAAATGCAGCCCCATTCAAAAAAAAGAAGAGAGGAGACGAAAGCCGTCAAAGGGCGAGATCAGCCCGCAGGTCAGCAAGATGTGTCTCTCGCTGTGTCAACACCTCCTCGACTCCACTGAGTTCGCGCTGGAAATCTATCACCTTCGCCCTCAGAAGGTCTCGAGCATTTTGAGCCTCTCGGGCTCGCTGCTGAAGAGTCTCCAACTCCCGTACTAGCTCATCAGCGTAAGATGAAGCAACCTGAAGCTGCTCCTGTGTTGCCGTCGCCTGGGCGGATATATGCTCCCGTCTGGTGCGGAGCTGAGATACTGCCTCCTCCTCTTGCTGAATTAAAGATTGCAACTGTCGCCGCCTCGTCTCAGCCACGTGGCGGCAGGCAAATTCAGCCCACAAGTGCTCCAACCGGGACATCCAGGTAGCTCGGGAGAACCTGAACGCATGATATCCCTTGGTACAGGTGGCTAAATGCTCTCTCATGGCTTCTACTGAGGGGAGCGGAGTCATCTGTAGAAGGAGTTGGAGGTTTTCAATGAGCCCCGCCTCTAGGGCGCCGCCTCTAGGAGCCACCAGGAATTGGGGTCCCTCTGGCCACTCCACTCCCAAAGCTGGAAAGTCCGCTGGAATTGACGGAGTCTCCTCCCCAGCACCTGAGAAGACAGCGGAGGGAAAATAACATATCAGTCCCGGGCAATATAAAAGGAACAAGAAATGACTCAACAAGAAGGCTAGCCAAACATCAAACCTAAGGGAACCTCTGAGGCAACGCATGTAGCGACCTCCGGCGCAACATGATTACTAGGCATGGGTGCGCCCTCTGCCCTCAGTGGCGCTTCACTTGCCGTGACCTTGGGAAGTTCTATCTCCTGGGAAGCTGCACTCAAGTCCTTAGAAACCGCCCCAAGGCTCTCTCCCTCTATCTGAGAAGCCAGGACGGTAGAACCTGCGTCTACCCGGCACAAAAAGCAAGAGGATGGTTGATATGATATAATCACATGAGTAAAAGAGGAGCTGGAGCTTGTACATCAAGTAATACCGGATGGTACGATTGCAGCAACATCTGCCCTCAATGGCTGATCAGCCCCTTCATGTGCAAGGGCCGGTGACCTCTCTCTAAGGGGAACTGTCTCTGGAGGGGGAAGATGAGTGGGTGAAGTCACTGAGACTTCAACTGCTGCTTAGACAAAAGCATGATTAGTTCTGTAAGTGAAACTAATCAAACAAACGGCAAATGCAGGGGGAAATACGGGCACACCAGCGATGTCTCTCTCCTCTTCCTCGATCGGTCTGCCAACAGGAGGTAGTACACCAGCGATGTCTCTCTCCTCTTCCTCAGCTGGCCCGCCAACAGGAGGTAGCAAATCTGGGGCGAAACCGGGTACCCCGATATGATAAACCCCGACTGCCGAGGATAGTACTCCTGGGGCCTCAACAGAAATTCCTAGGTCAACATCGTAGGCCGGAAGCTCAGGGGCAGTGCCGGAGGAAATCAATTTAGCCAGTTCTGCTGTGGAGGCGGCTAATTCAGTGGCTGCAGAGAACAATTATCAAAGGTGGAGTAGTAAAAGCAGCGATCAACCGCAGAGGAGATCAAAAGTTTCGTGGTATACCAGAAGCGGTGCCCATACCACCTCCTTCAGAAGAGCTCGACAAGGAGATGGAGGAGTCTGTCTCAGAGCTAGTGCTGGAGCTGCTACTGCCCGAGGAGGTACTGGAATCTGTAGATGTACCAACCTCTTCCCCCTCTCTAAAAGCCTGTTGCTCTCTTTGAGGCTCTGGTTAAAAGAAGGGTAGGGTCAGTTAAACAATGATTCCTCATTTGGCTCAACAAGCAAATAGTGAGGAATTGTGAGTTAAATTCACCAGATGTGAGAGAAGGTCTATCCTCTCCTTGCTGGGCAGCTACATCGGCGGGAGGAAAGTCCCCTAGGGGTTGATCCAAGTCCTCTAAATCAAATACCAGGTCGCATGACGTATCGGCCACTGGTACGTCTGTTGGAGAAATATTCGCAAGACCTGGTGAAAACTGCCCCTGTAGCCTCGTTTCAGGAGGAGCTGCACATAAAGCAATCCTCTTAGCAAACAGAGATATAGGTACAAAATGATACAAAAAAAAGGGGAGGGGGACTTATAGCCCCAACTCACTCAAGGGAGCCCCGTTCCTTGGAGGGGTCGTGTCCACCCGAAGGCGAGATGAAGGCTGGGCATCAATATCTAAGCCTCCGCTATGTCGCCGTTTTGCCGCCAGGCTAGCACTACCAGAAGAATGGTCAAGGGGAACCCCTTCCGGAAAAGGATGACCCGCAGCCTCAGCTGTCCCTACAATTGAAATACAGCAATCAGCAATCAACCACTCCAAAATACATATATGACAATGACAAGGGAAAAGCCGGAAAGGCCATACCTGTCGCTCCTGCATCAAGATGAAGCCGGGGAATCAATTGATTGGAGTCAATTCGGAGAGCTCGTGCTGCCTGTTCCACAGCATCTCTCAGTGCCTGAGGCGTGGAAGCAACCTCCAGGGCTGAAACATAGTCCAGCAAGCCGGCGCAGCCCACTGCATTAATCACATGGGCCTTCCAAGAAGCGAAAGCTGTGCCCGCCAGTGCTCCCTCAGGGACAACCTCAGATAGCTGAGAATCGTGGGTCAAACCACAAGAGACCCTCAAGTCTCCCCACCAAGAGTAGCCAGAAGCAGAGCCGGAAGCGCCTCTACGGCGCGACCTCGGAGAGGAGGCCCCGTCAGACGCTGGCCTCAGGGGTCGTAACGCTCCTGTGTATTGACTCCGATCAACGGGCAATGAATGCCCCTGATCCCGCCATCGGGTCTCAATATCCAGAATCACTGAAGCCAAGCTGGAAAAGTGGGCCCTGACAAAACCGGGATCGAGAAAAAGAGGAGGCAGGTCCTCCTTCTTCAGGCGCTTCTCTTCTGCTACTCTAATAATGTCTGCCCGCTCTCTGAAGATGTTGCTGGATTTAAACCACCAACGGGCATAATGGATGTCAAAGTGCCCCACACGGGCCTGGGCTGGAATAGGGATATGCTCCCTCACACCTCTGTAAAGAAAGTCCTACCAACAAGCAGCTAATAGATGCACGTCCTTTTGCTTGTACTGCCTCGAAGTTAGGGGAAAATCAACATTAGGTGGAATAGCCTGGTCATAACCAAAATTACGCGCAAATCGGTGCGGATAATATGGTTCAAGGACCGCCGTACACGAGCGCCGATAGACCAGCACACCGGGTCGTATACACACGACCCAATCTCCCAAGGCATGTGGGGAAATAATACCCTCAGAGGATACTTTGCAGACCACTGAGTCTCCTTGCCCCTCCAGAAATGGGCGATAGAAACGGGAGCTATGGTCAAACTCCAAGCTCTCGCCCCTTTTTGCGTGAAGGAAAGAAAGAGCCCGCCGAGCACCTGCAAGCTGAGCAACAACATCCTGATCCGGGTGTCCAGCGAATGCAAATATAAGAGGAGCCCTAGTATTGGGGATAGGAGACCGCTGAGATAGCTCTGGCAGAAGCAGTCCAGCCCAAGAACTCAAATAATGAGTGGGCAGTAAAATCTTCTTGTCGCGGGGGCTGGAATGCGAGCTCAAGGCACCCAGAGAATGGTAAATATTGGCCAAAGCAGCCGGGGCCAAAGCCAGTCGACGTCCACATGCCAGTAAACATGCTGGATAAATCACCTCAGCTCGTAGCAGCTCTTCTTCCCCATGAGGGAAGACAAATGTGGACAGCCAATATGCTAAATAGGCAGCCAGGTATGTCAAAGTAGGTAGCCTCCTGGAATTCCAGCCCTGTTCCGGAGCTGGCAAATGACGAGGGTTGGACGCAAACTTTATAAGGACCTCCTTGCATTGGTCCCAAGTGGTGCCGATGAAGGAAACTCTTCATAAAAACAATATGACCCGCTGTAGAAATACATGATCCAGGCGTTAAGAGTAACTCTGGGTGTTCGGGCAGTCTTCCCTTTGCCCACCAGGGCCAAATCCCTCCAAGTCTTCATAAGATACCGGAAGCAATATGGCAAGAGATATTGGCCCTCTCCATCTGAAGCATATAGATGGGCGTCATCAAGGCATAGCTCCTCATAGGCCTGACCGCTGATTGGTAGGCCTGAGATGCGATGAAAGGACCACAGGTCCAAAGAAGTTTCTCCCTCAGCGGTGACGATGGTGTTCCAGCGTCTATTCCACCTCTCCACCATAGCCTGGAGCAAACCCGTATGACAGGGGTATGAGTACAGTGCTGCTGTAACGGCATGGCGAATCCCGGCTCTGTCCAAAGTAGCGTCGTGCACGGTCAATATCCCCCACAGCCATTCACCTGCACCTCTGCGGAAACAATGGGAGGGGACGACGGACCAACTCCCATACCAGCTAGGAACCTTCAATGAAAGGATTCCTTTCAGCATACAAAAGTGGTCATACCCATCGTGGACAAAACGAACCCCGGAGGGAGCTAAATATATCCCGTCAAGGACCACGTCGGCGGCTTTATGATGACCCGCCAAATGTCAAACTGCAGGAGAAGAAGGTGTCGATCTGACCACAGAAGCATCCAACTCCTTGAAAAATCCAAGGCACTTGCTGTCAGGAAATTGTGGCTGCCGTGTAAATCCCCAGGGAAGCTGGGATATGAGTAAGAGCAGGTGCCTCTCATGCTGTCCCTGTCGGCTAGAATAGCCCCCTCCAGCCGCCGCCGCTGATCTAGTAGGACTGGGTCGTCACTGTCTAGCCCTGGTGGAATGAAGCTTTGCACAAAAGCAATCAAATGACGGTCTACTGGGTAGTGAGATGGATACCCCCCAGAACGGTCATATGTATAGAGTCCACCCCGGCAGCTAATCCGGGGAATATCAACCACGCCTTCGCTGACAGGGACATCTTCCGTTGGGCCTTCAGCGACCCAAGAGGTGCCTCGATCAAATGCATCGGAGCTGTCAGAAGCGACACGGCGAGGAGGCAAAGGCGGCATGGACTTGTCAGTCCGTTGCACATAATGTTCGTTAGGGCCGGTCGCTCTCGACCCCCGCGCGACACCTCGGCTCCGGCTTGAACGAGCCATACCTGTAACTTCTTAAAAAAAAAAGGAAGAAGAGAGAGAAGAAAATAGAAGAGCATTAGAGATTATGGTTCAAGCCATCTCGATGTAGGAGCTACGCTCCAGACACAAGTTCCTCAGTGGACATGTCACAATACATATGAAAATGCACGGGCCCTCCGCCCCTGCCTCCGGCTGTCCCGGATGTCCTGTGGGGGGCACTTGTTGTAACCGGAAAAATATACATGCAAGCACGGAGACTTCATGCTGTCGGCGTCGGCTTAGTCCAACCCGTTCTACTCCATAGAAGCGAGAAGAACCCGTGATAAATCCACGGAGATTATTGCAATCATGTGGTGCCGGGTGAAATCAACAAAATCAAGCCCTAGGGGCAAGAGAACGTGCTATGCACACCTTTTTAATATCCCGACGGCGTGTATCACGTCTCGCGGGATCAAAAATTCCTCCCTTGTCGGACAAACGATGCGTGGAAGACGACGAACAAATCTCGGAAGGAAGTTTCCTCTCTTCCACGTGCCCGGACGGAGTCGAAGATGCGGAAAAGTCGCTGTCGAAGCCGTACAGACGCTTTTAAATTGTAGATTGGACCACCCGAGGAGAGGGAACCCCGCCCGGGGTAAATCACCCCCGGGCGGTTCCCCGCGGCCGCGCGCGGACGGGGCAGACCCGCCCGGGGTGCTGTGCACCCGGGCAACCCGCCCGGGGTGCTGCGCACTCGGGCGGACCCGCCCGGGGTCCCGCGCTCCCGGGCCGCGACCTGTCCACATCAAAAAAAAAATTTGCAAAAAGAAAAAAAAAGAGGGAAGGAAAGGGAGAGTGACATGCCCGGGGTGGTCTTAACCCGCCCGGGTCCGACCCACCCCGGGCCAGTCCCCTACCTTCTATAAATAGCCCCTATGGGGTCCCATTTTGGTGGACGGAAGGAGACTTGGAGTTCGGCAAGGAGAAATTGTTCGTTGTTTTTGCCCACTTGGGGTATGTCACTTCCCCGGGGCTTATGTATACGCCCCTATGCGGGCGGTTGTAAGTTTGGTTGGCTTTTTTCCGTTTATGCCCCTATGTGGACTCAACGGAAAAAACTATCTTATGTGTGAGTTGTATTTATGCCCCCATATGGGATTTCTAACGTCGATCCTCCGGGTCTCGTTCTCCGTATGTCAAGAAAATGAATGGACATTTTATTAGACATTAAAATGATATAATGACTAAAATGCCCCTCTTAAAGACATCGGGATCGAAGCATGCCCGTTTGAGTATGACGGCTTCTTGTACAGTTGACGATTCGTCGACGCTCTTTTGTAATGTTACAAAGTTTCCTTATAATGCGGCCCCCGGTGCGTGCCAGCTTAACAAGTTACAAATAAACCCTCTTCAATGAAAAATTATGTATATCCCCCTGTGGGGCATTTAGTCATGTATGGATGTTTATACAACCTTAGACATTCT
This sequence comes from Amorphophallus konjac, assembly GCA_022559845.1. Classification (NCBI taxonomy): domain Eukaryota; kingdom Viridiplantae; phylum Streptophyta; class Magnoliopsida; order Alismatales; family Araceae; genus Amorphophallus; species Amorphophallus konjac. The sequence goes on along the minus strand of JAHNEJ010003629.1, from coordinate 694,940 downwards.
TCCGGCTCCCTGACCTCTATGCCCTTCATGACGACAACACCATTCAATTACCAAAGTACCCCTAGAGCCTGGATTAGCAGCTAAGCTCTAACGGTCAACTTTAGCCTGTTCAACCAGGTCTCCTACTGCCTTCCGCCTTCTCCACTTTGCAGTCACCCGCTGGGAGTTAAGAGCTTGACACGACATTTTAAGCAAGATACGTCCTCTCTTTTTCTTTGAACCCATGGGGTATATCTTTAAGCCTTCTTATTGTCAATTAAACAAAGGTGTTCGGACATTACGCCGATGTAAATCAACACTGACCACGGTCAGTGGGGAAAGGTCCAGTGCTCGAACCCATGTCGCCCGATACAATGCGCACCCCACAGGACGGATATCGGTCTTTCATGTAAGCTCTACATGTATACCCTCGCCTCCTCAGAGAGAATCCATCCCGTGATCACAAGAAACTTCTAAACCCTAAATGCATAAGATCGCTCGGGGTAACAAAAAAAAAAAAGGAGTATCCGTTCATAACAGAAAATGCCGTACATCATAATCTCATAATACCGTGAGAGGGACGCGCTTTCGTCTCGATAAAACAGCAGGCCATGGATATTTGATGTGGATGCGACCCTCTATGGTCGGTCCAACACTTGTGTCTTCGAGCATGGCGCCATAAGTGGTGATCACCTTACACCCCTCCCGACCACGACCTCCTACTACCCCGCAGGAGGGCACCACGACCAGTGCCATGGCTGCTGTTGGTGCATCTCAGTCACGCACCATTGTTGTACTCGGTACTACACAGCAGGGTCCCACTGTCATTCCTAGAGTTTCCCCGTCTGGCAGCACCCCTACACCCCGTGCCTCTATCCTAGGTACCTCATCTTCCAGGACCCTGCAGTTGATCACCGCTCAGGAGTTTGAGCAGGGGCTTCCCGGGTGTGATACCACCTATATCTTGGTGGGGAGAGAGGTTACCGATTTGATCGTTGAGGAGACTTCGAGCGAGCATCCCGTTGAGATTGCCTCACTCCTCCACGAGTTTGCAAATATCTTCCCCGAGGACCTTCCAGATGGATTACCTCCTTTGCGTGATATCCAGCACGCTATTGATTTGATTATGGGGTCTACGTTACCCAACCTGCCACACTACCGCATGAACCCGGCTGAGCATGCCGAGTTACAGAGGCAGGTGAAGGAATATCTGAGGAGGGGCTCCGTGAGGGAGAGCATGAGCCCATGCGCCGTTCCCGCACTGTTAGCTCCAAAGAAAGATGGCACTTGGAGGATATGCGTGGATAGCCGTGCGATTAATCGCATTACGGTGAAATATCGTTTTCCCATTCCCCGCTTGGATGACATGTTGGATATGATGGCGGGAGCCACAGTGTTCTCAAATATTAATCTAAAGAGTGGCTATCATCAGGTCAGGATCCGACCTGGAGATGAATGGAAGACGGCCTTCAAGACGAAGGGCGGGCCTTATGAGTGGTTGGTCATGCCCTTCGGACTGTCCAACGCCCCTAATACTTTTATGCGGCTGATGACCCAGGTGTTGCGACCATTCATTGATGTGTTCCTAGTCGTATACTTTGATGGCATTCTTATCTACAGCCGCACTAGAGAGGATCGTGTGGGTCACCTACGCCAGGTGTGCCTCACCCTTCATCATGAGAGTTTATATGGCAACCTCAAGAAATGTGCCTTCTTGACCGATCATGTTACTTTCTTGGGGTTTATTGTTTCACATGAGGGTGTCTCCGCTGACCCGGAGAAGATCAGGGCAATCGTAGAGTGGCCTGAGCCGCAGACCATCCATGATGTGCGCAGCTTCCATGGCTTAGCCACTTTCTACCGTCGATTCATACGCGGGTTCAGCACCATTACGGCTCCTATTACAGATTGCATTCGAAAGGGAGCCTTTATTTGGACGAAGGCCGCTGCTTCAGCCTTTTGTGACATTAAGGAGCGGATGACTCAGGCACCTGTATTTCGATTGCCTGATTTTTCGAGGGTGTTTGAGGTTTCATGTGATGTTTCTGGTGTCGGCATAGGTGGAGTGTTGAGCCAGGAGGGCCACCCTATTGCTTACTTCAGCGAGAAACTGAATGATGCAAAGCTGAAGTACTCCACTGTAGACGAACTTTTTATCAATTAATTATCTCTTCCATTTATTTGTTGGTTTATTAAGTGCGTGGACGTGCCAGTCACAAAGTGACGATTTGTTTGGGCTTAATAGAAGTCCGTGGTGCGCTCGATCTGACTCAGTCAGACGATTGTGTGGTTCGGGTCGGGACCGAGACCCGTTGTGCCATAAAGGTCACAACGTCATTTACATCCCCTCGGAGAGGGAAATACCCTTGATTAATTGCCGAAAATAAGGGCTCCACGATCGAAAGAAATACTAACCAATGCAGGAAGAAAAAGGCAGTCGGGCTATGCAGTAAGCCCGTGGTGGGGGCATGAACACTCGGATTGTGTCGGTCACTGGCAGACCATTCCATATTTGGACAAAAGTCCGTACGGAAAACAGGACGGTAACGGGGACGAATCCGTGCAAATGTCTGCCGGGGCATGGCAATTTTAATGCAGAGTGGGGGCTCAGGTCCCGGCGAGGAAGGGGGACCTTGGTGAGATATTGGCCCGGGACAAGGCCGGGCAGTGACCATGACAGGAGGAGTGGCTCCCGAGGGTGAAGCCCAGCCTGCGAGGGCATCATTAATATTCTCGGGTCCGGAATCCGAGGAGGAGATACGACAGCCATACTATTGTATTCACGATGATTGTCAATGCTTGTTATTATCATTTATTTATTGACATTACCCTTTCTTTGTTGATTGTCTTTTATCACCCGCAGACCATGAGCTCTTCTCCTGTTCATTTTTACCCTTTTTATTATTATCCCCCTTTTGTTATTGTTTTTTTTTTTATCTTGATTAGAACCACCCCCTTTTCATTATTATCATCGTTATGTTTTCCCTCTCCTGATTAGAGGTATGGTGGAATGAAGGTTTTGAGTGTGCCGCGGGGAGGCTGAGGGGTGTACCGCTGAAGGCTGGGGGTGAACCGCTGGAGAATAGAAAGTGTACCGCTGGAGGGTGCATCGGGCTAGGATTGGAGGAGTGTATCGCTGAAAGGATCAAGCTAGGGTGTACCGCTGGAAGGTCCAGGAGTGTGCCGCTGAAAGCACTAGGGGAGTTGGGTGTACCGCTGAAGGCAAGCGAAAGTGTGTCGGACAGGGAGACGTGTTGAGAGTGCAAAGGGCTTGAGACGGGTATGATGAGGAGGGGGTCAAAGAGGCGGGGATCGTACCGCTGGAGGGGGTGCACTGCTGAAAAGTTAAGAGAAGTGGGCAGTGTACCGCTGGGGCAAAGGAGTTAGGTCAATGCAGGCTGTGGTGAGAGTCTAGGCGAGCCTGGTGCACACTTGAATATGTTAATGCCACTAAAGTGGACTGGGGGAGGCTTGATTGAGAGTGCACCGCTGGGGGAGAGGTAGGGGTGTACCGCTGGCGGGCTGAGGAAGAGTGTACCGCTGGAAGGATTGAGTTCAGAGTGAAGGATTAAGGTAGGTAGGATGAAGTTCAGATGAGTGGGGGGCAAAGTTCAGAAGAAGGCCCCTTGCTCATGCAGTTCTGATGGAGAATCTCATATGGTTGAGCTTCCGATTTCCCTGTCATGTGATTGAATCCAAAGTCATGTTCAGTAGTGCAGTTCTTGGAGTCTTGTTCAGTCCAAATCTTAGAGCCTTGCATAGTTCCTTTATCTTGGTTAGAATGTTTTATTGTTGCTTAGTCCGTGTGTTCGTTGCTTCTTTTCGTCTTTTAACTTATTGCTATTTCTGATAAAAATTCGACAACATCTCCCCTTGACCCGGGTGGTAAGGGAATACAAGGGACATGCCCACAGGGAGTGACATGAACCAACAACTGAGGTGTGTGCCTAGACAGCCACCTTTGAAAAAACTTCGGAAAACTCGGAGAAAACGCCGAACGAGAAACCAGTAGACTGATGCAAGCTATGAGTGCACCGAAGAAGTGATAGCCAAGGTGTGTGCCGCTGTTTACACGCGGAAAAGTTTTTGGAACATCCGATTTCGCTGGATGAATATGTCGTATATTTTGACATATTTGTTAATTCCGCGCTTTTGGGGTTTATCAGACAATTTAGGGTTCGTGTACTGGACTTTTCCCCACCGACCGGAGTCGGTGTTAATTTACATCGGTACGAGTCCGAACACCTTTGATTAACTGTCGAAGAACGTCTTTTACCTCTTTTAGTTGTGACATAAATGAGTTTGATTGCCCATTCTGGGTACATAGCCTTGCAAAGAAATTTGAAGACTTCATTTCCTTGAACACATAATTTGCATTACAATCGATCCTTCAAGACCTTTACATATGGTCCCGATTGTGTAATCGGGTCTTCAGGATTATATCCAGTTGCAACCAGAGCCTTTGAATTTGCTTCATTCTACATTTGGATCATTACATTTACTCGTGTCCCCTGATCGGAGAGTTAAGCTTGAATTTTATCACGAGGACCGTTTGATCGTCAAGATGATCATTATCGATGTCTCGGAGTTGCTTCATGGCCACAATCACACTTTTGATTGTGATTGGACTCTTAAGTTGCCTTGGTGTCCATAAATGACATTCCCGCCTGAGGCGGGTTATATTTGTAATTTTCCCTCCATCATGGTATTTTTGCAGTTTTCCCAAACTCTGGGATATTCTTGTAATTCCTTACTTTCTTGGAGATAGCCCCGTCATGTCTTGACTTCCTGAGCATTCTTGTCATTCTGACTTTTCGGTATATATTTGACCTTTCTTGATTTCTCGGAGATAGCTCCGTCATGTCTTGACTTCTTGAGCATATCTGTCACCTCTTGACTTTTTGGCACATGTTTGACATTTCTTAACTTCTTGGACATAGCCCCGTCATGTGTTGACTTCCTGGGCGTATCGGCCACTTCTTTATTTTTTTTGGAGATTGTCCCCTCGTTTGACTTCCTGGACGCTCCTGACTTTCTTTCTTGACTTCTCAGAAATAGCCCTGTCATTTGACTTGCTAGACGTTCCTCGTCTTCATTTCTTGACTTCTTAGAAATAACCCCGTCATCTGACTCCTTGGGTATTCCTCGTCTTGATTTCTCGACTTCTCGGAAATAACCCTGTCATTTGACTTCTTGGGCATTCCTCGTCTTGGTTTCTTGACTTCTCGGGAATATCCTCCGTCATTTGACTTCTTGGGTATTCCTCGTCTTAATTTCTTGACTTCTCGGGAATATCCTCAATTTTGTTGTTTCCGGACCTGATAGCTCTTGGCCATGAAATAGATACATGGGTTTGGGTGGTTAGCCATAAGCCGAACTCAGGAGGGCGCACACCGCTTCAAGGAAGGGGCGTGATCTCGCTCCACCGAGTCGTGCAAACGGCGCCAACCATGGACGAGCATTCTTCAGTGATTCTGAGAAATCGGGGACTTTGTATAGTTTCTAGATTGAACAATGACTTTGATGCAACTTTCCCACAAATGTGGTGTTTTCGCAATTTTCTAATATTTCAGGATCTTTTTTGTATTTTCCCACCATTTGGGGCATTTTTGTAATTTTCCCGCCATCGGAGATATTTCTGCAATCTTTTCGTCATCGGGAGTATTTCTGAAATTTTCCCGCCACCGGGGGTATTTCTGAATTTTTCCCGCCCACTGGGGTATTTCTGTAATTTTTCACCCACCGGGGGGTATTTCTATAATTTTCTACCCACCGAGGGTATTTATGTGATTTTCTACCCACCGGGGGTATTTCTGTAATTTTCTACCCACTGGGGATATTTCTGTAATTTTTTGCCCACCGGGGGTATTTCTATAATTTTCTGTCCACCGGGGGTATTTCCGTAATTTTCTACCCACCGGGGGTATTTCCATAATTTTCTACCCACCGGGGGTATTTCCATAAAGTGGGGAACATTCCTTTGAACTCATATCTTGTCTCTTGAATTTCTGATTTTTCTGGAATTTTCCAAAGTACATGGACTTTTGGGCAATTTTGCAAAAGCTTGGGGCAGAGTTGTAATTTCTGAAATATGCAGGGATCTCCTCATAATTTTTTCATAAGGGACCAGACTTTGAGCATTTCTGGGCTTCCCATGAACTTCGATCATTTCTTCGTTATGGATTTACAACAATACAAATATATTTCTTCATGAGGGAATTTTCTAGCAATAAATCTCAGTATGAGAGCCTTCTTCAAACTTGGAGGGAGGAAACCCAGCCGCAAGGGAGAGGGCGCAAGCCTCTTCTCCTTTCTTCTTCACACTTGGGCCTCTATCGAAGCTCTCCAAGTCTTCAAGTGCTGCCAAACTTTCTTTCCTCTTTTTTCCATCCCTTTCTTTGGAGCTCTAGGCTTCCTTTTATAGGGGTTAGAAGCCAGCCGCAAGGGAGAGGGCGCAAGCCTCTTCTCCTTTCTTCTTCACACTTGGGCCTCTATCGAAGCTCTCCAAGTCTTCAAGTGCTGCCAAACTTTCTTTCCTCTTTTTTCCATCCTTTCTTTAGAGCTCTAGGCTTCCTTTTATAGGAGTTAGAAGTGGACCGGAGGCTAGGTGGCTCCGGTGGAAACACCCCCCTCCGGTGGAAACACTCCCCTCCGGTGGAAGTCCAAGGGACAAGATGACTCTTCCCCTCCCTTCCTTTTTAATTTTTTTACTGTTTTCTTTCTTTCCGCAGAAAATGGAGGGGAAACCCCCCCCCAACCGGTGGTACAGTGACCGGAGGGGGTTCCCCCTCCGGTGCATGTACCGGAGGGGGTTCCCCTCCGGTTTGACTGGAACCGGAGGGGGTCCCTCCGGTGCATGTACCGGAGGGGGTTCCCCCTCTGGTTTGCTTGGGACCGGAGGGGGTTCCCCCTCCGGTGCATGTACCGGAGGGGGTTCCCCTCCGGTTTGACTGGAACCGGAGGGGGGTCCCTCCGGTGCATGTACCGGAGGGGGTTCCCCTCCGGTTTGCTTGGGACCGGAGGGAGTCCCTCCGGTTCATGTACCGGAGGGGGTATTTCCCCCTTCCCTCTTCTATTTTTTTTTTTTTTTTATGTTGCAAAGGACCGGAGGGGGTCCCCCCCTCCGGTTTGTCATTACCGGAGAGAAGAAAGAGGGGCGGAGGGGGTCCCCCCTCCGGTGCATGTACCGGAGGGGGTCAAACCTCCTCACATTCTTTTTTCTTTTCTCTTTCTTCCTTTTTTTTCTTCCCTGCAGCAGTAGGAAATGAAGGAGGGGAACCCCCCCCCTCCGGTACAGTACCGGAGGGGGTTCACATTCCTTCCTTTCTTCTTCTTTTCTTTTTATTTTCTTTGTATCTGCAGCAGAAAATGAAGGGGGGAACCCCCTTTTTTGTATAATTTTTCGGGTTCAACAAATGCCCCCCACGGGATGTCTGTCGGAACCGAAGGTGACGGCGGGCGGCCCGTGCATTTTGGCACTTCCGTTGCTATCCTCAGTCTTCATGACAAGGCGGAGAACATTTTTGGATTTGTTCTTTTCCCATGAGTCCTGATAACATGATAGAGAATTCAGTTGAAAGTGGCGACAGTCCTGAGTGGAGCTCAAAGACATTATACATTGCTCTAGAGATCCATTATTGCTGGGTCTTATCACCAATTCTACGCAAAGTTTGACATTTGAGTTTGGACCGACGTTTGGTACTATCACGTGCTCTACGCCGGGCCATCTGACTTCTTCCTTCGGCTTGGGTGAATTGGATATTTCTCGACTCAGTAATCTCTAGGAGGAAACTCAGGAGAGCGCACACCACTTCAGAGAAGTGACATGGACCCACTCCACCAAGTCGATCTGAGGCTGAGTTTCATTGAAGAACCGCAAAATGCGCCAACAAAAGTAGCAGGGTTTTTTTTTCTTCTTTCTTTCTTTCTTTCCTTCTTCTTCCTCTTGTTTTTTTTTTCGCTGTTCCTTTCTTTCTTCTTTTTTTTTCCTTCTCTTCTCTTTTTTTTTTCTTTTTTGTGTGACGGAAATTCTCTTGTTCTTCGTCCATAACCTGGTCTAGCATTTTTCTCTTGAGCTTTGTCTTTTCTGGCTTTATCCAAGACTAAATCGGGAATCTTGCTATGAGGACTCTCTCCCTTTCTTTTTCTTTGCCCGAGAATCTGTCTCAAGCATTGCTTGGTGCCTTGCTCAATATGATTGTCGGCCTGGACTTTCGGGTCGACAAGGGATTTAAGTTGAAGCATTGGCCATTCTAGCTCGTAGAAGACAAGATCTTCCTTGTACAGTATTTCTGCGAGGCGTCTTTGACTTAATAGCTTTTCGGTTGCCCATCTGCGGTTTCTCTGTTTCACGCAGGTTCTTTGGGCATCGATCTCTTCCTCTTAATGGTTTCAATGCAATCTTGGATTTCTTGGCATTCCCCGGTAGGGTGGGACACTCTAGCATCATAGCCACACTAAAGAGGATACTTCCCTCATCATTCTTCTTTTTAAATCCTTTTTCTCGTCCTTATCATGCCTTCTAGCTTACGCCAGTTCAATCGGAGGAGGAGTTTCTGCCTTTTGCAGATTGTTGGGAGGTGCCTCCAGATTGGTGTTGTTCAATCGAGATTTTTTGTGGGGTTTAAGGTGACCATGCTTCTTTGAGACCATCTTGACCTAGTCAGCCTCTCCTTTATGTATTTGGCGGGTGACATTGAATGCTTGCTTGATTATTTCGGGCGACGGTTCTTGGAACTCGGTCATTAAGGACCAAAGTTTTGAGACGTTGATACTGCTTCGGGCTTCTTGCATGCTTGTTCCTTGATCTGTCTGGACTTAACTGGGGGATTCCGCCTTGGTCTCGCACTTTTTGGCTTCGCCTGGAGTTGGACTTGGATTGCTCTCGCTTAATGTCACCTTTTGGAGGTTGTCTAGAGCTTGATTTGGAGTTCTTTGGTTGGGCCCTGCCTTTCTGACTTTACCCGAAGCCCAGCCTTACATGCTTCTCTTGAGCCAGAGGACTCACTGGGTAAGCATTTATTGTTGCTTATCATGTCAGGGTACGGAAATCAATATTCCAATATTTAATTTCCACATCAGCTTTGCTGGTAAAACTTGAGATTTCTTATATACTGGTGATTTTCCCTTTTTGCCTTGCAAGCTGCTTCTGGGCTGCCACATCGGGTCCATGTATTGGGAGAATTTTAGAGCTTCCACAGCTTCAAATTTGAGTGACCTAATGCTCTCACAGATGCAATCCTGTGCTTTGTGGACTTCACTTCATTAGGAGTATTTTCCTTCCACTAGAGTTATACAAGGCGACTTTGCGAAGCAAAGCTAGAACAAGATGCACCCAGGAGGTGTTAAGCTTTGCACTTGATCTGCATCCTTTCATTTGCTTGTAGTTATCCCGAGGACTTGTCTCGAGACTCATGTTGTGCATTCTTTTATTTATTTGCAGTCACCTTGAGGGATTGCCTCCGACACCCAGCATGATTTCATGATTAACATAGAATCCACTCCTTTCATTGGATTTGTAGTCATTCTCTTTTCTTCCTCTTTTTTTCGTTGGAAGGGCCTTCTTTGGCGAAGTCTCCCGAGACACCGAAGGGAGTTAAGAATGCAGCTTCGTCGTGGAAGTTTGATGCACTTGCCAGCTTGCTAAATGGAGAGGCTCCTTTGAAAGGGTCTATGTTGGCGATTGCCCCAGCATGAAAATTCAGTAGTTGAAGATTTTTCTCTTTTAGTCTTCGGTGGATGAGTCACCTCTAAGTGTAGATGTTGGCACTGCAGGGACGTTCTTACCCATTTTTGCAAGTGGTTCCATTGGATTTTTGTTTTGGAACACTTGTGGTGTCGGTGGGACAAGAGCAGAAAATGCTAAATGTGGTCGTGCCAAATCTTTCCCTTCCTTTCTCCTTTTCTCTCTCTCTTTCTCTCTTTTTTTTTTCTTCTTTTTTTTTCTACTTTTTTTCTCTCTTTTTTTTTTCTTTTTTTCTTCTCTTCTTTTTTTTTCTTTTCTCTTCCCCCTTTTTTTTGAACAAGGGTAGTCAACCCTCCGGAGCTTGAAATTAGATGTTGCACCTTGCAAGAGAGAGTAACTGTGAGGTGATGACTTGGCCGACCTCTAACGGTTTAAGGGCCAAAAGTAGAATTCGGAAATTTGAGTATCGGATTTTAAGGCTGACCAAAAAATGATTTAGGAGCCAAAAGTTTGGATGTGAGGCTGACCAAAAAATGGTTTAGGAGAGCCGGAACTTAGGATTTGGGGCTAACCAAACGGGGTTTGGAAAATCCGGAACTTTATTTGGGGCTAACTAAACGACGTTGGGAAGCCGAAAACTTGTGATTTGAGGTTGACCAACGATGTTGAGAAGCCGAAAATTTGAAGATTTGGGGCTGACCAAACGAAATTGGAAAGCTGATTTTTGGATTTGGGGCTGACCAAAGAAATTGGAAAGCCAATCTGGGATTTGGAATTTTAGGGCCAACCAATGAAATTGGAAAGCCGGAATTTGGAATTTGGGGCCAACCAATGAAATTGGAAAGCCGAAACTTGGAATTTGAAATTTTGGGGGCTAACCAATGAAATTGGAAAGCCGAAATTTGGAATTTGAAATTTGAGACCGACCAACTAGGTTGGGAGGCCGAAGATTTAGGATTTGGGGCTAACCAAGGAAGATAGAAAGCCAAACTTTGGGATTTGGGGCTAACCAATGAAATTGGAAAGCCGAAATTTGGAATTTAGAATTTGGGGCCGACCAACTAGGTTGGGAGGCCGAAGATTTAGGACTTGGGGCTAACTAAGGAAGTTGGAAAGCCAATCTTTGAGATTTGGGGCTAACCAATGAAATCGGAAAGCCAAAAAACTTTGGATTTGGGGCCGACCAACTAGGTTGGGAGGCCGAAGATTTAGGATTTGGGGCTAACCAAGGAAGTTGGAAAACCAAACTTTGGGATTTAGCACGGTGGGACGTGAACAAGAACTGTTCAGAGCAATCATGACTTTTGGGTTTTCTTTGGGAGGGTAACTCCCCTACCTTCCTTACTCCCCTGAGGAGGAGGGCAAGTCTTGTGCAGATTGTTGCTGGAACTCATACTCGGGAGCATAATATAGCTTTAAATGCTTCCCATTCGGTGGCAGGAATGGCATTTCTCCTTTGTGATCAACGATTGTAAATGTGCTTCCTTCGTAGACCCTTGTGACAACATAGGGCCCACGCCAATTAGGTTGTAATTTGTCGCTGGGTTTGCCAACCATGACTTCCCTTTCTTTTTGACCATGACGACGTCACTTTTCTTTTTTTCTTTTTCTTTTTTTGAACGCCCTTTACTTTACCAGCTCATCATAGGCTTGAGTCATTCGGGCTTGGTATAGCTGAAGATGTTTGTAGGCTTCCACCCTTTTACCTTGCACGCTAGAAAGCTCTTCAAGTCTTCTTTCTATTTCATCTTGCACTTGAGTCTGTAGGCCAGTGTGCACGGCGACCCGGTAGGACGACATTTCAATTTCAATTGATACTATAGCCTTCGCGCCATAAGAAAGTGGAACAGCCGGTGGGAGCCTTGTAGACAGTTTGGTATGCCCAGAGAGCTTCGTGTATTTTCTCACCCCAGTCCCTTTTGCGGCTTTCGACGATCTTGGCCAAGAGCTTGGAGAGGGTCTTGTTAAATGCTTCGGCCAATTCATTGGCTTGGGGATTGTAGACCGTTGACGTTCTCCAGTCGATATGAAACTCTGCTGTCAACTGGTAAATGGTCTTATTTTTGAAAGGAGTGCCATTATCTGACATGATTCGACAGGGGGTGCCGAATCGGTATAAAATATGGTACTTGACAAATTGGGCGATTGCCTCTCTCGTGACCTCCTGCAGAGGGATAGCTTCGGCCCACCTGGAGAAGTAATTTGTAGCGGTTAGGATGAATTTGTAGCCTCTTGTGGATGGTGGAAAGGGTCTCACGATGTCCATTCTCTATTCTGTAAAGGGCCATATAGGAGCCATGGTGTGCAACGAGCTCGGGAGTCTTCTTGGCACTGGGCCGAAAGCTTGGCACTGATGACGTGCGGGCGTATCGGTTGTAATCCGTATACATGGTGGGCCAGTGGAAACCCTTAAGTTTTATATTGCTCTTCATTTTGTCCCCGACTTGATGGGCACCACAGAACCCTGGGTGGACCTCGTGCATGACCATCTTGGCTTCCTTCGGCGAGAGGCAACGTAAGAGGATAGGCTTGTCCTTTTCATGCACCAGCCTATATAATTGATTTCCTACCAACTGATATGATGTTGCCCTTCGCAGCGGCTGATCCCTTTGAGCTCGATCTGAAGAGAGGCAACCATTCTTTATTTTTTCGGCTCACGCTAATCTTATTCCTCTTTCTCAGTGAGACCGTCTTCATCAATTGTGTTGACCTCGAAGGTGATAGGGTCGGCTTCTTCATCATTTGAAAATTTGAGAATTTGGGGTGGTCTTTTGCGTTGACAGTCCCGAAAGGATATCTGTGAATAAACACCAAAACTTGAGAATTTTTGGAATTGACGGCCCAATAAGGACTTGTAGGTCAAGACCAAAAATTGAAATTTGGTGGAATTGACGGTCCAAAGAGGACTTGCGGGTCAAAACCAAGAGTTTGAAGTTTAAGTAGGGTTGACGGCCCAAAACGGACATGAATGCCAACACTACTATAAAAATTTAGTGGAATTGACGGTCCAAAAGGACTTGCGGGTCAAAACCAAGAATTGTTATTTAAGTAGGGTTGACGGCCCAAACGGACATGAATGCCAACACTACTATAAAAATTTAGTGGAATTGACGGTCCAAAAGGACTTGCAGGTCAAAACCAGACTTTGAAATTTGAGTAGGGTTGACCGCCCAAAACGGACATGAATGCCAACACTACAATTGGAATTTAGTGTTGAGACATGCTTCCCCGAATGGGGACAAAATCATAAGAAAAAGAGGCGTAAATGGTGACGACTCATGGTGATGAATAACAATAATTCTTTTTTTTCTTTTTTTTTTTCTCTCATTTTTTTCTTCTCTCTTTTTTTTTTCTTCTTTTTTTTTCTTATTTTCCTTTCTCTCGTAGCGACCTCCGTGGCGTAGAAGTCAAGCATTAGAAGTTAAGGTGAGGACAAAGACTAGAATTGGGGTTGACTAACCTTTGTGATTTGGAAGTCAAAGATTAGAATTGGGGTTTAGAATTTACTGTGGGTGACTTGATGGTCTGAGGGCCAACGGAGTTTGGGATTTGAGTTTGGATTTTGGTTGACCTTTGGGTTTTGAAACTTAGTTGACTTGTACGGTTTGAAGACCAAGAAATGGAGTTGGAGTTGACTATCCTTCGTGATTTGGAAGTTGAGGATTGCACTGAGGGTTTGGCTGACTTTTGTGATTTGGAAGCCAAGAGTTGAAATTTGTGTGAGCTTTTCGGGAACTTGTGATTTGATGGTTTGATAATGTGCTCGCCACAGTGGGACAAAACCATCGGACAAAGGATGTTTGAGATGGTAGTCCATAACGATGATGCGTTCCTACTTTCTTCTTCTTTTCTCTTTTTTTTTTTCTTCTTTTTTTTTTTCACATTACCAGCTCCACCGCCCTTTCGGGTTTTCGCCGAGGCTGGCCCCCTTTAGCTTTTTCCAGTGCGCCCTTTCGGATTTTCACACTGAGGGGTTACCCATTTTTGCCTGAAGCGCCCTTTCGGGTTTTCACTCCAGCCGGGTTTTATGACCTTTTTACCCTTAGGCAACCAACAAGTTGGATGCCCAAGTCCGTCGGGACACCTCAATTTTAAGCCCCATTTTTTCTTTCCTTTTTTTTCTTTTTTGTTGTTGTTGTTTCTGGTGGCATTGTTGCTTGACCTTGTCGTTGTAGCTGCTTCTGGTGTTGTTGTTGCTTGACCTTGTCGTTGGGACAAAGTGTCTGAATTTCCATTGACCCTCCACCATAAGGAAGATGTGGGGCCAATGAAAAAGGGATTGACGATGAAGTTTTTGGGTTTTGGAATGGTAACTGACCGAGAAGGGGTTTGGACACCATGACTTTGGGTTTCTCTCTTTTTTTTCTTGACTCGAAAGGTTTGGGCAACAAAAATTTGGTTTTATTTTGTGGTTGCTGACCCGGAAGGGGTTTCGAACCAATGATCTGGGTTTCGTGTCCTTTTTTGTGGTGATCCGAGGAAGGCTTGGGTAACCAAAGAGTTGGTTTTAATGGTGGCTAACCCGAAGGAGTTTGAACCAAGGATTTGGGTTTCGTTTTGGATGGTTATCGACCCGAAAGGGGTTTCAAACCAACGGTTTGGGTTTTGATGCATTTGTTCTCCTTGATAGGACATGATTTTCAAGTGGAGGATAATCACGATGTTGGTTCATGATGATTGTTGAAAATATATTTTCTACTTCTTCTCCTCTTTTTTTTCCCTTTTTTTTTCTTTTTTTTTCTTTTCACTTTACCAACCCCAGCGCCCTTTCGGGTTTTCGCCGAAGTTGGCCCCCTTTAGCTTTTTCTAGCGCGCCCTTTCGGGTTTTCACGCTGAGGGGTTATCCAATTTTGCCTGAGACGCCCTTTCAGGTTTTCACCTCAGTCGGGTTTCTTTGGCCTTTTTACCCTCAACCACCCCTGTGATGGGAATGGCTAAGTCCGCCGGGGCACCTCTATTTTAAACCCCCTTTTTTTTCTTTTTTCTTTTTTTTTCTCTTTTTTTTTTGAACTCTGGATTTGAGCTTTGACAAGGTGATGATCCGGGTGAGATGTACTTTTCATTGAGTGGAAGGAAGGGTTACTCTCTCTCTTTTGTAGTTCTTCACAAAGGGATTTTCTTCTATGGGGATTTCCATGGCAACTGTCTATTCACCTTTGCTTCTTTAAGTTTCTCTTCAAACACTTCTTTCTTATTTTTCTCCTCCTCAGCTTGCGCTTCATTTCAAGAGGACAGACTGTTTGATGACTGAGTTGGGTGAAATTCGTCCCTCCCGAGATGAAATTTTCGCTTTGAGCTTCTTCCTTGGAGGGGCTGGGCCAAGAGTGCTCCTCTCTTTCTTTCTCCCTTTCACTTTCCCTTTTTTTTTCCTTCTTTCTTCTTTTGGGGTAAAATTTGGCAGGAAATTTTACTTCCCTGTGGACAGCAGGAGAAAGGTTGACGCCAAAATTGGTTTGGTGCCACAAGCATAGGTTTAGGCCTGAAGCTAGCTTTGTGTTACCAGAAAATGAGCTTAATTGCCAAGGATGGCTTAGAGCCCGAAGTGGAACAATACCCAAACTTGGCAGATCAAGAAATGAGTTGGTGTTCAACACCGATTTGGTACCAAAGCATGGGTTGGATCCTATGCATAGATGGCTTGATGTCAGGCAGGCATGTTTGAAGCCTCAAGAGGTTCGAACACTGACGATTTTGGGACAGACTCCACTAACAGAGTGTTAAAATTTGGAAAGGGAAAAGACAGAGGTCCCCCTTAAATCTGTCTTCTTGGCTCCGCCATTGGTTTTACTTCATCTTTTTTTTTAGGCTTCTATTTTTGTCTTCACTTAGAGCTTTGCTTGAAGCCTTCTTCCTGGACTGGCCTTTCTGGCTTAGCCTAGGCTTGACTTGGAGCCTTCTGCTTTGGACTTCTGATCGGGCTATTGCTTGTCGGAGCTACCTTGCTTGAGGTTTCGCCTGAGATTTTACTCGAAGCAATATTTTGTGCTTTGCCCCTACCTCTTCTTGGAGTTTTCTTTGCCAGATACGCCTCTTGAATTTCTAAGGTGGCAGCTTGATGCTTCACCAATTTTATCTTCCTTCTTCCCTATTCTTATTTATTCATCTTCCTTTTCTGCCTCATCTCATGTCTTGAGGGAGAGGAAAATCTATTTTGGGATTGATTGAAACATGCCCCCAGGATTGAAATTCTGGCCTCAAGTTGTTGCCTTAGAAGGTTTAGATTGTTCAAAGTCTCCTCCTTGTTGACCCATATTTATTTGAAAAGAAGTTGGTTCACGAAATCGCCCCCTCGCCTGAACTTAAGGGCTTTGACTTTTTACGTGAGGCTTGGATGTCAACTTCTTTCATTGTCACCTTTCACTTGATGTAGACAGCAATAAGATTGCCCCCTTGCCCAGACTTCGAGGATTTGACTTCCCACCGGTGCCTTGGCTTCAGAGCGAAGCTTAGGCGTTGGCTTCTTTCATCTCTGCCTCAGCTTGATGTATTCGGCAAAGTATTGTTATGAGATCGGCTCGCCTTTATCTGGCCAATTGCGTTCTTCTTCTTCTTTTTCTTTGGTTTGCTTTTGGTCAAGGACAAATCTTGCCAGACTTAGATATAGCCACAACAGATTTTCTTCCAGGGCGGCGACATTGCCCCCGGCTAGCAGGAACAACATATGAATTTTGTTGGCACTTAGTCTTCAACAGGAAGTCTTCACTTGGACGTATCAAGCAGCGGCGGCCATGACTGTGGTGGCGTTGTCCCCTCTTAGTAATTGCCACTTGGACATGTATTGTGTTGCCATTTGGCCTTTGACAGGGAGTTTTAACCTTGATGCCCCCAACGGCAGCAACCACGGTTGGAATGGCATCCCCCCAACTAGTAGGAGCAACTTTAGATACATGTTGACATTTGGCCTTTGAAAGGGACCGCTCAACCTTGACGCCCCGGGCAACCTTAACCTTGATGCCCCCAGCGACAGCTTCAACGGTGGGAGTCCTTTGAACTTCTTGCAAGAGTGTGAAGGAGTCACAACTTTTGTCAAGGCAAGGTATTCTTCGACAAAGAAATGAAAGGCAGGAAAAGTCCCACCGGGCGTGCCAGTCTGTTTACACGCGGAAAAGTTTTTGGAACATCCGATTTCGCTGGATGAATATGTCGTATATTTTGACATATTTGTTAATTCCGCGCTTTTTGGGTTTATCAGACAATTTAGGGTTCGTGTACTGGACTTTTCCCCACCGACCGGAGTCGGTGTTAATTTACATCGGTACGAGTCCGAACACCTTTGATTAACTGTCGAAGAACGTCTTTTACCTCTTTTAGTTGTGACATAAATGAGTTTGATTGCCCATTCTGGGTACATAGCCTTGCAAAGAAATTTGAAGACTTCATTTCCTTGAACACATAATTTGCATTACAATCGATCCTTCAAGACCTTTACATATGGTCCCGATTGTGTAATCGGGTCTTCAGGATTATATCCAGTTGCAACCAGAGCCTTTGAATTTGCTTCATTCTACATTTGGATCATTACATTTACTCGTGTCCCCTGATCGGAGAGTTAAGCTTGAATTTTATCACGAGGACCGTTTGATCGTCAAGATGATCATTATCGATGTCTCGGAGTTGCTTCATGGCCACAATCACACTTTTGATTGTGATTGGACTCTTAAGTTGCCTTGGTGTCCATAAATGACATTCCCGCCTGAGGCGGGTTATATTTGTAATTTTCCCTCCATCATGGTATTTTTGCAGTTTTCCCAAACTCTGGGATATTCTTGTAATTCCTTACTTTCTTGGAGATAGCCCCGTCATGTCTTGACTTCCTGAGCATTCTTGTCATTCTGACTTTTCGGTATATATTTGACCTTTCTTGATTTCTCGGAGATAGCTCCGTCATGTCTTGACTTCTTGAGCATATCTGTCACCTCTTGACTTTTTGGCACATGTTTGACATTTCTTAACTTCTTGGACATAGCCCCGTCATGTGTTGACTTCCTGGGCGTATCGGCCACTTCTTTATTTTTTTTGGAGATTGTCCCCTCGTTTGACTTCCTGGACGCTCCTGACTTTCTTTCTTGACTTCTCAGAAATAGCCCTGTCATTTGACTTGCTAGACGTTCCTCGTCTTCATTTCTTGACTTCTTAGAAATAACCCCGTCATCTGACTCCTTGGGTATTCCTCGTCTTGATTTCTCGACTTCTCGGAAATAACCCTGTCATTTGACTTCTTGGGCATTCCTCGTCTTGGTTTCTTGACTTCTCGGGAATATCCTCCGTCATTTGACTTCTTGGGTATTCCTCGTCTTAATTTCTTGACTTCTCGGGAATATCCTCAATTTTGTTGTTTCCGGACCTGATAGCTCTTGGCCATGAAATAGATACATGGGTTTGGGTGGTTAGCCATAAGCCGAACTCAGGAGGGCGCACACCGCTTCAAGGAAGGGGCGTGATCTCGCTCCACCGAGTCGTGCAAACGGCGCCAACCATGGACGAGCATTCTTCAGTGATTCTGAGAAATCGGGGACTTTGTATAGTTTCTAGATTGAACAATGACTTTGATGCAACTTTCCCACAAATGTGGTGTTTTCGCAATTTTCTAATATTTCAGGATCTTTTTTGTATTTTCCCACCATTTGGGGCATTTTTGTAATTTTCCCGCCATCGGAGATATTTCTGCAATCTTTTCGTCATCGGGAGTATTTCTGAAATTTTCCCGCCACCGGGGGTATTTCTGAATTTTTCCCGCCCACTGGGGTATTTCTGTAATTTTTCACCCACCGGGGGGTATTTCTATAATTTTCTACCCACCGAGGGTATTTATGTGATTTTCTACCCACCGGGGGTATTTCTGTAATTTTCTACCCACTGGGGATATTTCTGTAATTTTTTGCCCACCGGGGGTATTTCTATAATTTTCTGTCCACCGGGGGTATTTCCGTAATTTTCTACCCACCGGGGGTATTTCCATAATTTTCTACCCACCGGGGGTATTTCCATAAAGTGGGGAACATTCCTTTGAACTCATATCTTGTCTCTTGAATTTCTGATTTTTCTGGAATTTTCCAAAGTACATGGACTTTTGGGCAATTTTGCAAAAGCTTGGGGCAGAGTTGTAATTTCTGAAATATGCAGGGATCTCCTCATAATTTTTTCATAAGGGACCAGACTTTGAGCATTTCTGGGCTTCCCATGAACTTCGATCATTTCTTCGTTATGGATTTACAACAATACAAATATATTTCTTCATGAGGGAATTTTCTAGCAATAAATCTCAGTATGAGAGCCTTCTTCAAACTTGGAGGGAGGAAACCCAGCCGCAAGGGAGAGGGCGCAAGCCTCTTCTCCTTTCTTCTTCACACTTGGGCCTCTATCGAAGCTCTCCAAGTCTTCAAGTGCTGCCAAACTTTCTTTCCTCTTTTTTCCATCCCTTTCTTTGGAGCTCTAGGCTTCCTTTTATAGGGGTTAGAAGCCAGCCGCAAGGGAGAGGGCGCAAGCCTCTTCTCCTTTCTTCTTCACACTTGGGCCTCTATCGAAGCTCTCCAAGTCTTCAAGTGCTGCCAAACTTTCTTTCCTCTTTTTTCCATCCTTTCTTTAGAGCTCTAGGCTTCCTTTTATAGGAGTTAGAAGTGGACCGGAGGCTAGGTGGCTCCGGTGGAAACACCCCCCTCCGGTGGAAACACTCCCCTCCGGTGGAAGTCCAAGGGACAAGATGACTCTTCCCCTCCCTTCCTTTTTAATTTTTTTACTGTTTTCTTTCTTTCCGCAGAAAATGGAGGGGAAACCCCCCCCCAACCGGTGGTACAGTGACCGGAGGGGGTTCCCCCTCCGGTGCATGTACCGGAGGGGGTTCCCCTCCGGTTTGACTGGAACCGGAGGGGGTCCCTCCGGTGCATGTACCGGAGGGGGTTCCCCCTCTGGTTTGCTTGGGACCGGAGGGGGTTCCCCCTCCGGTGCATGTACCGGAGGGGGTTCCCCTCCGGTTTGACTGGAACCGGAGGGGGGTCCCTCCGGTGCATGTACCGGAGGGGGTTCCCCTCCGGTTTGCTTGGGACCGGAGGGAGTCCCTCCGGTTCATGTACCGGAGGGGGTATTTCCCCCTTCCCTCTTCTATTTTTTTTTTTTTTTTATGTTGCAAAGGACCGGAGGGGGTCCCCCCCTCCGGTTTGTCATTACCGGAGAGAAGAAAGAGGGGCGGAGGGGGTCCCCCCTCCGGTGCATGTACCGGAGGGGGTCAAACCTCCTCACATTCTTTTTTCTTTTTTCTTTTCTCTTTCTTCCTTTTTTTTCTTCCCTGCAGCAGTAGGAAATGAAGGAGGGGAACCCCCCCCTCCGGTACAGTACCGGAGGGGGTTCACATTCCTTCCTTTCTTCTTCTTTTCTTTTTATTTTCTTTGTATCTGCAGCAGAAAATGAAGGGGGGAACCCCCTTTTTTGTATAATTTTTCGGGTTCAACAGCCGCCGAGCAGGCCAACAGGGGAGGTGTGCCGCTGAGGCAGCCAAGGGTGCACCGCTAGCGGCTGGAGAGGACGTGCCGCTGGGCAAACAAAGGGAAGTGTACCGCTAGGCAGACAAATGGGAAGGGTGTGCCGTCGGGCAAACCCAGGGAAGACTGTGTCGCTGGACAGACAAATGGGAAGGGTGTGCCGCTAGGCAGACCCAGGGAGGTGTGCCGTTGAAGGGCCTGAGTAGTCTGATGACCGGGGGCTTGAATAGGTGTGTGCACTCCGTGAATTCTGGAGGAAAGGCTGAAAAGCCTCCTAGCCAGTGGATGAGTCCCAACAACTGGACAAGGGTAGTGGGTGCTAACGAACCCATAGATGGAGGAAGTGAGGTACCGCTCACGCTATGAAAGGCCATCAAAAAAGGGGGAGGAGCCAATCTTGCACAGGCGAGCCAAGAACACCACACGTTGAGCTGAGCTAACCGATGACACAAGAGGCAATTATAACGAAGCTAGAAAGCCGGGGTGAAAATGCAAACC
This sequence comes from Amorphophallus konjac, assembly GCA_022559845.1. Taxonomy (NCBI): domain Eukaryota; kingdom Viridiplantae; phylum Streptophyta; class Magnoliopsida; order Alismatales; family Araceae; genus Amorphophallus; species Amorphophallus konjac. Next base: position 674,303 of record JAHNEJ010003629.1, on the reverse strand, counting down.
ACAGACGAATGATGAGGAGAAGACAACGGATGCAACAAAAGATAGAGCCCAAGGGCATTTTTCATTCGTGATAAGAACTCCAAAAATGACAAAGGCCAGAGTCCGAAGGCCAACTACAATACACTGCAGAACAGAAAACTGTGAAAGGAGAGGAGAAAACTGAGAAACAAAAAGAGGAGTAAGAAGAAAACAACGCTGGGGGAGAGTCGGACCGAGGGAGAATGCCTCCCTTCACCCCATTCCTTTTCTCCCCTCTACAGGTGGCTCACTCCCTCTCAAACCCTCCACTCTTCTCTACCTTCTTCTTTTCTTCCTCCTTTTCTTTTGTGCTGCTCTCTTCGAACGGGAACGATGCGCATGCAGCCTCTCTCCTCTTCTTCTCTTCGTGGGGGGCCTTTTATATGCGTGCCGTTGACGGGGGGATCTCATGATGGCACTGCCATCCGAGGTTGACCCGAGTCCCATCTTCGTCAGGTAGAAGTCTCCTTCATCCAACCGGAGGACGACACCTAGGCTTGGGGTTAGCTGGCGTTGAAATGGCCACACTGCGCGCCAAGGGGCTCCTCTAGTGACCGTTATGTATCTTGCCAGTTTGTGCCGTTCGGGGGAGTTCACCGTTGTGCCGCTGGAAGGGTCAGGCCGTTGTGCCGCTGGAGGGGCATGAAGGCTTGTGCCGCTGAAGGGAGCGATGGGGTGTGCCGCTGGGGCACTTGAGGCCGTGCCGCTGAAGGGCGCGATGGGGTGTGCCGCTGAGGGCACCTCAGGCCGTGCCGCTGAAGGGCGTGATGGAGTGTGCCGCTGGGGCACTTGAGGCCGTGCCGCTGAGGAGCATGATATGGGGTGCCGCTGGGGGCACCTCAGGGGTGTGCCACTGGGGCTCTTCAGGCAGTGTGCCGCTGAAGGGGCATAGAGTGTGCCGTTTTGAAAGGGGCCTCTGCTTTTGCTTCAGGAACTTGAGATTGTGTATTATTTGGGATATTTCTTCACCGTTAGGGACCCGAGGGTGGGTCCATAGCAGTGTATAAATTCAGGAGGATATCATGTGCTTTCTTTGTCATTTAATGCGCCCGTGCAAATGTGGGGATTTTTCGGACGGTAGTATTCTCCCGGAGCCCTGGATGGCCAGTCTCCCGGGTCTTCTCCTTTCGACTTTGACATTAGTGCGGGGGCTTGGCGGGACATATGGACGTACAATTTTATACATCCACTTATGACAATGAGTTTTATGCGGTAGTACATGCTTTGAGGTATTGGAGACACTATCTACTGCTAGGGCTGTCAATGGGCCGGGCCCGGGCCCGGGCCAGGCTTAGGTCGGCCCGGCCCGGGCCCGACTTATCAAGCCTGACACTATTAAAAAAATTTAAAGCCCGGCCCGACAACTTAAATAAAAAATAAAAACTAATATATTTAATAATATAAAATTTATAATCTCACTAAATTAATTAGAGTTTTGATATTAATTACATAATTTGTGTGAAAATAGAGTTTTGAATTTTCTAATTAAGTAAAATAATATAATTTTAACTAAGTAGTTTTTAAATTTTGAAGGGAGAAAAAAAAAGAGAGAACTGGCCGGGCCGACCTGCGGGCCGAACTCAAAGCCCGAGCCCGACCCGTGGGCCTAGTCGTGCCGGGTTTTTAGGCCCGACTAAGGGCCCACGGGCTGGAAAAGGCCTTGCGGCCGGGCCCAAAATCGGGCCAGGCCCGCGGGCCTGTCGGGCCGGCCCGGCCCATTGACAGCCTGTCTACTGCCGCATGAGTTTGTGTTGTATTCGGACCATGAGGCCCTCAGATTTCTCCATGCGCAGAAGAAGCTCAACCCCCGACACAATCGATGGGTAGAGTACCTTCAGGCCTATACATTTGTCCTCGGGCATCGGGCGGGCGTGGAGAATCGTGTGGCAGACACCCTGAGTCGTCGATCCTTGCTCTTATCCATGGTCCACACGGAGGTTACGGGGTTTGAGAGGATCCAAGAGGAGTACCCCGATTGCCCTGATTTCGGTCTGGTTCACACTGCGCTCCAGCTAGGACCCTCCCGAGAGTACAGTGATTATATCCTTTAGAGGGGTTATCTTTTTTGCGGGGATAGGTTGTGTGTCCCGCGAACCTCTGTCCACGAGTTTTTGATTTGGGAGGTTCATGCGGGCGGTCTCGCCGGCCACTTTGGCCGGAACAAGACCATTGAGTTGGTGGAGTACTGATTCTTCTGGCCCAGCCTGAAGTGCGATGTGGCCCACATCGTGGCCCAGTGCTGTATTTGCGCCATGGCTAAGCAGCGAAGGCAGAATACCGGTTTGTACACTCCTCTCCCTATGCCAGATCGTCTGTGGCAGGATGTTAGCATGGATTTTATCTTAGGGTTGCCACATACGGTCCGTCGGCACGATTCCATCATGGTGGTGGTCGATAGGTTCTTCAAGAAAGCTCACTTTATCCCTTGTGCCAGGATCTCCAATGCGTCGAAGGTAGCCCGTCTCTTTCTAGCTGAGATTGTCCGTCTGCATGGGCTACCCAAGACTATTGTTTCGGACAGGGATGTGCGATTTGCGAGCTATTTTTGGAAGACCCTATGGCACCTTATGGGCACCAAGCTCAAGTTCTCCACAGCTTATCATCCCCAGACCAATGGGCAGACTGAGGTAGTTAATATGAGTCTGGGTGACCTCTTGCGATGTCTAGTTGGAGAGCATGAGCGAGGTTGGGATCTGATCTTACCATTAGCAGAGTTTACATACAACAACTCGGTCAATAGGTCTACTGGCATGAGTCCCTTTGAGATAGTCACTGGCTATAGACCTAGAAGGCCCATAGATCTTGTCCCTATGCCCCGTCAGGCCCGTGTGTCAGAGTCAACCGAGTCGCTAGCCGAGCATATTAGGAGTCTGCATGATAGCATTCGTCGTCACATTGAGGTCAGTAATGAAAACTACAAGAAGTCGGCAGATGCACACCGTCGATCACAGGAGTTCCAGGAGGGTGATTACGTGATGATCAAGGTCAGACCTGAGCGGTTTCCCTCGGGAACCGTAAAGAAGCTACAAGCTCGGGGAGCTAGTCCATTCAAAGTGTTGAAACGTGTCGGGCCCAATGCGTATGTTGTAGATCTACCACCAGACTATGGTATCAGTCACACGTTTAATGTCTCAGATCTGGTGCGTTATCGGGACCCGGCAGTGATTCCCAGTGATCCTTTCGAGCCTTCTCCTCCCCTTGTGATTGACCCCACCCTTGAGTGTCCACCCGTGGCCCCAGTTACAGCACGTCGGGAGCAGATTGACCAGATATTGGATGAGCATATTGTTACCTCAGGGAGCAGAGCTTTCCAGCGCTACCTGGTTCGTTGGAGAGATCGACCACCTACTGAGGACACGTGGGTCACGCCCGAGGAGCTACAGCAGATCGACCCCGACCTCTTGGAGCGGTACCAGAGCGGCCAGGACCCTTACTCGACAGGGTCGAGTTCCTCCCATGCGGGGAGGATTGGTGAGGACACCCGAGCGCGGATCCGATTCGACTCGACCCGCGTTTACCGCCGTCGGAGACCACCGGCAGCGACATCGGCATCCCTATGGCTTGATGATGACACATAGCATATTGATGTATTTTTCTTTTGATTAGTTGGCATTTATTTGAGAGAGAGGCCCATTAGGGGCCCATTTGATGTATTTTCTATTTATTGTGTATTTTCGGGTGTGATTTTAGGACTATTTTAGGTCTCAGGGATACTTTGATCTTTAGTCTTGTGAGGAGACCACTAGGGTTTTCTTCCAATATAAATACTAAGGCAGTCCCCCCTTTTTGGGCATGATGAAAAGAAAGAAATATAGAAATTGAAGAAAAGGAGCCGCCATTGTCTTCCTCCCGTGAAGGGTTTCTGTGGGGCACGAAGCCCTAGGCGTGAAGCCTCCCCCCTTCCATTGTTCCATCCATTCAATCCTCCGTGTACTTCTCTCCTGTTCAAGCATTTACTATTTTCCCCCCCTCTTGGCCCCACATTGCGTCTTTTTTTTTCCCGTGTTCTCACCCCTCGCGACCCCCGACCCCCGCCGTCTGCGAACAACGGACCGCGAACGCCGCCCCGGCCACCCTCCCGATCTACAACCGAGCAGCGACCGCCCACACCACCACCCTCCTCCCCCGTCGTCTCCCTTCCCACAGGCGGTAGTAGTGGCGACGAACGGCGCCACCACTCCACCACACACTAGGAAGGTCGGCCGCCACCTTCTACCACCGCCGCCGTCGCCTACTCACGTGGCCACCCTGCTACCGGTCGCCCCCAGCCGACCCCCGCTACTTCCCGCTGCCGCCACTGCAACCCGGGGGGGACTGTCCACTTGCGCCTCCGCCTCCCTTGTCGATCCCCCCCACCGCCGGCGCGCCGTTGCCGCAGTAGCGCAGTACCCACATCTACCGACAAGCCACTCCGGCCCACCCCGCGGAGCCTGCTCGGCTCCCGCCGGACCTGCTCCGCGATAGCCCGCACTGGGCCCCGATTCCCCTGCCGGGCTGTGACTTCGCCTGCGACCCACCGTGTCGCGGCCAGCTGAAGAACTATGTTGCCGTCGGCCCCGCTCTGTCCCGGAGCCTTCATACCTACCTGCCGCCCCCGGTGTCTGCAGCAGCCTGCGACCCCGCGGCCAGCTGACTCCTTACTCTTGCGACGTACGCGGCCTCTGTTCGAACCTCACTCTTCAGCGAATAGGTTAGTGTGGGAAGCCCGTTCATTTAATTTGCTTATTTAGTATCTATGTCGTATTTGCCGTAGTGAGTGATTTAGGACGCCTAGCCCGATATTTTATATTGTTGTCGATTAGTGAGTCGTATTGTTTTCCTATACCCCGGGGAGCACCGATTTGTTCACATTACCTGTGCGTGATTGATACCCTAGGCCGTGGTAGTTCTATCTACCGATCGGTTCAACGTTTCTCGCTGCGAAGGACGGCTTCTTAGAGCATAGCTGCTGTTATTTTGCGTAATTTGTCTCTTGGTGTTCGAGTACATGTCGGGTTATTTGTCGATCAATTGTAACGCATTTGCTGATCTCATTAGTCGCCTAGTCGGATTCATTTGAGTACACCGTCCCGCATCAGTTTTGGTATCAGAGCCTAGGTCGGCAGTCTAGGGTGTCACCGCATTGTCATTCCATGTCTTGCATTTATTGTTAGATCGTTTGCATCGTTAAAAAAAAGTATCAATTTCACATCATAGTGTGTCAGTGCATCATAGTTTAGCCACATTTGTGTGGCCCAGACATGTCTAGGTGTGAACCTGACAGCGGCGCTAACAAGTGATACTCAGCACCGCCAATCAGGGATGTAGCTAATGGAGTAGTTCCTCCCCCTCCCCACTACCATTGTCTTTCTTCCCACGTCCATCCCCCTCGCATCCACCGATGTTGCCACCTCCGTCAGACCGTTTTGCTTCCAACCTCTGCGGCTCACTGGCAAAGTCGAAAAGGCTGCTCGGCTACTCCGTGGGATCCGCTAAATTTCCGGGGAAAGGAGCCGTTGACGAGGCCGGATTGCGTCGCTTCAGCCTCTTCCTTGAACAAGCCTTCCACTTGCATGCCAGATAGCGGCCGCAATTGTGCCTAACAAGCAGACGAAGCAGGGCCCGCTGATGAGGCTGGGAGAGGGGGACCATGGCTCTGGGCAGAACTAGCGTAGCCACGCCCTCCTCTCCCTGCCTGACCGCAACCAGCACTCTGCAAGGCAGGTTCAGGGCCAGCGGCAGGGAGAAGGGAGGCATTCCCTCCCCGGCGCCAACACCGTCTACACACTCCACATAGCCGACCTGCTCCCGACAGCCGCCTGCAAGAAACCCGAAGCCGAGGACGACGATGAAGCTCCCATATGCCCTGACCTTGGACCCTTTGTGACTCTAGCCGTAGTCCCAGCTACGCGCCGACCAAGTCCGGGGCTACCGCCATCCATGGATGGTAGTTTCGGCAGAAACGTTTCGGTTTCCGACCGAAACGATCCGAAACTACCCGGTCGAAACTGGGCCGAAACCGAAACCCTGCTGTAGAGGTGGAAAAATGGTCTCCCGAATCTCGTACCACACTTTTAAAATTTGTTTGATTGGGGAAGAACGTCTAGCCACCCGTGGAAGCCTGCAAACACCAGGAAGAAGGCGTCAGAAGGAGCCATAGGCGTTACCGCAGGGGACAACCCTCCGATACTTAAGTAAGGATCGTGGCGAGGTGAAGGGCAGCCAAAAATAAAGTAGACGAGAGAGCGTGAGAGTGGAGTAGTCAAGCATAGGAGCCGGAGATGATGAGCCTGATGTGCCCGGCGAGTGTACGGAGAGTGTTCGCCGTGTTCAGACCGTGCTCGGTGGTCAACTCTCTCTGGTATCTCTCTCCTCTTCTGTAGGTCTGAACGTTTCTCTGTGTGTGTACGAGTAGGGGTCTCTGTATATCTGTCTGTCCTTCGTCATTTGATCGGAGGTCTATTTATACCAGTTATCCTGGCGGTGGAGACTCATCCCTTAACATGGAAAGGCGTGAGTCGTGGGGTAACGCTTCCCCGCGATCGTGGGGAGTTTCCCGTTATGCGCCCGTTTATCCGGGCCGTGCGGCCTTCAGGCTAGTCTTATGGCGCTCTAGACGCATGCTCACCCTTACTGGAGTAGAGGCCGACAATGGCGGGAGTAACGTTTGGTCGCCGGAGAGTCATCCGGCACCCGAGATGCCCGTGTCGATGTCCCTTGTGGGTTGACGGATCACCGTCCATTTTCATTGAGTCGCCTGGCGTGGGCCGCTAACTATCGGGCGGCCTACTTTGCGCCCTGCGAGCCTTGGGCCGATGCGGCTCTGGCACTAATGGGCCACGCTTGGGCCGAGCAGATTTTACCATCCTCACCTGCAATTGGCAAAAAAATAATAATTTATTTAGTTTCAGGCCGAAACCGAAACGGTTTCGGTGACCAGGGCGACACCGCGGCCGAAACCGAAACTGCCATCTATGCTACCACCAAGGGCGCCAGAGGCAGAGGCCCTGAATCCCTGGAGGCAGTCATCGGAGCATCCGCTACTGCCACCAGGGCGTCTGTCGCCGTACTCTGCTCATGCTGAGAATGTCGCTGCACTGGGGGAGAAAGCGGGCGAGGAAGAAGGGCTGTATTGGGTCCCGATAACCCGATACCAGAGGTATTTCAATGTCTAATTATTTCTTTGTTATTGCAACTTCACAGGGCATAAATAATCACCTAAATCTTTTTTGACCTATGCAGAACTATGAGACAGCTGAACACCGGATAGAAAGGGAGTTTGAAACTAATGGGCCAATTAAAGGGGTAAGTATTTTATCCAATTTTTGTTGGGAGCTCATTATTCCTCTTGATGGTAAGCTTTCTATATGTTAAGGGAAAAACACAAGAAAAAACAGGCCTGGTCATCTTTAATTGGCTTTCTTAAACTTGGATTTCATTTGTGATTCATGTGCTTAAAAAGGCAAAGTATGATGCTGAGATGATCCAGATAAGGCATTTTTAACCCCTGGAAGACCTAAATAGAGCCTTCTTGCTTTTTAAACTTTTCTTTTTTGTTGGGTTGGGGGGGTGGTCGTTGGATGTCTACTTATGCTAGTCCTTAAAGTATAGATTTCTTAATAGATTTAAGAAATCAAAGACTTAAGGGTGATAATCAGTATTGTTTTTGCTTTTGTCTATATTTTTCATTTGATTACTAGTACTACTAGGCGTTGGCCTTAAATTTGCCGGATACTCCCCCCCACCCCCAGCTCTCTTGCCGGAATTTTTTATCACTTAGTATCTAATCATAAACCAGAGTGACATGGAGTTTTTGTATTTTCTTTCTACCTCACTTTATTTCTTTTGAAGTTCCATCGTAAGAGGAGATTTGCCTAATTGTTTCATTTATTAATTTATAAATATATAATATAGATTTCTAATGGTGAAGTCATACTATGAGTGGCATTGAGTTTATTGTTCGTCCAATGCTGGTGATGCATCCACAAAAGAAGTGGATTTGAAATGTGGGTTGTTCTTTTGATGCTTGAAGGTTAACGATCTCTTGGTTTTGTGACTTACACAAAAGAGATGGGAGAGGACATGTATGGTGGCTCACTTAGTTTGCACCTTGGGTTGTCTTGAGATCAATTCCTGTGGACTTATCCAGTATGAGGCTTGTGGGCTATCCCACGCTTCTAGTATTTGCTTGGCACGTATTATCTATATTCATTTGGGTCCTTTCACAAGGCTCTTTGTTGTCAAGTGAAGGAGGGTAGATGTTTTTAATGGTTCCTGCTTACAAGTTTCACTGTTACTTGGTTACTTGTAATCCTACAAGGTATTTTTGTTGAGGATGTCAGCATGGTTCCTTTACTACTCTAAGTTTCTTCTTTTACTTTTTCTTGGCCAATTAACACCAGTAGACATTCAGAGTACTGTCTGGGTAAGCCTGAAGTGGGTTTAATGACATTATATTTATGTACGTTGGCTGGGTCATTTGTTTCATGTGTGTTTCATATGTCAAGTTGTTATTCTCAATGACAATCAAAGTCTTTGGAGGATACCTATAACTGTACAGGGAGGACCTTTTCAGAAAAGAAAGGCTCATCCCACCTTGAGGCCCTTCTAATACAAGACAAAACACAATAATGAAAATTTCCTTCACTCAAGATGACGAGAGGAATCAAAATTCCTCTACCAGATTAACTACTGCTGAGAAGCCCAAAAAGGCCTTATCTATTTCAAAGCATCTAGCAGTTCCAATGTGTTGATGAATCTACACAATATACTTCAGTTTGCATCTAACATGCTCTAAAGGCTCAAAATATTCGGCTTTCAAGTTTCAACAGCTCACGGTGATCCCTTGCACTTATTTTACTCCTCCAGACATTATGACCCTGAGAAAATTTGGGAATACAATCATCTTAAGCTTTGATGTCGAGGGAACATTGAACCTCTTCACTTTCAAACGTTTGGAGATTTCCTGTAGTTATATGATTACCACAAACTTGCCTCAAGTGCTTGCGAATGGCATCTACGCGTGATAATATGGTCAGCCTTACATGTAGAATGAAGTTTCTTTAATCATGTTATTCTTACAGTCCACCTCTGAAAACTCCCAGCAGAACAAATGGTTTATATGTGATCAGTAGTTTCAATGGGGATGCTTTCTACCAGTATATTGCTCTATGTTAGTCAATCATAGCTGCACAAAAAAATGGTGGTACCCAAAACAGATAAATAAAAGTGCCTACTTTTGGGGGGGAAATGTGAAACTTGAAAGACATTCATTGATCAAAGTACAAAAGTCACAAACTCATTTATTTAGCCATTATTGGAGCAGATATAAAAAAAGACATATACAAGTTAAAAACTATGAATTTCAGCTTTTTGTCTTATTGTACTTTAAGACTCACTGTAAGAACTAGAAAAATGTAATTCCCCAAGCCTGAACAAACTTGCAAACACCACAAAACAAGAAAATGTCTTAAAAGGTCCTAATTCACAGAAGAGACTCCTCGCAAGCAACTGACCAAAATTTTATTACATCAGCTGTTCTGCTATTTCAATATTTTTTATGTTAAGGATTATAGGTTTTCCTCATGATTCCAGAAGAGAAAACAAAGGCGCCCATGAATATAAGGGCCTGAAGCCTTTAGAAACCCATTACAAGCAAACACAGCTTACAAAAGTCAGAATCTGGAGCTTCCCAGTCTTCCCCCGAAGCTCAGTGATTCAGTGGAATGGCATAAAGCGTGGGTTTACAAGTTGGTCCTATCTAATCAACAGAGAGGTGCACTCAAGGGTCATGTTGCAGTCAAAATATGAGAAAAAAGAAAGCCAACATAGGGGAGCTACATTTTTGGACACAATGTTATGCAAAAAGAAGAAGAACCGAAGGAGGCATGGGCAAGAGACAGACCAGGAACCGAAAACATGTGTCATAGTTATGAGCACTAAACATCCTCGTCCACCTTTTAAAAAGCATACATTGTCTTGATCTCTGGTAGAATTTAAACACATTACAGTCAGTAATTACAAGCCCTCTAAGGTAGCAACATAAAAACCTACATTTCCGAGGGAAAATGGAACTAACCAAGCCTTCTAGACCAGTACGTGAATCAGAATTTTGACTGAATCCTTTCGAGTTTCTCTATGGTCTCTCGAGTAAACATTGTTTCTGAATGTTCACAGCCATAAAATACCTCTTTGATGTTTATAGCTGATCTGCAAAGACGTTCTGCAATGTCATAATACCCACCTCTAAGCATCATCTCAGCCCTTGTTTCAAGGATGGCAGCACGCAATAAAGCAAATTCCTTGTAAATGTGATGATCAAATTGAATAGTTGGGTGATTTTTGAGAGGCCTTGAGCACAGACAGTTTTCTACTGCATTATTTTCCCCCAAAAGATAAGCATTCTCCAAATCTTCCAGCAATTCTTCTGATACAAATAAAAGCTCTGAAGCAGCTTCACACCTGGACAAACTAGTGAATGTACCCCAAGCTAGAGGGAGAATGAATTTACTAATAAAGGCTATCAACTCTGGAACACTCAAACTAACAGTTGGTGGATAGGTGCCAAGCTTGAACAGTAAAAAGGATGCTGCCCACACATGCTCAGGGTGATGATGTACAGAACCATTGTGAATAATTGCATGAACCATCGCATGAGCAACATTAGATCTTCCTCTTTTCCTAGCATAGTCTTTAATGATGTCATGGACATAAATACAACCATCTTTGGTGCTGGTCCTTGCAATCTGTAGCCTAACCAATATACTTGATGCTTCAACTTCTGGTTGTTTGGAGTGTGAGAGCATGCACATGCATGTCATTGCATGTAAAAACTTCTTCGAAAATTGAATACAGTGACTCTCTTTGTCTATTTCGGATGCGGCTACGAAAAGTAAATGAATTGGGATAGGTGAAGGGGCAAACCAACCACTCGCTTGGACCATCCGTGATGCCAAATTCCTGTGCTTGTCAGCAAGATCAAAAATGACAAAGCAAAGATTTAACAGCTGGACAATAGAAGGATATTTCTTCAACACATGTGCTTCCTCATCATTCCATGTAAGATCCCCATGAGGCATTCCCTCAACTGCATCGAGAAGTCTTCTTGGGCTGATAGGAATTTCAGAGAGCAGCGCACCAAAAATCGCAAGGCCTAGTGGCAACCTGCCAAGCTTCTCTTCACTCGCATTAAGAGTAGCAAGTTCTTCTGCCGGAAGATCTCCTAAGCATCCCTTCATCAATGTCAGCGCTTCGGCATGAGACAAATATGAGAGTCTCATGGGCTGAAGGTCCATCACCTTAGTCATTCGAGTGGAGATTATGACATGAGTTTCTCCACCAAAACGGGGGAGAACCTCCATCAGATTCTTCCCATCCCACCAGTCTTTTTCACTCTCCAAGTTATCAATCACGAGAAGGAAAGGGATGTCTCTCATAAGTTCCTTGCACACCCTTCTGATTGCTTGCTCTTCGACATCCTTAAAGCTCCTTGGCCCATCACACTTAGGATAAGCTTTGGTCCCATTGCTTTCATCAACCCCCAAAAGGGACAACAAGCTTAAATAGTTCGAACGAAAGTATTTTGCTTCACCACCTACCCAAAGCACCATCTTGTACCTTTGGGAAAACTTATATGTGAATTCTAACAAAAGCTCAGTCTTGCCAATGCCTGAGTCACCACACACACAAGCAACTCCCTTCCCATACGGTGCCCTGGTTGATGACCCATTCCTGGTTTGCCCAGGAAAGCAATATGTGCTCTCCTCACCCCAACCACCTTCCCTTTCAGCCTTGTTATCAAAATCCTTCCATTGAGTAGATTCCACATACTTCCCTTTCTGATCTGGTAACAGCTTGCCGGCTGCTTTACTTGTCAACAAAGCCCTTCCATGCCTCCTCCTAACATTGACATTTAAAGACTCATCTTCCTGAACATACCCAAACAAGATTAGCTCAAGCTCCTGAAGCTCTTGCTTCCTCCCAACAAAACTGCTGTTGCGAGGAAATGGATGCTCCACCTTTGCCGCTGACTCCTTCCACCTCCTCACTTTTACAACAATGTCCCTCCTCCCCAATCTCCTCCCCACAAGGATGACAGCATCCAAAATGCAGTCCCTCAAGTTGGTTGCGGAAGCTTCCAGTTGGGATTCCAAACGACAAAGCTCATCTACACACTCTGTCCACTCCTGCTCGAATCCTCCATAGACCTCCCAAAGAGACCCGCCGCACTTCTTCCACAACTCCCCCCTCCTCTCTTTGATGTCCCTGACCCGGCACTCCTTCTGCCTCAACCCAAAGAAGATGGGCACCAAATTGCTCCTGCCCAAGAACAACTGGAGTTCCTCCATGCCATAAGAGCTCGAGAAGGTCCTCCTGGTGATGACAACCGCTCCCAGAATAGCCGAGTCCATCGCCCCCCTGGCCAAGCTATGGGCACGGGAATCCGGGCAGCTACTCCTGTCCGAAAGAAAGCACTGGACGCCATGTGACTCCAGCTCCGCACGAAACCATTTGACGAAACGGAGAAGTGGACGATCACCCCCGCACACACCGATGTACACATCACATCCCTTGAGCCCGGCAAAGGGAGATGACAAAGAGGAGCGGGGATGGTCATCAGCATGAAAACGATCATCCGGGGTAGAAGGGCCAAGCTGGTGTCCGCCAAAGCTTCTGTCTTGCCACTCCCCTTCCGAAGGTGGAACCCCGCAACAGGGAGCAGAGAAACCGGAAGCATTGTCGTGATGGGTCTGTGTGGTTCCGCATGCGGAGGGGCCTGGCTGACAGAAAGGGTCGGGATGTGGGAGTTTGGGCAGATGGACGCGTCCAGCCGCAGGCGCAGGCAGGAGGGGGCGATCCATGTCGCCTGCCGAAGAAGAACCGAAGGGCAACATGGACTTGAGGGCGGTGGACATGCCGAGGAGTCGCCTCCCAACAAATGGACTTGAAGCTGCACGCGACAATGGAGCAGCACTGGCGGCGCCGGTATTGGGCGTGGAGTGGTGGGAGATGGGGATGCAGGAGGAGCAGGAGGATTGCGCCGGGGGCCTTGCCGGGGTTGCCAATTAGAGGCATGTAGCCATGGGGAGATGCGAGAATCCGGAGCAAATCTAGGTGTTGCCAATTCCGGGAGGGCGACGCGGGGGAGGATGGCCGTCGTCTTCCGAACGCCGTGGGAGCTCCCTCGACACTTCTCATGGTTCACGCGGGCTGCACCACAGGTGGCTTCTGCGTCGCAGCTCTACGTGGATGAAGAACCCTCGGCGGTCTCGTCCCGCTTTTGAGCTTTGAGTTGAGTTGAGTCGAAGGTGCCGTGTTTTTTTTACGAAGATAAAATAATCTTTGTATATTTAAAATAGAGATTTTTACATATATACTCTTACAAAGTTCGGTTTTGTCAAATAAATCTTTCGTCAGAGTATAATATCATAAATATATTTAAAATATGAGTAATGTCATGATTATGTCCTCGCCGTAACTCTCATGTGTTTAACCCGAGTTAAGTGTGAGTTAAAGAGTAAATTTTTTGTATATATACTCCCATAAAATTTGATTTTGTCAAATATACCCTAGATCTAACGACCATAGACGACATATTTCACGGAATATTTTCCTTCGTCGACGACATTAAACTAAAGGGGTATAACCACAACATTTCTATCTAAATGAAGGATATTCATGTTAATATACTCAGATGAGGGATATATTTGACAAAATCAAACTTTATAGGGGTATATATGCAAAAATCCCTTTAAAATATTGTAAAATTATTTTTATAATTTTATTTTTCTCCTCTCTCTCTCTCTTAATTAATGTTATGTCTCTCTTTTTCTCGTAATTAATGTTACCTCTCTCTCTCTCTTATTTTCTCTCTCTCTTATTTATTTATATTTAATAACTTTCATCATTGTTAAATTTTTAATTAACAATATTAATGATATTTTCAAAAAGTTATTATTATAAAGGTATATTTATCATATATAATTATTAAAATATTTATAAAAATTAAAAACAAAGATATGAAGATCAATAGTAACTTTTAAAAATATTTACGATCAATAGGAACTCCTTACTTCTCAAAACAATTTGATCCGATACTCGAGATTAATCGCTATGAGTAACTATTGATGGTATGGGCTCAAAAAGGAGCTATTTGAGACTTTGGAGATTTGTAAATTTTGGGAATTTACATATTTTGGATATAACAATAATTCGAGTATTCTCAAACATATATAGACAAAATTTTTATTATTAATTGGTGGACTTATGGGTCACCCAATATTAATAGGGGATTGAGAGATGACCCGTAAATATTCAATCACATCATCTTTGTGAATTTACACACGCTTTTGGGTGTTGAAAATGTCACTTTTAAAATATTAATCAACTGACCGAAAGTTGGTTGATAAATATCCAATAAAATCTCCTCTTTTTCAAGTGTTAATAAATGTCCATTATAGATGGTAAGTAATGATTTGCGGAGCCGCTTATAAGTCATGAGTTAGAGTACATTGATGAAAACCTTTTAAAATTTATCTCTCCATCCTCTCTATTTTGTTGTCTCTCTTATTTTGGGTGATTGAATACTCTATCTAATCCTATGTCTTATGAGAGAGAGAGTATTATCATTCAAAATAAAATTTGAGGTATTCTCTATATTGAGCTAAGACCATATTTAGTTTATAGAGGTGTGTCATAAAGTAAAGATCTAAAGTCCACATGCATAACATTTTTTATTCTTTAATATTGTTCGAATTTGATTTATCTCTATTTTACTCCAAAAATATAGCGAAGACTTACATTGGTGCATTGTCATCCCTATGCCTACGTAGTTTGTTCTACATATTAAGCTCTTCTAGTGTGTGTGTGTGTGTGTGTGTGTGATCCTAAGAATCATTGATGCCGTATGTGGCATACCTCTCATTGGATACGATGAAATCAATGTAGCCTCCAATGTTGACGGGTCCGAGGGAACGCGGAGCTACTGTGAGAACTCTCCCCTCCCCATCTTTCTGGTTTGTCTTGTGTTTCGTCAGTTTCCCACCCACCTCGACCCTCTTTCATCGCACCTCCTCCTCCACCTCGATCCCCACTTCCCTTTTGTTGTGATTGCCTTATTTTGCTAGCTTCCCCTACTTCCTCCTCTCCCTAACCTCATCTCTCTTATCATTTAGTTTGATATGTCACGTCATTGCTACTTTCTCGACCTACTTCTCATCCTCCATCCTCCTTGGTTGACTCTAACCTCTACGACCCCCTTGACCTCGCGACCACAATTCCTCCGGCGCTTCTATGCAGATGCAATCATTTATGTAAGGGTCCGTGAAAGGTCAGATGTGGTGCGGACACCCGAGCAGTTGATCGGCACGATACGCCGAGCCACCGGTACCGCACACGGAGCACGACACGAGCCACCTCAGCGTCCACGCCACCGGTACCCGAGCAGGTCTCATGATGCTGTGTTTAATCCATGCCTCCTCTCAGAATGATGTTGTCTAAGATATTCCCTCCTTTGTCTTTGTTCCCAAAGTTTTAGTTGCAGGTGTGCATTGTTGATTGAAACTTAGTCTTTCAAGTAGTGGATTAGCCTTCTTTTGTTATGTCCTTTATTGTTAAGATTTTGTGCTATCTATATTATAGTTATCTATTTAGCACCAATGTGGTAGAAGAATAGGTTAAAAGGGGGTTAACTCAACTAGGGTAAGTTATCCCTTAGTTATCACATTTTTATTTTAATAGGGAGTTAATTCAACCGAGTTAACTCTATATTTTTTAAAAAAAATACATAAATTAGCACCAATTATTGTTCATTTGAACACTATTTTTTTCGTAACATTATTTCATTGCTACAATCATCTTCTCCAAATTGAGTGGGCGAGAGAGAGTGGGAAGGGGGCGACGGGGCGGGTGAGAAAGGCGGGAGGCATCCTCCAGTGGGGGCATCGACTGCGGCGGTCATGTCATCGATGGTATCTGGCACTTTCACGTCAAATTAGGGTGGAGTTGGGATGAGCTCGGGCAACGGAGATGATGGAGAACGAGGAGGGGAGAGAGTAGTGGGAGTCCTGCCAAACGGAGTAGATGGTGATCCACCAGATGGAGGGAGGGCGTTAGGTGGGCGCCAGCATCGAGGGGCTTGCGGGCGTGGTACTTGGGGTAGACGACACCGATGGAACTACTGGTGGCGACAATGACGAAGGGGAAGCTGGCACAAGCATCAACGGCATCAACTTCAGCAACGATGACGAAGCGAGCAAGGTGGCAGTCGTTGGCATGGAGGGCATGCCGGGATGAGGAGGATGAAGTTGAGAGGTGATCCGCACGCATAGAGAGAGAGCATTAATTAGGGGATTAAATCCATGACAACTCATCTCATATCAGGAGACGGGTTTTGAAACTTAGAGTTATCTCGAAGTTAACTCACTCCTAACTCAATTAATTAAACCCACCTATGCAATCACTCTTTGAGTTAACTCTGCATTAAATTAGAGTTAACCTTGGGAAAACTCTCAATCAAAGCGGTGCGTGGAGTTTTAGTTTGAGCCATTTATGGCCATGGTTGAGCCATTTATGGCTATGATCTTAACTTCTTGTGAGTTTGGCTAATGTATGTCTCCTTGGCTGTACATCTGTACGGGTTCACGAAAGTCTCCACTTCCACGACAAGAGAAAGAAGGGAGAATGGAGTTCCCCTCTGTTGGTTAGTCCCGAAGAATAATTTACATAAATGAACACGAGATTTTAGGTGCAAGGACATACCTTAGCCACGCAGCGGAAATATATATATATATTAAGAAATCTCTGACTCGCAGAGTCGGGAAGCGGCTACTAGAGTCAATTCCAAACGTCCACACTCAAAAACCAAGGCCGAAGGTGACGTGCCCCCGGAGCTTGTTTACTGTTTGTTCACTGTCGTCCGTGAGAGCCACGACACTTCTGTCGTTCGTGAGAGCCGCTGCTCCCGTGAGAAGAATGTGAGAATCGACGTTCTCTGTTCCTCCTCTCCCGTCGTTTTCACTTTCCCCTTTTTTCTTTCTCACTGCCCACGGTTCTCTCTTTTCCCGTTCTCACTTATTCTCACCTTTTACTACCCATGGGTGTCCAATACTTTACTGCTGTTACCACCCTTTTATAGAGGTGAAAAGCCATGGGTTAACTTCGAAGTGAAGTAACGGGAGAGAGAGAGAAGATAAGGGAGAAAGGGGGAGGGGTCACCGCATGGCCCCACGTGGCGTGGGCCATGCGGCCCCCCAAGGGGCACCCCCTGGTCGGCCCCAAAGGGCACCCCGACGCCGCGTAACAAGCTCCCACTTGTACTTTAGGGCCAACAGTGCAGATTCAGACATACTGAATGTATTCAAGCTCAACGGTCATACAGGAAATGGAGTGTGCAACCTCCGCGAGATTCTTCGAACAATAGAAGGGTGTTCCATTAAGTTGTCACCTAACTAACGGAGCACACAGAACATCTCGGTGTGTATCTCATACATTTTTTTTAAAATTCACCTGATTTGACACTCCGGATCTCTCGAAAATAGGCAGTGTCAAACCCCCAAATGCTAAGTGCCCATTACTTTATCATCACACAGACGATAAAGCCTCCCGAGATATGAGCAACTAAGCATGGTGAAATTTAAAATATCTTCCCTATGCTGCATATGTCAATCCAATTCTTCTTGATCGCTTTCCTAGACATGTTCCGCTGGACGGTATTAATCGTCGCCCTAAGAGACATGCTAAAGTAACGACATCAAGCGTCCTTTTCATGACATAGCACTGCAGGTCACTGGGGATACACTAGGAATCACACAATTGTGATCCATGAGCTCACACAATGATGAAGAGGGATCCATTCATCATTCTCATATGCGGTCGAATAATACACATGCGGTATGATACGCATGCCGCGGTGTTCTTCCATTTTCATGGGCGTGTCATTAATATGATTATTAAACACCGCACGGATACCAGTCTAATTGCGACTTACGCATCTAAACCGAGTCTCGCAAACCAGTCGCTCCCACTCAGCGCCTTCTTGCGACTCATGTACCCAGAATTTACAGGCTCCATGGGATTACCGTAGAACCCTCATGGTCGATCTGCATCAGATCTCATCTTAGTCCTTAGCTAAGGCGGCATATTTAATTTGTTCGAGATTTTCCCCTTACACCCCGACCTTCAGGGTGCCAGGAATATCAAATACCTCATCTTTGTCGCTTTCGATAAGCGCTAAAGGCGAATCACCCGTGTGAGTGGGTGATTCTTAGCCTGGTGACACTCTGACGATGTGTAAAGCATTCGCATAATGCACATAACATAATAAGCAGACTTTAATGATGTCAACACTTGTAATAATTACAATTTACAAAGGCCCATAGACTTACAATGGCCAATAAAACTTTCTCTAGCTACTTGCTTTGTTAGTGGATCAGCTACCATACGACCAGAACTAATCTGTCGTAGCACCACTAATCCTTTTACAAGCAAATCTCTTATATAGTGGTAACGGATATCAATGTGCTTCGTTCTGCCGTGATATTTAGGATCCTTGGCGAAAGCAAGTGCGGAAGTGCTATCTGTATATAGCAGTACACCCTCATCTGCATGAGGTGTAAGCGCCAAGCGCTTCAACAAATTCCGCAGCCATACTGCTTCTTGACTCGCCGCAGAACAAGCCACATATTCTGCCTCCATAGTAGATAGGGCAATGCAAGGTTGCTTCTTGCTGCACCACGAAATAGCTCCACCAACTAACAAGAACACAAAGTCTGAAGTGGACTTGCGCTCATCATGGTCACCATCCCAATCCGCGTCACTGTATCCCACTAGCTTTAGGTCACCTCCATGGTAACGTAGGACATAGTCTGATGTCCCTCACAAGTATCGAAAAATTCGTTTAACTGCCTTCCAGTGCGCGGGACCGGGGTTACTCTGATAACGGCTAACTAAACCCACTGCGAAGCTAATGTCTGGCCAAGTACACAACATAGCATACATTAGACTTCCAATTGCAGCGGCATAAGGCACTCTAGACATTTCTCTCATTTCTTCTTCATTTTTTGGGCATTGAATAGCACTTAGAACACATCCTCTTTCAACTGGAGTATCAATGGGTTTAGAATTGTGCATTCGAAAACGCTCCAGGATTTTATTAATGTAGGTTTCTTGAGACAAACTCAATAACCTTTCCGAGCGATTTTGCACAATTTTTACGCCGAGCACATAGCTTGCTTCACCCATATCTTTCATCTCAAAGATAGAAGATAGCCATCCTTTGATAGCATTGATTAACTCCATATCATTTCCGGCTATTAAAATGTCATCAACATATAATGACAAAACGAGAAAGCTCTCTCCCACTCGCTTGATGTACACACAGTGGTCCTCTTCAATCATCTCAAAATCATCTAAGAGGATTGCCTTGTGAAATTTTAAATACCACTGTCTAGACGACTGTTTTAAGCCATATATCGAGCGTTTGAGGCGGCAAACTTTTTGCTCTTCACCTTTAGCCTCAAAATCTTCTGGCTGGAGCATATAAATCTCCTCGTCTAGTTCTCAATTGAGAAATGCAGTCTTTACATCCATTTGGAATAATTCCAAGTCAAGATGCGCGACTATAGCCAGAACCAGGCGAATAGATGAAAATCTCACGACTGGTGACAATGTTTCATCATAGTCTATACCCTCCTTTTGGGTATAACCCTTCGCCACCAATCGTACTTTATATTTATCTATAGCCCCATCAGCCTTGCGCTTAAACTTGAAAATCCACTTATTTCCAATAGCTTTGCGCCCAGGCGAGAGTTCCACCAACTCCCATACTTCATTCTGCGCCATAGACTTAATTTCATCTTGCATGGCAGCTTTCCACTCTTTCATAGATAAGGATGCAAGAGCTTCCTGAACAGATCTGGGCTCTTCATCATCTATGGGTTCACAAATAATTACCTCGTCTTCGTACTTTATATTTATCTATAGCCCCATCAGCCTTACGCTTAAGCTTGAAAATCCACTTATTTCCAATAGCTTTGCGCCCAGGCGAGAGTTCCACCAACTCCCATACTTCATTCTGCGCCATAGACTTAATTTCATCTTGCATGGCAGCTTTCCACTCTTTCTTAGATAAGGATGCAAGAGCTTCCTGAACAGATCTGGGCTCTTCATCATCCATGGGTTCACAAATAATTACCTCGTCTTCAATTCCGAAGAATCGACGCGGCACAAGCCCACGCTTGCTGCGACGCAATGAGTCTTGATATTCTAGTGGTTCTATAGGTGCATTCCCACTGGACGTACTCCCACTAGCCTGATCATCCCTACTATCTTTAGCTGACACAGGTTCGGGAACGCATTCCCTTCCTGCGTTAGAAGATGGTGGGAGATCAGAGGATTTTTCTAACTCATGGAGATCAAGACTCTTTTCACTGTCACCAATACTAGGAAAATCTGTTTCTATGAAAATAACATCTCAGACCTCTCGTTCTGTCAGTCCTCCTTCTAGACGTTTTCCATACATGACATAACCCACGGAGCTCTCAGGATATCTAATGAAGATAAGCTTTTGAGCTCTGGGGCCAAGTTTCCCAAACTTACTTGACATGTCATGGACAAAACCCGCTGACCCCCATGGCCGCAAATTATCTAAATTGGGCGTGTGGTCATGCCACAACTCATATGGGGTAGAAAGAACTGACTGTGAAGGTACACGGTTCAAGATATAGGCATCAGTTAACAAAGCATCTCCCCAAAAAGAGATAGGAAGGTTCGCCTGCGCCATCATAAATCGAACCATATCTAGCAATGTTCTATTCCTTCGCTCAGCAACACCATTTTGTTGTGGCGTATAAGGAATAGTGAGTTGTCGTCGAATACCTTTTTATTCACACAATATCCGGAACTGGTCCGACAAGTATTCGCGTCCACGATCTGTCCGAAGAGCTTTAATACTCTTTTCCTTTTGATTCTAAACCTCGGCTAGGAAGCGCTTAAAACAATCTAACGCTTCATAGCGGTGAGCGATCAAATAGACATATCCGTATCGCGAATAATCATCTATAAATGTGAGAAAATAGGTATGACCATGTCGTGACCTTACACTCATTGGTCCGCAGATGTCGAAGTGGATTAGCTCTAACGGTGCTGATGCCTTTACAGCCTTTCCAAAAGGTTTCCGGCATGCTTTCCCAGCAAGACACGGCTCACATACCGGCAAGTTGACCTTAGTGAGTGATCCCAAAAGACCTTCTCGAACTAATCTAGCCATTCCATCTTGCCCTATGTGGCCTAAACGAGCATGCCATGTCGCAGAATCCAAGTCTTTACTATTTAACACACATGTCGAAATGGAAGAAGAATACAAGGCATTATCTATAGCAAGATCCAATATAAAGAAACCATCATTGATCTTACCATGCCCATACATAATATTGTCTAAAGCAATATTTACATAATTGCCAGAAAAGTTCAAACAAAAGCCTAGTGATAATAAGCTAGAAACTGACATGAGATTATAATGGATCCCAGGCGCATAGAGTACATCATACAGAATCAGCGTTCGTCCATTTGGAAAACGGAGTTGGTACGAACCGACTCCGAGGACTTCTTCGCTGGTTCCATTACCCATAAAAACTCCATGCCTACCTACAAAGATCTTATTGTATTCTATGAAGCCAGCTCGATCCATAGTTATATATTTGGTCGCTCCTGAATCCACAATCCACACAGGATTAGGTTGAGCAGTTAAAACATGTGTACAAACATAAACATATGGAGAGCTAGGTACGTTAATTACCTTCTTTGGCTCATGACACTCATAAGCGAAGTGGCCTCTTTTCCCGCAGTTGAAACATTTTATCTGGCTTTTATCTTTCTTTTTCTTCCCGCCACGTCTTCCACGACGGTGCTTAAAGGATTGAGCTGCTTTGGGGCCAGGTGCGGCATCTCGCCCTTGTAACCTCCTCCGTGGTCCCTTCCTGCCAAATCGGCGACTGCTCTGACCGACATTAGCAGTGGCGCGATGCAAAATCTCGCGCTCAGCTTCTAGCTCCACATGACGAGAAATATCCGAAAAGTCCTTAACATTCTCGTTATGTGTTAGAATTTGTTTCATCTTGAACCATGAGTCAGGGAGAGATCTGACCACGGCCTGCACCTGCTGCTCATATGTGAGATCATGTCCCGCCGCCTTTAAATCACGAATCATATGAGCCATAACCCTCAGGTGCTCAGTCATCGTGTGGCGCGAGTCCTTCCGGTAGGTCTCAAATTTCAAAACAAGAGCCCTCAACCGTGTCACAGACGTCCCCCCAAAGGTAAATCTCAACTGGTCCCACATTTCCTTGGCAGTACCAAAACGCTCAAACTCGCCAATGAGATCGTCCTCCATCGCGCTAACCATAGTAAAGCGTGCACTTCGATCTCTCTTGAACCAAATCTTATATGTTTCTCGGTCTTGGCGATGTTGGGCAGTGTTGCCCTCTTCGGGCGGTAACATGGTAATAGTAAGGTGGTCGAGCAATTCTTGCTCATCAAGGATATATTGGATCTTACGGTGCCACATATCGTAGTTTGTGCCGTTCAATTTTTCACCCCTAGTGAGATCCGCAATAACGTGCTTGGCGGCCATAGCTATCAACCACTATAGAAATAGAGAAAGTCAGTGACATCAAATTTACACATCGTCTCGATTTGTTAACAGAAGTCCAAACTAAGTATATTAAACTTTATTATATGATGAAATAGAAAGCAGAGTCATACTACTACAATCATCTCTCACTCACATAAGATCATTTAATAACCTTAGAAGGATTTTGAGCAAATTCTTAATTAATGACAAATATGTAAAACAAATTCAAACATTTTTATGCAAAACAAATTCGCACTTAGTATATGCAAAACAAATTCACACATATAGTTATGCAAAACAAATTCGCACAATATGAAAGTAGTACCACATATGCAAAACAAATTTGCATAATTTAAAATCAGTATTGTATATGCAAAATAAATTCGCATTCACATGCAAAAGGAAATAAGTATGCCGATAACATGTTATTAAAAACACTATCTAATAAACATGTCAGCATAATATTTACAATATCCGCTGCAAGCGTGTACACACACGCGTAAAAAGGCGGAACAAAAGTATACTGCATAAAGAAACTGTATCAAAGATAAGTCACAACAATTGTACATATCCGTGAAGTATTACCAACTCTCCATTTGGGGTCACAATCGGAATGGTCGGAATAATAGGTGGAGGTGGTGCTTCCGGAGGCTCTACTGGCGGAGGTGGTGCTTCCAGAGTTCGGCCGGTGGCGACATACGCTGACCAGGAGGTCCAGGCTCCCACTCGGCCTGGACGGGCTCCGGAAACTGCAGTAGCGTCTGTGGGCACAAAGGGGGCGCTCTGGATGGGGAGCGAACAACAACTCGTCGGCTCCCTGCTCTAGCTCGCCCTACTGCGGCGGAAGTCACGGTCACTGGTGGTCGAGGCGCTCGATCTCTCACTGGTAAGAGGAGAGAGCTCGCCTGGTGATGCGCGACTACCCTCGCGCCATCCGTGTGTCCACTCTTGCCACGTCTCTGCTCTCGTCGCGCTCGTACAAGTGGTGCAGCGGTCGTACTCACTGCACTCTCCAGGGTCGATCCCCGAACTGCACCACTAAAGCCCTGCTGGTACTCGCGGGCAGTAAGAAGACGTCGTCGACGGGGCAACTCCTCCGCAGGAGCGCGCACAGAGGGACCTGGCTCAACGTAGTTTTCACCAAATGATGACGACGGTGGCTCTCTCTCTCTCTTTTCGCCTGTAAGGGTTGCACCAAAGGACCTCTGGGTATGCCCAGCGCTGCACGTCGAGGTGCTAAAGCCCTCGCAGGGGGGAAAGATGAGAGAGAGCCACGCTCCGGGGACGACTCCTCGTAGTAATCAGTAAGGGCATCGTCATAATGAGGTGGAAAGGACGGAGCCGCCATCTTATACAGTCCTTTTGCAGTAACTACATAGCAGATAAATCACATGAGCTTAAACTAAATGAACAGAATAATATTTACATATCTAGGACAAACCCATAAAAATAAACAGGCTGCAATTGACATGAAATAAAAATACACGGGACAAACCCGACATGTATGGGACAAACCCATACCAAATAAAAATTATATTGGCAGCATGCGACTTAAAATAAAATTAATCAGAACTGGTCCGAGACATCCGGGACAAACCCGGAGAAATAAACTGGCATCATTTCCGCATGAAAGAAAATTAACCGAAACTAATCTGACATATTTTGGGCTAACCCGTAATAATTTAAAAATAAACGGATAGCATTTCGGCATGAAATAAATTATTCGTGACTAACCCGATAAGAAAGAAAATACAAGGGAAGAACCTGGCTCTGAAACCAGTGTTGGTTAGTCCCGAAGAATAATTTACATAAATGAACACGAGATTTTAGGTGCAAGGATATACTGATGGGAATCGACGTTTAGCATGTACTTTTTCTTTTACATTTATGTCATTTTAGTTTGTGTTTATATCATTGGGAAAGTATGTACGCAAATGTAAGACTTTATAAGCCAATGAGTCATTCCCATGGATTGTGTGGGTTTTTATGCAAATGTGTAGTAGGTCCAGCTAGGGGGCCCCCTCCCCTTCCCCATTGGTCCACCTCATCCAAGTGGGGCTGGTCAACCATCATAGGTGGCCATATAGAAGGTTTGAATGCTAATTGACCACATGGGAGACAAGTAGTGTAAAATGTCAAAGTTGGCCACCTACCTTACCTACCTAGTCAAATGAGTGCCCCCTCCATATGTAATTTATTTATTTTGAGTTTTGACCACATGAGGGAAGAAAATGGCCTATTTCCCATGAAATTATCAGCCCCCCACCCCTTGCCATTTTCAATATAAGCCTATGTATAGTGTCATTAGAAATTAATGAAGAAATGAAAATGAAAAAATCATTGTGCAAGAACCCCTCTCTTGGAGAATTTCGACCTCTCCTCTCTCTCCCCCTGGTTTCTTCATCCCCAACTCCCATTCTAGAGTGATATCTCCTTCCCCCCACCTCCGGTGATCGTCGGTGCCGCGGCCGCCGCCGTTCGTGCCGCCATCACGCCGTCGCGGAGCCGCCTTTGGTGTTCTGTCCATCATGGATAGAGGCTTCTTGTCCGAATATCTGCTCTCCACCACGTGAAGATCTCAAGCTGCAATTTTTATGGTGTGTTCTTCCCTTGTATCCCAAGCTCCACCTAAATTTTCACGCCCAAATTTCATCGTTTAGTATTTTCCCATTTTCGTGCATCTTTCATTCCTAGTTCTGTTTTGTCTCTGTCTACAGTGACAGCAGCCCTATGTTTCCCACCTCCGGCTATCTTTTTGATTTGTCCAAACCCTCCCAATTTTACTGGGAGTTCTGTCCATCACCCCCTACATCCACAAATTTTCTTAATTTTTTATCAGCCTTCTATCTATTTTTAGAAATTCATGTTCTTTCTCAGCTACAGTGTTGTCAGCTAGATTCCGGATCTGACCCACAGCTAGTGCAAAACTCATATAAATTCGTAGCCTTCCCCAAATCCAGATCCAAAATTTGTCCTGATTTTGTAGCTTGAATTCCCACAACGTTTCTGAAGAACACAACCCCAGATTCGGACGTCTACTTCGCAGTCAAAGGTAATCCACAGAAAAGTTCTCTGCTGACCTGAGATTTTAGGAACTATACAACAGGAGCTTGGAAATTCCATAAGTCCAGACTCATGCAGATCCAGGCCAGATCTCTAGGCCTAGATTGAAGGATTTGAAGTTAGCTTTCCAACGGCGCCAGTCTCGTGTCGATCCGACATCGGAGCTGATCGCAGCGCCCGTTCTCGCCGAGACGCGCGCTGAAAACCAGAAGTTGCAGCCCGTGGCCGGTTATTCCGACCGGTGCCGATCGGAGCCGCCCGGCCTTCGGCCGATGAACCAGCGCGCCCCCACTCCAGGGAGCGCCCTTCCAGGCATCCTCCACTATAGCGATGCCATCGGGTCCCACACGACCCCTTCGGACAGCACGTGGGCCCCACCGTCACGTGTTCGGGTGTTGCCGAAACAGCGCGAGAAGTCGCCCGTCAGCCCGAATTCGGTCCTCCCGGACCCCATTGTGTAGCCCTTTACCTCCCTGCGTGGAGTGGGCATCGATTTGTATTGCTGTAATCTCCGTGTATTAGTGTTCCGGGAGTACGAGTTTCGGCCGGGACCGTCTTCCCCACGCCGAGTGCGTGGAGGTATCGTATTCGCTCCTTGCTTGGCATTTCGCTTATTTTCATATATGCTTTATATGCCACTGGTAGAGAGCATGTGTAGGGATATCTAGCTCGCTTTATCTATTCATTACCGCTGCTGCGAGAGAGTGCGAGACTGTCCCGTGACCCGATCCGGGCTCACGAGAGAGCCGATCACCCTAGCTCATTGCCGGTTTCTCAACCGCGCACGTCCGACGTTTCCGTCGTTAAGGGACAATCGCGAGCTTGTCGTATCCGTGGTCTCGTCCCGCATCAATTTGGTATCAGAGCGAGTTTGAGTCTAGGGTGTCAAAAAAAAGTGTCATTCATTAGTGATTTACGTCTAAGTCGTGTTTAGGGTCATCGTTGTTTTAAAACAAACAAAAAAAGTGTCTTTTGCATTGCATCCCAATACCCCGGTATATCAAAAGGTGTTGTCCGAACGTTAGGCTATGCCAATCGGGAAGGCCGCACACTTGCGCGAGTGATCTTCGGATCAGTTATCTCCGCCACGTACCGAGTCTTGGTCGTCATGTCTAGAGTTGTAGTCCATTGTCTAGTTGGTTTATCTACTAGTGTCGACATGTCCACCCACTAGTCCCCAATCACCCATGGACTCCCAAACGCCCGGATGGTGGCGATACTATCTCAAATGGAAGGACCACCCGAACCACCCCACGAGGCCCGAGACCCGGGACTTCTACGGGTCCGATGACCCGAGTGTCTATCTAGAATGGGAAGCCATCATGGACGATTACTTCGAGGTGTACATCATGTACGGGCCCATGCAAGTCGATGTTGCCAAAAGGTGACTTTTTGGTGAAGCCGCCGCAACTTGGAGGAACATCAAATATTGGAGGGAGGATAGGAATCTAAGGCCCATCGAGTCATGGTGGGAAATGAAGAGAGCGCTTAGGAGGACCTGCTGTGACGACCTGAGGGTTCGAGTACTGGAAAGGAACCGGCGCGTCTCGAATCTCGGTCCGCCAACCCACGAGCCCGAAGACTCGGAAGGATAGAAAGGAGTGGTGTGGGGGTACAAGAGAAGTTGCAACGACCACAGATATAGCACAATAATCTAAAATAAAATGCACATAATAATATAAATAAATAAACTGCTCCAAGGTCCACAGTGTCTCATGTCCAAAGGAAAGTAGAGTCAACGGGAAAGAAAGTACAACAACACGGGGCATCCCCCGGAGTACAACTACACGGGGCATCCCCCGGAGTACAACTACACGGGGCATCTGTAATGACCCGAGAATCCGATTACCGGGAAGGCCCGATAACCCGAGACTCGCACCGCCGCCCACGAGCCGGGAGGGCTCGGAAGGGCTAAAAGGAGTGTGGAGGCACAAAGAAATAGGAAATAAAGCAGGACAACTCAACAATTAACATAAATAAATAAACAACTACAACAGAGTCCAGTCCGACAGAAAGTACAGTCTAAAGCAGTAAAGCGTACCACATGCCAAGTGAACACTCGGCCCGGCAAGCTGGCAACTGAGAACCTCCGCTCCGCACCCTCGAACCTCGAGGAAGAACCGCCACACCTGAAAAGCAGGGAATGAGTCTCCAAAACAGAGACTCAGCAGGGATCCCGCGGAACCCCAACCGGAAACAACTGCGGTAGCGGAAAGGAAGGCTACAAGAGCAACCGCAACAGCAGGAACAGTAAACCCGGTGGCCGGTCGAAGCCCGACGCTACAACTACTCCTACTGTACCAGAAACACACCCTGACCTCGCGGTCGAGGCTACCGAACTACACTAGTACCGCTTATCGAAGTAAAAACACACGGCAACCACGCCGTAGAGGCCTGTCCCCCTGACACAGCCTACCTGGACACGCTGTCCAAGGTGCAACCCCGACCATCTGATCGCGGGTACCGCACAACAAAACCCAACCTCGGTAAAGCCACTAGCACTAATCTCATGACGCGAAAACCAACACACGCGTCACGGCGAACCAACCGAAACTCAACGGTCAACACGACCGAAACCCGAAGGTCAAAGTCACGGAAACTGACAGTCTGTCACTCCGTACTCGACAGGAGTACCACCCACTAGAAGCACAGCCGGTAGCATTCCCTGACGTCTTACACCGCACTGCAGGTGAACCGCCTGACGTGGTAGGTCCTACCCGAGGCGCGAACACCGTACAAGTAACCACAAACAAGTGACTAGCTGGGGTCACGCCCGTCGACGTGCGTCCACTGTCCCCAACTACGTGTGCACACACAGACCACGCGTCCTAGGTCTGGCCCTCTGACTGGTTTTCCCCTGGCACTGGACTCTGATTTGACGAGGGGCCCGACAGTAACCAGTCTAAAACCGTCCTCAGGGTAAGCCCGTACACCACTCCCTGGTGCGACCAGCACACGCGTACTGATAGGCTACGACTAGTGGAGGGTCACTGAAGGAGTAGACTCTCAAGTCAACGGAAAACAACGTCTGAATCCGACGACGTACGGGGACCACCCCACGTACTGGCCCCATCGCACGGTGACCACAGTCGGAGAAGAAACGGGACTCACAGTCCACGGCCACGCACGCACTGTGCGCTAGAGTCGAGAAAACTCAAGTGGCTCTAAGCCACTGGACTCTGGACAGTTCTCTAGACGCACGACACCCAACGATCCTTGAGTCACAAGACTCGCGGTCAAGACCGTTGTACGCAACAGCACAAGGCCGTCAATCTAGTCCAATCTCTAGGTCTAAAACCATGGTAGCACAAGTACCGAGACAACTCACGAGTCGCCAAGACCACTCCCTCGGGAAGGGAACGCAAGGGACCAAGGCCACCCACACGGGCCACACGGAAAACACAGAAGCACGATTCCCAGGGTAGCACACAAGCCACCACGACGATTTCCCATCTTGTAGCAAGCGGGAAACCTCCAGCCCCAGGCCGGATAACTAGACTCGGAGTCCAAGGCCAAACACGTGGCCCACATGGGAATCGCCGACCAAAGAAACCCACGACATGCGGGGGAGACCCCACCGCACATGCGGGGGAGACCCCACCGCACACACACCAATACACGGTGACTCGATCGAGCATAACATGAAAGCCCGGAACACGTGGGGTCACCCGGACCCACCACACCTATGGGCACGTTAATCGAGGCAACGCGGTCCCTCCCGACACCCCAAAAACACAGACACAGAACCCATGGGGTGTCCGGGATACTCACAAGGCCGGAGGTTAACCACTGGGTCACAACCGGGTCGACCGGAGACCAAAACAACACAATCGGAACGCTAAAAGGTCACCTGGACCCTTAGGCTTAAGACACGCAAAACGAGGTAAGTGGGACCTCCTCTGGACACCCAAAGACACGGTCACGGAACTCCACGGGGTATCCGAGACACTCACGAGACCTAAAGTCAACAACTGGGTCACAACCGGGTTGACCGGAGGTCAAAACAGCGCAAACAGGAACCAGAACATGGTAGTGGCCACCTGGTGACCGCGACCAGATAGTGGTCGACCGGGGACCGCGACCAGATGGTAGCGGTCGACCGGAGACCGCGACCATGTTGTCACGGTCACCTCACGACCGCGACTATCCAGGCGTAACCCCGATGGTAGCGGTCACCCGAGGACTGCGACCAGGTAGTAGCGGTCATCCCATGACCGCGACTAGACCAAAGCGGTCTATCGCACGACCGCGACGCTCGAAGGCCTTCCGACCCAAACACAAAGGATGAACGCGGTTCTCCCAGGACCGCGACCAAATGGTAGCGGTTTCTGGTGGACCGCGACCATTTCGGAAAATCGGGAACGGCGGGAAAAACCCCAAAAATCCACGCCACGCCCCAATCACCCACGGATGAAGGGGAAAACATAGGGGAAGCTCCCCAGTAACCCCTAGCATGCATCTACGGCCTCGGATCGGTCAGAAACGCAAAGAAACGGGAGATCGGCCCACAAGCCGTAAAACATGAATTTTGCCCAAATCACCCCGTTTGGCCCGCTCGGCTCACCGTAGCCTACGAAACTTACGGGAAAGGAAGTGCACGAGCTGGGGGTCCATCACCCTACCTCCACCGAAGATTCCGCGCACTGTGGACACCGATCCACGAAGAAAATGCCGTTGAAACCTCGCCGTTCCATGAACTCACGGCCGAGCTTCACCGCGCCTCCACCGCCTCGATCCTCATCCATCCTCGCCCGCGCCTCGCCCGCGCCGTCCCCGCCTCGCCCGTACTCCGCCCCGTCGGCCGCCGGAGAGAGAGGGAGAGAGCGTGAGAAGAGAGAGGGAGAGAAAAGAGAAATGAGAGGGGAGAGAGAGGGTGGGCGGTATATATATAGGAAAATCCGAAAAATCGAAAAAATCCCGAAAAATAGAAAATCACACCCTCGCGATCCTCGGAACGCACCGATCGCAACGGTACCACTCGCGCCCAGGTGAACGGCCCGGTTCACCCGCAACGAGCTTCCGAAGGGAAAGCCGAAACCCACGTCGGGAATCGGAAAACACACGCGGAAAAAGTCACGGAACGCTCCGGGCCTCCGAAACGACTCCGGATCGCGCCGATCCGAACACGAAAGATGTCCGAAACGAAATTTCGGACACAACAAAGTCGGACGCTCCGAGAAATTAGATCCGGAATCCACGAACGAGGATCCGAAAAACCCGGGACATTACAGCCCTCCCCCCTTAAAGGAATTTCGTCCTCGAAATTCAGGACCAAGCACGAAGTCACAGGGGAAGAACACTGAACGAACTGACAACGCTGTCAGAGCCCTAGCACAGAAAATCTCGGTTCTCATGAAAACACCGATCCTGAGGGACACAGCCAGACTTACAATCACAAGCAACACCTCGCTCCTCGCGCCGAGCACACTGGCCAACAGAGCAGGCATATACCAAAGGACACAGTCCGGCATCACCTCAGACAACGCGAGAATCCATCATGGCACCGCAGCCACAATCTCGCCCACCGAGGAATCACAACCCTCGACACGAGCAACAGCTACCGATTCATCCAATGGTCGGCAGATAAATCGCACATCAGCTTCGCAGCCAGCTGACAGGTCGCACACCCTCCTCAAGGGAGCAACCAAAACAGAGCCTCCACCAGCTCAAGCAGTCCTCTCCGCAGACCGCAACCAGAACATAGGCTCAGCACCAAGAAACACCTCACACATGGCAAGCCGAAAGCCGGACATAACACTGTGCCAACTCTGTCAGAGGACAAACTTCGACAAAGTCCAGATCCCGTCCGGAAAGACACATCACAGAAACAACCACCAAAGGTCTCGCTGGCACACAGCTCTCGCCACGCTCGAGCCCCAACAACCAACATCTTCTGTCTCTGAAAATACCATCCACTGGTCGCCAGATACACGTCAACAGAAAACCTCCGCTTGCTCAGCTTCTTCCTTCTTTCCTGGTCCTCGATCGGGTCCAAAGGAAACATTCCAAACCTCGGCAAGCCATCCGTCGACTCACACACAGACTGATGCCACAACTCGAGCTGCACTCCTCTCGGACACCGCATCCGAGCTCGAACATCGCTCCAACTCAACCCTCTCGGGGAGCACGACGAAACCAAATGACGGATCCTGGTGTCTTCAATCATCACCTCACTGGACTCAGACTCACAGGGAAATCATCACATGCTGGTCACCAACCCAGGGATAACCATTGCGACACCAACGTCCTATCAAGGACCATCCTCCGACGCCCATCTCACAAAAGGCCTCCGCCCACAGGCGTCACTCATCCATCTGGTCTCATCAAATCCTTCGATCAATGCAAGTGGACACCTGCCAATCCCGATTCCGCCCTTTCCACAGAGCCACGGGACACCACCTGAACAGTGCTCACAGCGACCTGGTCGCCGACACCACGACCAAAGCACTCTGGGTCTCCGATCGATTATACGTCTCACCTCCACAATCCGACAAGACCGTAGAACCAACAGTAACCCACAGCCTGGCAGAGATCACTTCTCCAAAAATGATCTCATCCGAGGACACGACTGGGAACACAAATAGGGCACCAAGCCACCGACTCTGACCAACACGTCCTCGACCTCCGTCAGGCGACATCCTCAACAACCCCCTCCAGGTCTAACACCGACGCCCGACACGGCTTCCATTACAGGAACAAGGCACTCATGCGGCGCACTAGCCAGCACATTCCCCAGCACTCCATCCTGCCAGTGCCCACCACCACGATATCTCGGGCAACGGCACGGCAACAACACGTTTCACACCGAGGAACCAATCCTCCGATGCTCAACGCAAACTCAGGAATCCGTCCGTAGCAACCAACGCTACGATCCTGAACCAATGGGTCACAAGCCCACCACGCTTCCGCTGCGCACTCTGATCCGCGCGCACAGCCGAGAAAGCGAACACCGCCCAACCAGCACTCATCCTTCCGGAACAGCGCCATCACCCTCACACGACAAGGGAATGGGCACAACTTCTCACAGGCAACCGCCTTGCCAAGACAAGGAGCACGTCTCGCACGAACTTCATGGCATACAAGGCCAACCAATCCGAACACGCAATGCAAGACGACGAATCTTAGCCGAACGCAATCTCTCCAACCAAAGGAGAAACCAGCGCACTTTCGACCAACGGAAGAACTCCACGCTCGACCTGACCTCGAACCTCGCGCACGCTGGAAACAGCACCATCCAGCACCAAGGAAAACCATCGCTTCCATCAGGTTAGCACCTCCGACACACTCGACGAGTGTCACGTCAGACCACAATCACCGCATCTCTCGATGCACCACCGCTGCAATTCCTCGAACTACAACACACCACGCCAAGAGCCGCAACACGAGCCATAACAACAACCTCCGATGCTCATCCTCGAGTCCCGAACTCGCCGCGGAGCCTTCACATCTCAACCCAACTCCAAGGCGAACACACCCCATTCGCACACAAGAGCGCAGGAGCAAGACTTACTGGGACACCACAGCCCAATCCTGCCTCAAAATCCGCAAAACAACCGGGACCGACACGTCATTTCTGACGCCACAGAGAACGACAAGATCATCAGGCTCGACGAAATAGCAGCTCATCGAGAAGATCCTCCACTCACCCGAGCACACTTCTCGATCAGAACGCCTCAGGAGCTGGACAAACCTCAAGCTGGAGTGGCCAACACCGACAGCAGCTCCCTCAGAGCACGCTCACGGCCACTTAACCACGAAAAATCCTCTCCAGCCACCTGACCACGCTGCAGGTTCCTCGAACGCAGCACCGCAGCAACGCACCTACCGGCAACCTCTGCCCAACGCAGCAGAACCAGGGCCACCACCAATGAGGGAGAAGGCTCTCAACCTCGATCATTAGACCCCATGCTGGCACGAAAGCCGCGGACAGCAACCACCTTCACAGCACCGCACAGCGCACTCAAGCTCTCAAGCGAGAAACTAGGCGGAAAGCGAACACAAAACCCTAAGCCAGCTGCCGACTGTACTGGACCTTATGGACTCTGATCACTGCAATATCTCGAATTCCTATGTACGCCCACAACCACCGCTCTGATACCAGCTGTAACGACCCGAGAATCCGATTACCGGGAAGGCCCGATAACCCGAGACTCGCACCGCCGCCCACGAGCCGGGAGGGCTCAGAAGGGCTAAAAGGAGTGTGGAGGCACAAAGAAATAGGAAATAAAGCAGGACAACTCAACAATTAACAGAAATAAATAAACAATTGCAACAGAGTCCAGTCTGACAGAAAGTACAGTCTAAAGCAGTAAAGCGTACCACATGCCAAGTGAACACTCGGCCCGGCAAGCTGGCAACTGAGAACCTCCGCTCCGCACCCTCGAACCTCGAGGAAGAACCGCCACACCTGAAAAGCAGGGAATGAGTCTCCAAAACAGAGACTCAGCAGGGATCCCGCGGAACCCCAACCAGAAACAGCGGCGGTAGCGGAAAGGAAGGCTACAAGAGCAACCGCAACAGCAGGAACAGTAAACCCAGTGGCCGGTCGAAGCCCGGCGCTACAACTACTCCTACTGTACCAGAAACACACCCTGACCTCGCGGTCGAGGCTACCGAACTACACTAGTACCGCTTACCGAAGTAAAAACACACGGCAACCACGCCGTAGAGGCCTATCCCCCTGACACAGCCTACCTGGACACGCTGTCCAAGGTGCAACCCCGACCATCCGATCGTGGGTACCGCACAACAAGACCCAACCTCGGTAAAGCCACTAGCACTAATCTCATGACGCGAAAACCAACACACGCGTCACGGCGAACCAACCGAAACTCAACGGTCAACACGACTGAAACCCGAAGGTCAAAGTCACGGAAATTGATAGTCTGTCACTCCGTACTCGACAGGAGTACCACCCACTAGAAGCACAGCCGGTAGCGTCCCCTGACGTCTTACACCGCACCGCAGGTGAACCGCCTGACGTGGTAGGTCCTACCCGAGGCGCGAACACCGTACAAGTAACCACAAACAAGTGACTAGCTGGGGTCACGCCCGTGGACGTGCGTCCACTGTCCCCAACTACGTGTGCACACACAGACCACGCGTCCTAGGTCTGGCCCTCTGACTGGTTTTCCCCTGGCACTGGACTCTGATTTGACGAGGGGCCCGACGGTAACCAGTCTAAAACCGTCCTCAGGGTAAGCCCGTACACCACTCCCTGGTGCGACCAGCACACGCGTACTGATAGGCTACGACTAGTGAAGGGTCACTGAAGGAGTAGACTCTCAAGTCAACGGAAAATAACGTCCGAATCCGACGACGTACGGGGACCACCCCACGTACTGGCCCCATCGCACGGTGACCACAGTCGGAGAAGAAACGGGACTCACAGTCCACGGCCACGCACGCACCGTGCGCTAGAGTCGAGAAAACTCAAGTGGCGCTAAGCCACTGGACTCTGGCCAGTCCTCTAAACGCACGACACCCAACGGTCCTTGAGTCAGAAGACTCGGGGTCAAGACCGTTGTACGCAACAGCACAAGGCCGTCAATCTAGTCCAATCTCTAGGTCTAAAACCACGGTAGCACAAGTACCGAGACAACTCACGAGTCGCCAAGACCACTCCCTCGGGAAGGGAACGCAAGGGACCAAGGCCACCCACACGGGCCACACGGAAAATACAGAAGCACGATTCCCAGGGTAGCACACAAGCCACCACGACGATTTCCCATCTTGTAGCAAGCGGGAAACCTCCAGCCCCAGGCCGGATAACTGGACTCGGAGTCCAAGGCCAAACACGTGGCCCACATGGGAATCGCCGACCAAAGAAACCCACGACATGCGGGGGAGACCCCACCGCACACACACCAATACACGGTGACTCGATCGAGCATAACACGAAAGCCCGGAACACGTGGGGTCACCCAGACCCACCACACCTACGGGCACGTTAATCGAGACAACACGGTCCCTCCCGACACCCCAAAAACACAGACACAGAACCCATGGGGTGTCCGGGATACTCACAAGACCGGAGGTCAACCACTGGGTCACAACCGGGTCGACCGGAGACCAAAACAACACAATCGGAACGCTAAAAGGTCACCTGGACCCTTAAGCTTAAGACACGTAAAATGAGGTAAGTGGGACCTCCTCTGGACACCCAAAGACACGGTCATGGAACTCCACGGGGTATCCGAGACACTCACGAGACCTAAAGTCTACCACTGGGTCACAACCGGGTTGACCGGAGGTCAAAACAGCGCAAACAGGAACCAGAACATGGTAGTGGTCACCTGGTGACCGCGACCAGATAGTGGTCGACCGGGGACCGCGACCAGATGGTAGCGGTCGACCGGAGACCGCGACCATGCTGTCACGGTCACCTCACGACCGCGACTATCCAGGCGTAACCCCGATGGTAGCGGTCATCCCATGACCGCGACTAGACCAAAGCGGTCTATCGCACGACCGCGACGCTCGAAGGCCTTCCGACCCAAACACAAAGGATGAACGCGGTTCTCCCAGGACCGCGACCAAACGGTAGCGGTTTCTGGTGGACCGTGACCATTTCGAAAAATCGGGAACGGCGGGAAAAACCCCAAAAATCCACGCCACGCCCCAATCACCCACGGATGAAGGGGAAAACATAGGGGAAGCTCCCCAGTAACCCCTAGCATGCATCTACGGCCTCGGATCGGCCAGAAACGCAAAGAAACGGGAGATCGGTCGACAAGCCGTAAAACATGGATTTTGCCCAAATCACCCCGTTTGGCCCGCTCGGCTCACCGTAGCCTACGAAACTTGCGGGAAAGGAAGTGCACGAGCTGGGGGTCCATCACCCTACCTCCACCAAAGATTCCGCGCACTGTGGACGCCGATCCACGAAGAAAACGCCGTTGAAGCCTCGCCGTTCCATGAACTCACGGCCGAGTTTCACCGCGCCTCCACCGCCTCGATCCTCATCCATCCTCGCCCGCGCCTCGCCCGCGCCGTCCCCGCCTCGCCCGTACTCCGCCCCGTCGGCCGCCGGAGAGAGAGGGAGAGAGGAGAGAGCGTGAGAAGAGAGAGGGAGAGAAAAGAGAAATGAGAGGGGAGAGAGAGGGTGTGGGGTATATATATAGGAAAATCCGAAAAATAGGAAAAATCCCGAAAAATAGAAAATCACACCCTCGCGATCCTCGGAACGCACCGATCGCAACGGTACCACTCGCGCCCAGGTGAACGGCCCGGTTCACCCTCAACGAGCTTCCGAAGGGAAAGCCGAAACCCACGCCGGGAATCGGAAAACACACGCGGAAAAAGTCGCGGAACGCTCCGGGCCTCCGAAACGACTCCGGATCGCGCCGATCCGAACACGAAAGATGTCTGAAATGAAATTTCGGACACAACGAAGTCAGACGCTCCGAGAAACTAGATCTGGAACCCACGAACGAGGATCCGAAAAACCCGGGGCATTACAGCATCCCCCGGCTTTGACAGACTGGCGACTAACCCTGGCTAGAAGAACCACGCTGAAACTCGGCCGCGCCTCCCGTCGACCCCGCCTCACCTGAAGAGCAGGGGTGAGCCTCATCTCATTGGCCCAGTAGGGATCCCGCGAATCCCCACCTCGCACAGAAAACGAGAAAGAAGAAGATAGCCCTACCAAACAAGAGTACGGTGGAACCGACAAGCTACAATAAATAAACGGAAAAGCCGACTACTCTAACAGTACCGCACTACAGAACCTCGGTCCAACAAAACGCGAGTCCACACCTGCCAGTGAACAGGAGCACCACCCACTAGAAGAACGACCGGATGCGTCCCCTGACGTCTTATACCGCGTCACAAGTGTCTAGCTACTACGCCCCTAGCGTGAGACTCAGACACACTCAGTAACCAGAAGTAACCGCAAAACAAGGACTAGCTGAGGTCACGCTCGTCAGCGCGGGTCGGAACCCTCAGCCTCGTGTGCACACTCAGACCGTACGCCCTAGGCCTGTCCTCTAGCTGGTATTTCCCCCTAAACTCGGACTCGGAAGTACGCGGGGGCCCTACGGTAACCAGCCTACTCACCGCCTCTCTCAGGTATGCCGCTCAGCCACTCCCATGCGAGCCAGCACACGCGTGCCGTGGGAAAGCTATGACTAGTGGTAGGGTCACTGGAAGTAAGGACTAATCCACGGAAACCACCGACCAAACACTAGCATAGACTCTCGATGACCATACGATAGGCACGGATGCCGGGGACACGCATGAGGTCCAACCGTCCCTCAAGTCACGCGGCACCCCTACCAAGGTAACTAATTCTCCGGGGAACCCCGGGCGCCCCTGTGGCTCTCACTGGGTGCCCACGGCATCCCTAGGGCCACACGCCACAACCGGGTCCATAACTCACCCAACCGGAGGTCACGCTACCCGCAAGAACACGGTTCGGGGGAGGGGGATGGTCGCGCTAGGTATCCCTAGCGCGACACCGAAGAACGCGCTAGCTAAGGCTAGTGCGATCTTCCATGTCGCGCTGCCCAAAGCTAGCGCGTTCACACCTGAACGCGCTAGTCTTGGATAGCGCGATCTGGAGATTGCGCTACCAGAACCAGGCGCGTTCCCCACCGCCTTACTGTTCGTCTTCTCAGACGGACACGCTCGGACGACACGGCGTGTTCATCAAGAACGCGCCACTAGACTATAGCGCGACAACGGGCCGAGCCCGGTTCGCAAAATACGCCTAGAAAACGCAAAACCACGCCCATTCACCACCCATGGTGAAGGGAAAACAACGGGGGATCACCCCACAACGCCCTAGCATGCATCTAGAGCCCCCAAATCGATCAAAAACTCCACGAATCGACGGATCCGGCGCTCAAACCCCAAGCATGAAAATGACCCTCCCGGCATGGATTTAACCCCACTCGGCCTCTCCACGGCCTAGAAATCACGGGGAATGCTATGAAGATGGCAAGGATCTGTCCCCCTACCTCAAGGAAGCTCGAAATCCACCGAATCACCGCCGAAATCAAGGATGAAGCTTTTACTCCCACGAACGCCCCGCCTCTCGCCGCGAAAAGCACGCCACCGGGACCGCCTTGCCGCCGCCGCCGCTGCCACGCCGTTGCCGGAGTGAGGGGGGCCGCGTCTCGGTTGCCCGGGGAGAAGAAGATCGGCCGCGGGGGAGGGGGAGCTCTCACGGTTGAAGGAAGGAGGAAGAAGAAGAAAAGAAAAAGGTAAAAAGAAAAGAATAAGAATTGATATATATAGAAAATTCAGAAAATCAGAAAAATCCTGAAAAATAGAAAAATACACCTCCTCGACCGTCTCGATGCGCTGATCGCAACGGTACCACTCGTGAGCTGGTGAACGACCCGGTTCACCCTCTACAGGGTTCTGAAGGATTCGCCGAAACCTGTACGCGGAAATCGAAAAACACGCACGGAAAAGTCGCGGACACACTCCGGGCCTCCGAAACGACTCCGGATCGCGCCGATCCGAACACGAAAGATGTCCGAAACGAAATTTCAGACACCACAGGGTCGGACACTCTGATAAACCAGATCTGAGACCCACAAGGAAGGATCCGAAAGACCCGGGACATCACACCTACGTTCCCCGCCCACCTACCTCCAACCACGGAGGTCATACCACTCACCAACCCCACCAACTCACCCACAATCAAGTGGGCCACACCTTTACCCAATCCCACCCTTTCACCGCCATCCAAGCCCACCAAGGTGACCCCAATCTAGTGGCCCGCCCAGTCACCTCCAACCAGCCTCCCCTTGGCACCCCCATCCCAACCCACTCAAGTACCTCCAACCGAGTGGAAGCCCCGCTTATAGCCGAGCCTAAGACCACACCTAGGCCGAGGGACGAGGAGCGAGTCCACCCCAAGGTCCCTACTCCAACCCGTTCCTTTGAGGAATGCAAGAAAATGATTTCGGATTTGTTGGAAAGGATAAGTGCTTCTTCACCTCCCGTAGGTGCTCCCTCACCACCCGCTCCTTCCGAGCTCTAATCGGAACCTTCTTCTTTGGAGCTACCAAAGCCCGAGCCACCCGTATTTCTTACGGGAACACTTTACATAGTCGAGCCACTTCTTAGTTGGCTCAAGGATGGCTTGGTCCCACATCCCTTCCCGTCCATGGACCCCACCTTACCTTTAGTGCCAGTCAACTCATTCCATACCACCTTTCGATCTCGTCACCATGTTGACACATTGGACGATCTTGTCATGGGATTGGATTCACAATGGGAGTTGACGTATCTTTTGGCGCGAGACTTTGACCAACCCGCTAGTCTTAGCTTCACCCATCTGGCCTTCGGGTCCATTACCTCCGAGTGCACCGTGGGTTGTGTCACCATGGAGGTCCTCTTACTCCTCCCCTTACCGGACGAGCCCGAATTCATACCCTTTTGTCCGAGGGAGGAATCATACATCTTGCCTACGATCCCTGTCCCACCCGTTACAATTCAAGAAGGTGACTACCCACACCTTCAAAACTTCTACATGTGGGACCGTGACTTGTGGGAACCCACCACAAGGGGTCATACCTTCTTTGACCCTTTCGACCCCTTCACTATTAGGCTTCCCGAGTTACCACCCGTACTCTCCTTCTTCAAGGAAGCCCACTTTTATGCCCCTTCTCCTTGGGATGGGCCATCTACATCCACCAACCCCGACCCACCTACATCCAGCCCTTCTAAACCACCCGAGTCGCCCACATTCAAAAGACCATCCACGCATAACCACACCCGACGTATAGGTGTTCCCCATGCCATCCATTCCCAATTGCACCACATGCATGCATGGCACACATTCGGGTGTCCTGGTCCGCCGTCACCCATGTACGGGTCGAACTAACATTAGGTATGTTTAGGGTCATAGATGAGTCGGTGTGCTTTTTCTTTGTGTGGTATGTCTGTCTGCATGTGTCTTGTGCAAGCTCGTTGTCGTTCTCTTATGAGTAATAGGCGATTGGACTCACTTGATGAGTATGGGATCGGTTCTACATCTACCCGGATCAGTCACCTACAGGGACTCAGCGGTGATTCCTAGTGAGTCTTCGAGCTGCTCCCTTTCCTTTTGAGAGTGCCCCACCCGGAGTGTCCACCTTTAGCCCATAGCAGTCCGTGCATATCGAGTATATATGGAATGAGCAGGTGACGATCACTTAGAGTGGAGCGTACCTGCGTTACTTGGCACGGTGACGGATCCGCCGGAGTACTCGAGCATCCCTACCCCTACTCGACGGGGTCGAGTTCCTCCCATCCGGGGAGAGTTGATGGGAATCGACGCCGAGCATGTACTTTTTCTTTTACATTTATGTCCTTTTAGTTTGTGTTTATATCATTGGGAAAGTACGTACGCAAATGTAAGGCTTTATAAGCCAATGAGTCATTACCATAGATTGTGTGGGTTTTTGTGCAAATGTGTAGTAGGTCCAGCTAGGGGGCCCCCTCCCCTTCCCCATTGGTCCACCTCATCCAAGTGGGGCTGGTCAACCATCCTAGGTGGTCATCTAGAAGGTTTGAATGCTAATTGACCACATGGGAGACAAGTGGTGTAAAATGTCAAAGTTGACCACCTACCTTACCTACCTAGTCAAAGGAGTGCCCCCTCCATATGTAATTTATTTATTTTGAGTTTTGACCACATGGGGGAAGAAAATGGCCTATTTCCCACGAAATTATCAGCCCCCCACCCCTTGCCATTTTCTATATAAGCCTATGTATAGTGTCATTAGAAATTAATGAAGAAATGAAAGTGAAAAAATCATTGTACAAGAACCCCTCTCTTGGAGAATTTTGACCTCTCCTCTCTCTCTCCATGGTTTCTTCATCCCCAACCCCCATTCTAGAGTGATATCTTCTTCCCCCCACCTCCGGTGATCATCGGTGCCGCCGCCGCCGCCGTTCGTGCAACCATCACGCCGCCGCGGAGCCGCCTTCGGTGTTCTATCCATCCTGGATAGAGGCTTCTTGTCCGAATATCTGCTCTCCACCACGTGAAGATCTCAAACTGCAATTTTTATGGTGTGTTCTTCCCTTGTATCCCAAGCTCCACCTAAATTTTCACGCCCAAATTTCATCGTTTAGTATTTTCCCATTTTCGTGCATCTTTCATTCCTAGTTCTGTTTTGTCTCTGTCTACAGTGACAGCAGCCCTGTGTTTCCCACCTCCGGCTATCTTTTTGATTTGTCCAAACCCTCCCAATTTTACTGGGAGTTCTGTCCATCACCCCCTACATCCACAAATTTTCTTAATTTTTTATCAGCCTTCTATCTATTTTTAGAAATTCATGTTCTTTCTCAGCTACAGTGTTGTCAGCTAGATTCCAGATCTGACCCACAGCTAGTGCAAAACTCATATAAATTCGTAGCCTTCCCCAAATCCAGATCCAAAATTTGTCCTGATTTTGTAGCTTGAATTCCCACAACGTTTCTGAAGAACACAACCCCAGATTCGGACGTCTACTTCGCAGTCAAAGGTAATCCACAGAAAAGTTCTCTGCTGACCTGAGATTTCAGGAACTATACAACAGGAGCTTGGAAATTCCATAAGTCCAGACTCATGCAGATCCAGGCCAGATCTCCAGGCCTAGATTGAAGTATTTGAAGTTAGCTTTCCAACGGCGCCAGTCTCGTGTCGATCCGACATCGGAGCTGATCGCAGCGCCCGTTGTCACCGAGACGCGCGCTGAAAACCAGAAGTTGCAGCCCGTGGCCGGTTATTCCGACCGGTGCCGATCGGAGCCGCCCGGCCTCCGGCCGGCGAACCAGCGGGCCCCCACTCCAGGGAGCACCCTTCCAGGCATCCTTCACTACAGCGGTGTCACCGGGTCCCACACGGCCCCTCCGGACAGCACGTGGGCCCCACCGTCACGTGTTCGGGTGTTGCCGAAACAGCGCGAGAAGTCGCCCGTCAGCCCGAATTCGGTCCTCCCGGACCCCATTGTGTAGCCCTTTACCTCCCTGCGTGGAGTGGGTATCGATTTGTATTGCTGTAATCTCCGTGTATTAGTGTTCCGGGAGTACGAGTTTCGGCCGGGACCGTC
The DNA here is from genome assembly GCA_022559845.1 of Amorphophallus konjac. Classification (NCBI taxonomy): domain Eukaryota; kingdom Viridiplantae; phylum Streptophyta; class Magnoliopsida; order Alismatales; family Araceae; genus Amorphophallus; species Amorphophallus konjac. The sequence continues at coordinate 631,583 of JAHNEJ010003629.1, read as the reverse complement.
TTCCCCACGCCGAGCGCGTGGAGGTATCGTATTCGCTCCTTGCTTGGCATTTCGCTTATTTTCATATATGCTTTATATGCCGCTGCTAGAGAGCATGTGTAGGGATATCTAGCTCGCTTTATCTATTCATTACCGCTGCTGCGAGAGAGTGCGAGACCGTCCCGTGACCCGATCCGGGCACACGAGAGAGCCGATCACCCTAACTCATTGCCGGTTTCTCAACCGCGCACGTTCGACGCTTCCGTCTTTAAGGGACAATCGCGAGCTTGTCGTGTCCGTAGTCTCGTCCCGCATCATATACCTTAGCCACGCAGCGGAAATATATATATATATATATATTAAGAAATCTTTGACTCGCAGAGTCGGGAAGTGGCTACTAGAGTCAATTCCAAACGTCCACACTCCAAAACTAAGGCCGAAGGTGACGTGTCCCCGGAGCTTGTTTACTGTTTGTTCACTGTCGTCCGTGAGAGCCACGACACTTCTGTCGTTCGTGAGAGCCGCTGCTCCCGTGAGAAGAATGTGAGAACCGACGTTCTCTGTTCCCGACGTTCTCTGTTCCTCCTCTCCCGTCGTTTTCACTTTCCCCTTTTTTCTTTCTCACTGCCCACGGTTCTCTCTTTTCCTGTTCTCACTTATTATCACCTTTTACTACCCATGGATGTCCAATGCTTTACTGCTGTTACCACTCTTTTATAGAGGTGAAAAGCCATGGGTTAACTTCGAAGTGAAGTAACGGGAGAGAGAGAGAAGATAAGGGAGAAAGGGGGAGGGGTCACCGCATGACCCCATGTGGCGTGGGCCATGCGGCCCCCCAAGGGGCACCCCCTGGTCGGCCCCAAAGGGCACCCCGACGCCGCGTAACACCCTCTATCACCGCCAACATTGATTTAAGGATAGAGAAAGGGGGAAGGTCAGAGATAAAAAATTTACCCTTCCACCACCAAATACCAGACAGATCCATGCAACATATGCACGTAGGTGGTGCAACAAACATTATCATCTGTCTCAGGTTTGAAGAGAAAAGCAAGAGTTTCTTAGTACAATTTTGTATAGAGGTTAGGGTTACGGGGTGTTAACATAGAAGGGTAGTTAATTTGTCACATCTTACGATCACTTTTTCTTTGATGATAAGGGATGGCTTCCGTAATCCACCTCTCTAAATGGGATGTATAACTTGGGATTAACCCATATTAACCCACTTCTTAATCCAATTAAATAGCCAGACTTGTCAAATTAACAATCAAACTAACTCAAAAATAATTCAAAGATAACCTGGAGATAAGCCCCAAAATAAAGCGGGACTTAGAAAATAATGAAAAACTAAGCCAATCACAGGGTGTAAGAATCTTAAAATATGAAAGCGCCGGTAAAAATCTGAATAAGGTATGAACTTTTCTAAATAATGAACTGCCATGTTAATACGTTATCTATCGATATGATCAATATGTGGTACGTAACTGATATGTTATTTATCATTTTTTATATTATATGTGTTATTTTATATTAAATATAATATTATAAATAAGTTGATTCATAGCATTCTCTTAAAGCGTTGAGACTCGTGTTCAAAACGTACGAGGGCTCATTTTTATTCATTTTTCATTGTGTTATAACTTTTAAGAAAAAAAGACAAAAAATGCATGGTAATAGTGAGTTTTGAGCTCCTATCCTCAAAAATATTTAACACACTTACCAATCACATATAAATTTTGTCATATTTTATCTTTTTTCAACGGAATCTTAATTTTGAATCTTTGATGGTTACTATTGTAGATGCAAGAGTTATTGTTCTTATAGCAGAGTTGAAGTTTTATTCTTGCAAAAGAGTCTTATTGGGTTAAGAGATAAATATAAATTCTATAATTACTTCGTTATTTTATGAATATCCGATGTGAGATTGATCTTGTGACCTTAGTCTTACTATATTAGTCTCTCTTGAGAAGTCAAGCTAGTGCGAATTCGTAACTCCGATAGACGACGTCATTATGTAGATATGAGATATCTTCGTATATCTAAGAAATGTTATCCCAAAACGGAGTAGAGATTTTGTCATTGTAAACCTATCTTCTTGAGTTAGGAGGTGAATATCAATCTTATAAGCACTTGATTTTTTTATTAGCATACTATGTTAGACTAATATTGTGACTCTAAGTACCACTACAATTATAAACTCATCTAAATTTATAATAAATTATAAATCTTCCCATAAATTACGTTTTTCATAAATAAACTCATAACCTAATCTATACGAGATAATCTCAATTTTCATAACTCTTAGTTTCGATGGTTACAAACAGTGTTATCATAAACTCATCTAAATTTATAATGAACTTAAAATCTTTCCATACATTGTATTCTTCGTAAATGGAATTCGTGATAAAACTATTCACGTAAGTTGCATCCAGATGTGGCTAAATTGATGCCACAATTTCTTTTTCTTTCTCAATCGTATTAACTCAACTTTCCCCAGTCGGCATCACTTTCAAGATTATTAGCTCATCTAATGCTACGGCAAGACTGGAAGGTTCGTAACTTTTGTTATGGTCGCCACGGTGGGCGCCGGTGGCGAGTTTGGTGAGATGGACCGCCGCGCTCCCGTCCTCCGGGCCGCGGGAGTCGTCACGGAGGCGTGTCCATCGACATCGCCGCTCGCTCCCTAAAAGGCAAAGTCCTCTTCCAACGGGTCCCTCGCGCCGTGCGTCTCCGAAACATTCTCGTTATAATCAAATGCCCATGCTTCACATAAAAATCGCGATAATGCCACGCCCTCTCTAGATGGTCCTCCGGGTCCCGTACCCACCTGTAGTCAGACTGCGAGTGGCAGTATCGTACTTTTTCAGAAGAGGAGGAGAGGTCGGGAATTTGGTTCCTGCTGCGTCACCTGCGCAGGCACGGGCGACAGCATACCCGGGCGCCCGCTCTCAACTCTTCGCTCGTCACGCTGTCCAGTCTCCCGTCTCCTCCTCGCTCCCCAGGACGCCCTTTCGCAGAGAGAGAGAGAGAGAGAGAACAAGTGCGTAGGGATTCCCAGATCGTCGCAGGGAGATGTGGCGGTGCGTGTCTCGGAGCCTGCGGCTCGCCTCCGCGAAGAAGAGCCCGATCGCTGGGAGCGGGCCCTCGAAACCCTCCCTTCCTCGATTCCTCTCCACCGATTCCGTAAGATCGCGAAGAAATCTCTCGAAGACGAGCCCATTTCTTCTTCTTGATCTGTTCGAATGTTTGTAGTACGCTCCATGGAGTGCGATGTTACGGTGTTGGTAGGGTAGTAGCTTTCCTTGCTTGGATCTGCCCTCTGGCTGGACCTTTTACTGTTAGGTGAAATGTAATCGAGGATAGGGTTCCTATATTTCCATTTATAGGAGGTTTTGTTGGATTTGACAGCGCGGCCGGCGCTGGGTAAACCCCGGAGGGCTTTTCCTGTTCCGGTTATACGTGTTGATTTTTGTTTTAATTTCCTTATCCGTTGCAACTTGCTTTACGTTGCTTCGATGCGTTATGGAGTTTATTAGACTTCGTTTAAGTTGGTACGCTTTTTCATCGCGCGATCAAAAAATGGCAAGTTCGTAGTCTGGTTTTTCTAACTTCTCCTGATGCAGGTCGGATCCTACACAGTTGTGGATCACACGTATGATGCAGTTGTGGTGGGAGCAGGAGGGGCGGGGCTCAGAGCTGCTATAGGTCTCTCTGAACATGGGTTCAATACTGCGTGCATTACGAAGCTCTTCCCCACTCGATCCCACACTGTTGCAGCACAGGTACTGGATCTTCGTTCGGGGTTTTGAGTCTATTACTGTCGTCCAATCCATGACAGGTTCAGTGTTTTGAAAAGGGTGCTTCTGTAGCTATCTGGATAACCATTTCGCGGACTAATGGGCACTGGATACGGTTGTGGTGTTAGTTGAATATGGATGTCATATTTATAGCAACGTCTACCCTCGTTTACTTCTGAAATTAGGATAGTATGATGAAGTGTCGTTACTGATGTTATTATCAGCTGCACTATTGCTTATTTTATGACAATGCCTAGTGCAATACCTGATATTTCTCTCTGATTGGTGGACTTTTTTGTGCACTGATAACATATAATATATCCACTACAATGTATTCTGGTTATAGTGATTATTATTAAGAATATAAGCACCTTCCTTTCTATGTATCCTGTATTTTTGAACAACATATATGTGAACTTAATAAGACTACTGACAAGTAATTATGACAGCTGACACATTAGCAGATTATTTTATGGTAGGAGATCATCTCTTACAAGTGTACCGTTCAAAAGAGTGTGGAACTGAGAAACACGCGGGGCGTGCTCGCCACGTGGAGGAGAATCCTTAAAATAGAGAAGGACCATTTAGAGGATTGAATCGGCTGATAGAACTGGGACAAAGGATCTGGCACTTTTCTTGAAGAACAATTGGTACATGAACAAGCTTGACAGCATTTCAGGATTACTGTACCAGATTGTTGTGTGGCAATGAGTAGTCCCACATGCTTGTTCCTTTAAATCTTTGTGGCTCAAATTGTTGATATGCATCCCAAGGCAGTGCTCATGCATTTTAAACTCTAGGTCACTATACCGTACGAAGGATTACCATTCCCCTCATTTTCTTTCTTTGATGAGCTTGCTAGTCATGGACTTTGGAATCGCCCCCTCCTAATTTGATATTTCGATCCGATTCCCTTAAAGTTCAAAGAAATTGCCAGCGTAGGACATAACTGAACCATCTAAGCCATTGCTTGTGCAGTTTAAGTCATTTTTGCACAGAATGACTTTTCCTTCTCTCTCAGGGAAATTCTAGAGAGAGAGGCTATGGGATTCCCCCTTGGCGGCGGCCATGGCTGTCCCGGGGGGGGGGGGCACCCGCCTCCCCCCTCCCTCCCTGCCTCCTTCTCCACATCTGCTCTCCCTTCACCCCCTCCGCAGACCTCTTTCCAGCCGCCGTCCTCCCCTTCACCTTCCTCGGTCCTCCATCCGCTTGATTCCTCTGCAGGTACGGATTCACCCTCAGCTTCTTGTCGATCTCCTCTGCAGATCTTGGTGGTTCCTGCACATGTGGTAGATCTGGCTTCGTGTGCAGCAGCTCTGCTGACCCAGCTCCATGTTATGGCAGTGCAGCATGCAGATCTAGTGCCACCAGGTGCAGATCCGGCTGTCTCTGCCTCGGCTCGTCTGCTGGGAGTATCTTCAGGCTCCACTTCGCCTACTTGAGGGAAGCCTCTGCTCGTGGGATGCCATTGTCTCCTTCTCCGGCGAGAGCATATTCTGCAGATCTCACAACCCAAGAGGCTTCGGTTTCACCTGCACCTGTTGGCACTGCTGCCTCTCCGACCGCAGCTTTGTTGGCATCTTTAGCCCTCGGGTCTGCAATTCTTGCTCCTCTAGTGCAGACGCTCACACCCTCGGCAAGCCGGAACTTCTGCTATCCCATCTGCTGTGTCAAGGAAGAAAATGGCTTTTGGACTGCCCTCTTCACCGGCCGCCACTACCAATCCAGTGCAGCCGACGATGGTTACAACGTCTGTTGCAGGGAAGAACACGACTGCTCCAGGGAAGCCACTTGCGGAAGCCTCTTCTGCAGCACTCCCTACAGATCTGACATCAGCTCCACCCAGGAGTTATGCTCACATGGTTGTTGAGGTGAGTCCTTTCTTGGCGGTCTCGATCTTCGTCCACCTTCCGTCATTCACAGATGGGGGTGAGCCGGTGGTTTTCTTTTCGGAGGAGGAGATCCAGGCGATCTTGGTGCCGTTCCGGTTCGTGGTGGTCGCAAAAATGCCTTACGGCCATCCACTGTTTCCTGAGATCAAGTCCTAGTTGGTCTAGCGTCTCAGCCTAAACGATGAGGTTGTCATGGGCGCCCTGCATAATCGGCACCTCCTGCTCTGTTGCACGACGGAGGTCGGCTGCCTGAAGTTCCTTCTCCGGCCTCAGTTGCACATCAAGGGCTATTCGTTCAAGTTTTTCCGGTGGCACCCAGAATCTGAGTGCGGCACAGCCTCCAATGGTCCCCATCTGGATAGAGCTCCCTTCACTAAAGCCTAATCTTTTCCTCAAGCCCTGTGTTCGTTCCATTATTGGGAATGTTGATGGCGTCCTCGAGGTGGCCTTGCGAACTTCCCAGCTCACCAATGCATTGACGACATTTGCCTACGTCAAGCTGGATGTCCTTTGGCCCCATTCAAGCCACATTTGGATTGGGCTAGGCTCTGGTGGCTATTGGCAGTAGGTCCATTACCCGTCCTTGCTGGAGTAATGTACCGGCTGTCACCTGTTGGGTCGCACAATTACCTCTTGCTGGCGAGTTGCTAAACACCCTCCATCGTCAACTGCCGAGGAACTGATGGCATCACCGGTTGTCTGCCCGAACCTAGAAGGGAGGCCAGCGTCGCCAACGGGGAGGGAGGGATACCACTGCCATCAGTGCCTCTGGCGCAGTAGGAAGGTTCTGCCGGTTCCCCGCCACTCATGGAGAGCACAACGCCATCAACTATGGCGGCCGAATCACAGGCGAACGTACATATGCAGTCGGAGGTTTTGCCGGTGCTCTGGACACGGCGGCGTTGGCTACACTAGTGTTGACATGTCCCAACACCCAGGCGAACATCTCACTTGTGCAACCCGACCAATCGGTCTGTGCCTTGACCCCGCAATGCTTGGCGCAAGCCTAGGCCCAGGCGTAGGCAACCGTCATGAGTCCCTCTGCTCTGGCCTAGTTGCCTGCGAGTGATACAATGTAGACTTCCCCGATCGCCAGCTCTGCGCCATTGCGTGTGCATACGCCCGCCTCAAGTGTTGCTATGCAAGCCTCGAACGGAGTGCCTATGCATGTGCCCATGCAGGTTGTGCCCCAGTTGGTGTCTTCCCCGAGCCATGTAGTTGGGGATAGAGCTGGTGCAACCTAGGAGGAAGATGAGCAGTCACAACGATCGGACCACCCAGACATGCCCTTACTCCACCAACTATGGACATAGCCAGTGCATCCCAAGAGGGAGATGTTGGTGTGGGCTCACAAGGGGAGGAAGCTATGTTGGGGACATTGGGAGTGGAAAGGAGGCAGGCAGATGAAGAACCCAGTGTGGGTGTTTTGACTGTCGAGGGTAATTTGGCCAGGGAAGAGAAGCCCAATGGGGGTGTTCTGACTGCCGGGGGTAATCTGGCCAGGGAAGAGATGGAGGAGATAGTGGGAATCTCTTTTACAGTTCTGGATAAGGACCTGAATGGTGTGTTCACCAAATTTGAGAAGAGATGGCTCATGTGTATGGCAAGGGAGGCATAAAGGGGGGGGGAGTCCAGGAGGAGGGGAACAAGGGAGGGGGGGGAAGGGGGAGAGGAGAGCCATGAGCCATGTGAGGAGGGAGGTTGGTCCGCCTATGTCTCCTTGTGAAGGACAATCAAGACTGCTACAGGACCACAGGACCATGGTAGATTACCAATTGGTGACAGAATCAGCTCGATGATGCTGTCTTTGTATTGTAATATACACCTGATGCGGGACGGAGACGCGACCGGGCTAAGACGTACGACAGACTCGATGTGTGGCCAGCACTAGCACGCTAAGGTAAGCCGGGCGGCTGACCACCGTGGCGTTCTCCTGGTGGAGACGTCTCTCAACAGGAACTCTAGCTAGCTTGACGATCGTCCTTTGCGAGGAAAACGTGGGATCGCAGCGGTTAAGGAACCACTGTCGCCTAGGGTGGTGCAGTCCGAGCTCGGTGTTCGACTGGAGCTAAGGAACGAGCACTCTCAACTCACAATCACGGTGATTTGTAGCTAGCTATCGGCCCTAATCTCACAAACGCAGCATGATAGAAAATATACTAAATCAGTAAATGTGAGTATAGGAACGAGCACGTACCTCCACGACTAGTGCGTGAGAGAATTCCCGGTCGAATCCAACAACCCCAATACACACAAATAATAATCGTACAATTTCAGAACCTAATGCCCACTCCACGCAGGGAGGTAAAGGGCTACAAATGCAATTTTGAGGTTGTTGGAACCCGGGTTGACGGGCCGCACTCGCAGGAGGCGAGGGAAGCGAGTCGGGGCCGATCGGGTGAGCCGATTGGAAGCCGACTTGGTTCTGTCCGCGCTGGTCACCCTGCGCAGCGAGCTTGCGGAGGCCGGTACGCCAAGATCCGACGCCCGATCGGAGTTTCGTTTGTTGGAGAACGTCGGCGACAAGACGAAGTTTCTCTGCTCCGAAGGGCGCGATCAGATCTTACCAGATCTGGGCGCAGCAACAATAGTTCTTAGCCTCTGGTTTGGCGCTCACAGAACTGCACAGAAGGACAATTAATTACTGGAAAAATGGCTCCCGGTGTCTGAACGAGGCGCCGTTTGTTGCAGATCGTTGGCGACGTCTAGAGGAAGGACCTGACCAAGGGGTTTGGTCAGATTTGCAAAGGGGAGGGCGTGACAGCTTCTGGAAGTCGCCTCTTCCTCTGGGTCGGATCTGCACAGAGTGGTCTGCGCAGTCTCACGAGAATCTTCGCCACGATCAGCACAGAACTCGGATCGACACGAGCCAGCGGCAACACAAAGAGGAATCAAAATCCTACGACCACTCAGAAGATTAGCTCTAGAAAGCTTGGGAGTAGATCTGGAGAAATTCGGAATCAGGAAACTCCAGATCTGGATAGCAAGCTCGGGCAGATCTGCGCGACTTCACGAGACGAATTGTTGCCGGGGATCCAGAGCTCCGATCTACGCGAAACCAACACCAACGTCTTCTGACTCGCAGAAGCACCTCTGGTAAATTTAGCAAGACCAGATCTGAGGAGGATGAGGCGGTGGGTGATTCGGGATCCAGGAAAGAATTCTGGACAGGCGGAAGCAGCACAGCACACGAACAAACGATAACGGTTGCCTCGGCGTCGCACCTCGGCTTAGGGAGTCGCACCCCGGCTAGATCCCGTCGCAGGAACTAGATCTTGAGCATCACACTCAAGGGATAACACAAGAGAATCACTCTCTTCACAAGAACACTCTTCATTCAAATCTCAAAATTCTCATTAACTCTTACAAGACACTATACATGGGCTTATATAGAAGGGAAGGAAGGGGGAGGGGGTTGGAAAATGGCATAGGGAGAGGGGGAGAGGGGGGCTGCGACCTAGACAAGTGGGAGGGGGTGGGGGCTTGGTCTTTGGTCATCCAAGAGAGGTGGGAAGGTGGAAGTAACCTTTCTTTGGTCAAGGAAGGTGGCAAGCCACCATTTGAACCAAGAAAGGGGTGCCCCTTTCCACTAGCCACCAAGCCACCCATGCATTCACACTAGCCTTGCCCCATTCATACTAGATTAACCCTTTCACATTTGTGACCCATTCACACTTGTGAATCCATTCACATTATACTCCTTTTCACACTTGATCCCTGTTCACACTATGCCCTTTTCACACCTAGCACACCAAACTCATGGACCTTTTCACACTTTGGCCCATTCACATTGGTTAACCCCATTTGACCCATTCATACCTAGCCCATGGGCTTGGCCCATTTAGAAACCCAATAGTCAAGCCCAACACTAGTCTAGCCCATTACAAGACCTTGAGCCCATTAGCCCTTTACATACTATTACAACCCATTAATTGTCCACAAGTTCCAAATAGGGCCCAACAAGGCCAAACAAATGGGAAATGAAGGTGAAGGCTCGGCCGATGCATCCAGTTGCTCCGCGAGCTATCCGGGTCCCGCCGTGTCTTCGTCCACCGGCATGTATTGCGGCGTGTGTCCGCACCAATTCTCCCCTGGTGGGAGGAACTCGACCCCGCCGAGTAAGGGTCCCGAAGCTTTGAGCTATCCGCTCGTGATGAAGGCATCGTCTGGCACGGGGCGTCCTCTCAAATGCACAAAGAACTGTTGGTAGACTCCGTTCCTGGTGGTGATCACCTACTCATCCAGTATACAATCTATATGCTTGCGTTGAGGCTGGAAGAGGTGGACTCTCGGGTGGTGTGTCACTCACAATAGGAGGAGAAAATCCAAAACTCACTAGGGATCACCGCGGGGTTCCGATATGCTACCAGATCTGAAACATTGAACGTCGAACTGACACGATAGTCGTCTGGTAGTTCAATAACATATGCATGCGAACCCACTTGTTTCATGACTCGGAAAGGGCGGGTATCGCGGGCCTAGAGTTTCTTACGGTTCCCGAGGGGAAACCGTTCAGGTATGACCCTGATCATACGTACTCTCCCTTTTGAACTGACGGGCACATCATCGTGCATCAGTTAACTCCTTATACGTGCATGGCTGGCCTTTTATTGGGACACGACTTAATGCAAACCATATGCATGAAAGAAAACAAACTGTAGAATCAAACGGACTCATATAGGATCCTAGACAAACCTAAACACCCATAAGTAATACTCGCAAACAAATAATGCAACCCAAAGTTGGGGACTCCTAGACATCCCAACATGAACCTACTGACTTCTAGATGGGGATTCAGAGGTTTGGGAGGATCACACCCAAGTGCACATTGTCCTGGGACTGAGCACCCGGGTCGGCAGCACACTCTTCTAAAAGCTCATCAAAGACCGTGACGAGAAGGAGAGTACGTCATGATCAGGGTCATACCTAAACGGTTTCCCTCGGGGACCGTAAGAAACTCCAGGCCCGCGATACTCTCCCTTTCGAGTCATGAAACAAGTGGGTTCGCATGCATATGTTATTGAACTACCAGACGACTACGGTGTCAGTTCGACGTTCAATATTTCAGATCTGGTAGCATATCGGAACCCCGCGGTGATCCCTAGTGAGTTTTGGACTTTCTCCTCCTATTGTGAGTGACACACCACCCGAGAGTCCACCTCTTCCAGTCTCAACGCAAGCATATAGATTGTATACTAGATGAGCATGTGATCATCACCAGGAACAGAGTCTACCAACAGTTCTTTGTGCATTGGAGAGGACGTCCCGTGCCAGACGATGCCTTGATCACGAGCGGAGAGCTCAAAGCTTCGGGACCCTTACTCGACGGGGTCGGGTTCCTCCCACCCGGGGAGAATTGGTGCGGACACACGCCGCAATACATGCCGGTGGACGAAGACACGGCGGGACCCGGATAGCTCGCGGAGCACGTGGATGCATCGGTCGAGCCTTCACCTTCATTTCCCATTTGTTTGGCCTTGTTGGGCCCTATTTGGAACTTGTGGACAATTAATGAGTTGTAATAGTATGTAAAGGGCTAATGGGCTCAAGGTCTTGTAATGGGCTAGACTAGTGTTGGGCTTGACTATTGGGTTTCTAAATGGGCCAAGCCCATGGGCTAGGTATGAATGGGTCAAATGGGGTTAACCAATGTGAATGGGCCAAAGTGTGAAAAGGTCCATGAGTTTGGTGTGCTAGGTGTGAAAAGGGCATAGTGTGAACATGGATCAAGTGTGAAGAGGGGTATAATGTGAATGGGTTCACAAGTGTGAATGTAACGACCCGAGAATCCGATTACTGAGAAGGCCCGATAACCCGAGACTCGCACCGCCACCCACGAGTCCGAAGACTCGGAAGGGTTAAAAGGATGGTGTGGAGACTACACAAGTATCACAAATAATTGCAGAAAGTAAACACTTTATATAATAAGCAGGAAATAAATAACATTTTAATTAATACATGGTTCACAAGATATAATAAAAGTCCACAACTAGTACAGAGACAAGAAAGAAAAGTACAGCTACACGGGATATACCCCGGCTCTGACCTCTGGCACTAACGCTGGGCACCTGAACATCGCTGAGCCTCAGACGCGCTCTCCTGAGGCCGCGACTCATCTGAAACATAGTGAAAACACGCAGGGAATGAGTCTCGGAACAAGATTCAGTAGAGATCACTTGAACCCTACCTCGCAAACGGAGAAATCGCTACGCTAGCAGTAAGCGAGTATCTCGGAAAGGGAAGCCCTGCCATCTACAAAACACCGATCTCACGGCACGAAAATCGACACGTGCCACGGTGTAACGACCGAAACACCACGGTCAACACGACAAAACCCGAAGGTCGAAGTTGCACGACTGACAGTCTGTCACTCCAACTCGACAGGAGTATCTCCCACTAGAAGCAAGACCGGATGCGTCCATTGACGACTTAGTCCGCGTCTCAGGTGTCTCCCTTCGGCCCAGCGGGAACTGAGACATCGTACAAGTAACCACAAACAAGCGACTAGCTGGGGTCACGCTCGTCAGCGTGCATCTACTGCCCCCAACCACGTGTGCACACACAGATTGTGCGTCTCTGGTCTGGCCCTCTGACTGGTTTTCCTCTCAGCCGGACTCTGGCTGGTAGACGTGGGGCCCGACGGAAACCAATCTAAAACCGTCCTCAGGGTAAGCCCGTACACCTACTCCCAGGTGAGACCAGCACACGCGTACTGGTGGGCTACGACTAGTGGAGGGTCACTAAAGGAGTAGACTCTCAAGTCAACGGAAAACCACGACTACATCCGACGACGTACGGGGACCATCCCACGTACCAGCACCGTCGCACGGCGACCACGGTCGGAAAAGAAACGGGACTGCTAACCATCCGGAGCAATCCCGAGCCTGACGGTCTACCCTAGACGCGTCACAGGCTCTGACGGTCTAAGGCTGGACCGTCACAGCCACCTGACGGCCCAACACAGGGGCGTCAGACCCTCGGTGCAAAAATAACTGTGACGCGCCTACCCTGGTGCGTCACAGGCCCTGACGCACCCAGCCTGATGCGTCACAAGGCGAGCAGAAAACGACTGTGACGCACACCTCACGGGACGTCACAGGCTGTAACGGACCACTCTTGGTGCGTCACAGGGCACGACGGAATAAATTGTGACGCGTGCCACTCGGTGCGTCACAGACTGTAACGGACCAACCCTGGTGCGATACAGGGTGGGAATGCGTACTCTTTGACGCACCCACACAGGGGCGTTACAAGGCTGTGACGCGCCAGTCCTGGTGCGTCACAGGCCTTGACTCCCAACGGTCGAAACCAACGGTAAAACCAACGGTCGACTCGTCCCTGACGGTCCAACCCAGGCGCGTCAAAGCGCCTGTGGCGGTCTATCGTGGGACCGTCACAGCCCCTAGACCCCAAATGGCTAAAAACAGGGCTGTGACGCACCCACCTGGGCGCGTCACATGGTGTGACGGTCACTGGAAGGACCGTCACACCGGTCCGACGGCGAAACGGCGTGAAACGCCCAAAAATTCCAACCACGCCCCCATGCCTCTATAGGAGAGGGGGAAATCAAAGGGGAAGACCCCTGGGGACCCCTAGCATGCTTCTAAGCCATCAAAACGCGAAATCATGGCCTAAAATCATAGATCGGGCGAACTCTCCCAAAATTATGCTTTTGCCCAAACCCGCTCAAAGACACCCCTCTCGGCTCCCATTCGGCCTACAAAACGCGGGGGATGACGGGATGAGCATAGGGATTCGACCTCAATAGAGCGAAAGCTCCGCCGAATCGAGCTCAAACCACGAAGAACGCTTTTGGAAACCCCGCTCCTTCACGCTTCCCACGAACACCACACGCCCACGAGCTCGCCTCGCAGCAGCCCACGCAACCGCGCCGTCGCCCCGCCGCCGTCTGCAGCCGGAGAGAGGCCCGCCGCGATCGAATGGGAGAGAGAGGGGGAGAGGGGGCGGTTCTCATGTTGGGAAGAAGAAGAAGAAGAAGAAGAAGAAGAAGAAGAGTGGGGGAGAGAAAAAGAGAGGGTATTTATAGAAAATCCGAAAATTTTGAAAAATATCGAAAAATCAAAAATTACATTTTCGCGATCCTTGGAACACACCGATTGCAACGGTACCACTCTCGCCTAGGTGAACGACCCGGTTCACCCGCAACGAGGTTCCGAAGGAATTACCGAAACACACACCGGTAATCGGAAAACACGCGCGGAAAAGTCGCGGAACGCTTTCGGGCCTCCAAAACAACTTCAGATTGCACCGATCCGAACACGAAAGATGTCCGAAACGAAATTTCGGACACAACGGAGTCGGACACTCCGAGAAACCAGATCCGGGACCCATGAAGAAGGATCCGAAAGGTCCGGGATATTACAACCCTCCTCCTTAAGGAATTTCGTCCTCGAAATTGAGAACAACCCAAGGGGAAGAAAGAGGAAAACTCACTCAAACATGTAAGGGAACTGCTGACGCATCTCGTCCTCACGTTCCCAAGAAGCCTCACCACCAGAGTGCCGCTGCCACACCACCTTAACCAAGGGGATGACCTTGTTCCGCAGGCACTGCTCTCGCCTATCCTCCACGCGGACTGGAAACTCTGGGAGAGAAAGATCAGGAGTTACCTCGGGCCAAACGGAATCCTCAAGCACATGAGAGTCATCGGGCATATATTTTCGCAACATCGAGACGTGGAACACGTCATGCACCGACGCCAACTCAGGGGGTAACTATAACCGATAAGCTACCTCACCAATGCGCTCCACAATGGGAAACATACCAACATAGCGGGGACTCAGCTTCCCACGCCGTCCAAAGCGCATCACCCCCTTCATCGGAGAAACTCTCAAAAACACACGATCGCCCACGGCGAACGCGAGAGGCTGCCGCCTACGGTCACCATAGCTCTTCTGCCGACTCTGGGCCGCCAACATGTTCTGACGAACCAGGTGCACAACATTCACACACTGCTGCACCAACTCCGGTCCCGTCAAAACACGCTCACCAACCTCAAACCAATCGAGTGGAGTCCGACACGGATGCCCATACAACGCCTCATAAGGAGCCTTGCCGATGCTCGAATGATAGCTGTTGTTGTAGACAAACTCCACCAACGGTAGGTGGTGAATCCAACTGCCCTGCCACTCCAGGCAGCAGGATCTCAGCATATCCTCCAAAGTCTGGATGGTCCTCTCTGACTGACCATCTGACTGAGGATGGTACGCTGAGCTAAAAGCTAAATTCGTGCCAAGAGCTCGCTGGAAACTCTTCCAGAACCCAGACGTGAAGCGCGGATCCCGATCCGACACAATGGAGACGGGAATTCCATGCAACGGAACGATTCGCTCCACATAAAGACTAGCCAACTTGGGCACACTCCAGCTGACTTTGACCGGTAATAACCGAGTCACCTTCGTCAGCTTATCCACCAGCAACCAAATACTGTCCTGCCCACTCGGAGTCCTCGGCAATCCCACCACGAAATCACTGGTCACGTGGTCTCATTTCCACGCAGGAACATTCAAGGGCTGAAGAGTACCTTCCGGTTGCTGATGCTCCGCCTTCACCTGCTGACAGGTCAGGCACCTGGCCACAAACTCGGCGACATCTCTCTTCATGCCAGGCCACCAGAACTGTCTCCGCAAGTTTCGATACATCTTCGTCGCACCCGGGTGTACGGTGTACCTGCTCCCATGAGTCTCGCGCAACACCGCACGACGAACCTGCTCCTCGGCTGGGACGTACAGCCTACCACGGAACCTCGCAGCATCGTCGTCACCGAGCTCCACATCAGCCATGGCCAAAATCCGGGATAACTCAGGGTCCGCATGCTGGGCCTCTGTCACCTGACGGCGGATAGCAGGCGTGACAGTCAGACTAGCAAGCACCGCTAACCCCGGCTCTTGGGGAATCTTGAGCCTGAACGAAACTTCGGGCACTTGTTCCCAGAACCTCCACTTCCTCAACATCAAGGCACTGACCGCGACCCTCCGACTCAAAGCATCGGCGACGACATTCATCCTACCCGGTTGATAAGACAGGGTGAAGTCATAATCTTTCATGAACTCCATCCAACGCCTCTGCCTGAGGTTAATGTCCCTCTGCGTGAACACATACCTCAAACTCTGATGGTCAGTGAACACCTCGAACTTCTCACTGTACAGATAATGCCTCCAGATCTTCAGCGCGAAGATCACAGCCGCCAACTCCAGGTCATGGGTAGGGTAGTTCTCTTTGTGGGGCTTCAGCTGTCGAGATGCATAGGCCACCACTCTACCATGCTGCATCAACACAACACCCAATCCTACCCCGGAAGCATCTGTACACACCACAAAACCTCCCGATTCCGAAGGCAAAACTAACACCGGAGCCGAGGTGAGCAATCTCTTCAGTTTCTTGAAACTCTGTTCACACTCATCAGACCAGACGAAATGCACATCCTTCCGCGTGAGCCTGGTCATCGGGGCCGCAATGCGAGAAAAATCCTGGATAAACTGACGATAATAGCCTGCAAGCCCCAAGAAACTCCGGATCTCCGTCACCGACCTCTGCCTCGGCCATTGCATTACTGCCTCGACCTTGGCGGGGTCCACGGAAATACCATCACCAGAAATCACGTGCCTCAAAAAGTGCACCTCACGAAGCCAGAACTCGCACTTACTGAGCTTCGCATACAACTGGTGATCTGGCAACGTCTGCAGCACCACACCCAAATGGTACGCGTGCTCCTCGGCAGACCGCGAATACACAAGGATGTCGTCCACAAACACGACCACGAACTGGTCCAAATACGGACGAAACACCCTCTGCATCAAGTCCATAAAGGCTGCGGGGGCATTGGTGAGCCCGAACGGCGTCACCAAGAACTCATAATGCCCATACCTCGAACAGAACGCAGTCTTCTCCACATCGGACTCGCGAATCCTCAGTTGATAGTAACCGGACCGCAAATCAATCCGCGAGAACACTCGAGCAGACTGAAGCTGGTCGAACAAATCATCAATCCGTGGCAACAGATACTTGTTCTTAATGGTCACCTCATTCAGCTGTCGGTAGTCAATGCACAACCGCAAGCTACCGTCCTTCTTCTTCACGAACAACACAGGCGCACCCCAAGGGGAAAAGCTAGGACGAATGTACCCCTCGGCCAACAGTTCCTGCAACTGCGCCCTCAACTCCCTCAACTCAGCGGGGGCCATGCGGTAGGGAGCCTTCGCCAAAGGTCCCGTACCAGGCACAATCTCGATCACGAAATCAATCTCCCGCTGGGGAGGCAATCCCTGTAAGTCCTCCGAAAAAACATCGGGAAACTCGCACACCACCGGAATGTCCTCGACATCCGACTCCATCCGGTCTACCACAACCACGGAGGCGAGAAAACTCTGACAACCCGCATCAAGCAAACGACGAGCTCGAATCGCAGAAATAAGAAAGCGGGAAGAGGAAGACCTAATACCTTGGAAATAGAAGGTGGGTCCGTGAAGTCGCCGGAAATAAATCCTCTTCGAGCCGCAATCCACCAACGCATGATGTACCTCGAGTCAATCCATTCCCAAAATCACATCAAAGTCCTGAAGCGGCAACGCATAGAGCCTAGCTGGCAAACTCCGCCCTTCAACCCACACAGGAACCTCATCGAAGTAATACAGAGTGATCATAAAATCACCCGAAGGGAACTCCACTGCCAAATCACAGGACAACTGGGTCACTGGCTCCTCAATACTCATCGCGAAATCCTCCGAAACAAACGAATGAGACGCGCCAGAATCGAACAAAACTCGAGCCGCACAACGTAAAATCTGAACGGCACCTTCCACGAGCTGCGACGCCACTGCCTCTGCCCTAGTCATGTGTGTGATCTGGCCTCGAGCTCTCTGCCTGCCTCCCACACTAGCCGACCTGGGTAGCGGCGGATACTGTCTCTGCTGCTACTGTGGCCTCTGCTGCTGGGGATCCTGCTGCTGCTGAGGAAACTGCTGCTGCTGCCTCTGAGGACAGTCGCGCGCCATATGCCCTGGCTGGTCACACCGGAAACAAACTATTGACGCTGTGCACTGCCTGCCTGGATGGAACTCGCTACACCGTGCGCATGGTCCCCGCGATCCACCCACTGATCCCTGACGTTGAAAAGGAATCGACTGCTGTACACTGTCCGATGATGCCTGCCTCTGATCCTTGCGCTTCTTATGGAAACTCTTCTTGAGAAACTTCTTGACCTTTGAGCCAAAAGACACAGATCCCGTTGCCGACGCTGCCGGTGCCGGTGCTCCTGAACCGCCCGACGCATGCTGAAAGGAACCATGATTCTGGGTAGCCGACTGTTGGCTGCGACCCGACAAAGACTGCCCCTGGCTGATCGTTCCTCGAGTCCTCTGCATATCCATCTCCAAAGAAGCCGCAACACGAGACGCTGTCTCCAGATCAATGGCCGCATTCGCGATCAAATGGTGCCTCAACTCCTGTCTCAAGCCCTGTACGAACTGTGCGGTCTTCACCTTCTCATGCTCCATAATATGAGGTGCGTACCGACCCAGCTCAACAAATCGGGCCCTGTACTCCAACACGGACATGTGGCCCTGAACCACCTCAAAAAATTGACGCATCCGCTGCGTAGCAATATACTCTGGACAGTAGGTACGCTCGAAAGCACTAACAAAGTCACTCCACGCAATCTGTTCAAGTGGACGAAGCTGGAAGGACGTCTTCCACTCGGAAGACCATCACTCCCGAGCCGTACCCTGCAACTGGTTATACGCCAACATCACTCTGTCCTCTGCAGTACACCGCATGGAACTGAACACCTGCTCCATCTCGTCGAGCCAACTCCGAGCCAAATCAGGGTCTGGCTGACCGCCATAGTAAGGTGGATGGAACTGCATGAAATCCCTCACTGCTCGGCCTGGCCCACCCCTGGTCGACGAGTCCTCACCAGTCTCTCTGCCGAACTGCTGCGACATAAGTTGGTACATGCCACGGAAGAAATCCTCGGCCCCCGGAAACCTCGCAGTATCCACTGCCTCGGTGGCCACTGGTGGCACTCTACTATGCTCCTCCTGATCCTGCTGTACCTCCTGTTAGATCTCCTGATCTCCAGCCGACTGCCCCTGCCGAGAGCGAGTGCCCCGCCTCGACGCCATGCTCGCTCCTGAAGCAAAAGACAGGAAACACGGAAACAGCGAGGTTAAGCAAAACACACGATGCCTGATGCCCGATGCCAGCGTCACCTGTACATCATCGCTGTGGACTAGTGGACCACTACACTTATGATTCTCGTATAATCCCACAACTGCTGCTCTGATACCAACTGTAACGACCCGAGAATCTGATTACCGGGAAGGCCCGATAACCCGAGACTCGCACCGCCACCCACGAGTCCGAAGACTCGGAAGGGTTAAAAGGATGGTGTGGAGACTACACAAGTATCACAAATAATTGCAGAAATTAAACAATTTATATAATAAGCAGGAAATAAATAACATTTTAATTGATACATGGTCCACAAGATATAATAAAATAAACAACAACAGTAGTCCACAACTAGTACAGAGACAAGAAAGAAAAGTACAGCTACACGGGGCATACCCGGCTTTGACCTCTGGCACTAACGCTGGGCACCTGAACCGCGCTGAGCCTCAGACGCGCTCCTCTGAGGCCGCGACTCACCTGAAACACGGTGAAAACACGCAGGGAATGAGTCTCGGAACAAGACTCAGTAGGGATCACTCGAACCCTACCTCGCAAACGGAGAAACCGCTACGCTAGCAGTAAGCGAGTACCTCGGAAAGGGAAGCCCTGTCATATACAAAACACCGATCTCACGGCACGAAAATCGACACACGTGCCACGGTGTAACGACCGAAACACCACGGTCAACACGACAAAACCCGAAGGTCGAAGTCGCACGACTGACAGTCTGTCACTCCAACTCGACAGGAGTATTTCCCACTAGAAGCAAGACCGGATGCGTCCATTGACGACTTAGTCCGCGTCTCAGGTGTCTCCCTCCGGCCCAGCGGGAACTGAGACACCGTACAAGTAACCACAAACAAGTGACTAGCTAGGGTCACGCTCGTCAGCGTGTATCCACTGGCCCCAACCACGTGTGCACACATAGACCGTGCGTCTATGGTTTGGCCCTCTGACTGGTTTTCCCTTCAGCCGGACTCTGGCTGGTAGACGTGGGGCCCGACGGAAACCAGTCTAAAACCGTCCTCAGGGTAAGCCCGTACACCTACTCCCAGGTGAGACCAGCACACGCGTACTGGTGGGCTACGACTAGTGGAGGGTCACTAAAGGAGTAGACTCTCAAGTCAACGAAAAATCACGACTACATCCGACGACGTACGGGGACCATCCCACGTACCAACACCGTCGCACGGCGACCACGGTCGGAAAAGAAACGGGACTGTTAACCATCTGGAGCAATCCCGAGCCTGACGGTCTACTCTAGACGCGTCACAGGTTCTGACGGTCTAAGGCTGGACCGTCATAGCCACCTGATGGCCCAACACAGGGGCGTCAGACCCTCGGTGCAAAAATAACTGTGACGTGCCTACCCTGGTTCGTCACAGGCCCTGACGCACCCAGCCTGATGCGTCACAAGGCGAGTAGAAAACGACTGTGACGCACATCTCACAGGGCATCACAGGCTGTAACGGATCACTCTTGGTGCGTCACAGGGCACGACGGAATAAACTGTGACGCGTGCCACTCGGTGCGTCACAGACTGTAACGGACCAACCCTGGTGCGTTACAGGGTGGGAATGCGTCCGCTCTGACGCACCCACACAAGGGCGTCACAAGGCTGTGACGTGCCAGTCCTGGTGCGTCACAGGCCTTGACTCCCAACGGTCGAAACCAACGGTAAAGCCAACGGTCGACTCGTCCCTGACGGTCCAACCCAGGCGCGTCACAGCGCCTGTGGCGGTCTATCGTGGGACCGTCACAGCCCCTTGACCCCAAATGGCTAAAAACAGGGCTGTGACGCATCCACCTGGGCGCGGCACATGGTGTGACGGTCACTGGAAGGACCGTCACACCGGTCCGACGGCGAAACGGCGTGAAACTCCCAAAAATTCCAACCACGCCCCCATGTCTCCATAGGAGAGGGGAAAATCAAAGGGGAAGATCTCTGGGGACCCCTAGCAGGCTTCTAAGCCATCAAAACGCGAAATCATGTCCTAAAATCATAGATCGGGCGAACTCTCATAAAATCATGCTTTTGCCCAAACCCGCTCAAAGACACCCCTCTCGGCTCCCATTCGGCTTACAAAACGCGGGGGATGACGGGATGAGCATAGGGATTCGTCCCCCTACCTCAATGGAGCGAAAGCTCTGCCGAATCGAGCTCAAACCACGAAGAACGCTTTTGGAAACCCCGTTCCTTCACGCTTCTCACGAACACCGCATGCCCACGAGCTCGCCTCGTAGCAGCCCACGCAACCGCGCCGTCGCCCCGCCGCCGTCTGCAGCCGGAGAGAGGCCCGCCGCGATCGAATGGGAGAGAGAGGGGGAGAGGGGGCGGTTCTCACGGTGGGAGGAAGAAGAAGAAGAAGAAGAAGAGTGGGGGAGAGAGAAAAAGAGAGGGTATTTATAGAAAATTCGGAAATTTCGGAAAATACCAAAAAATCAAAAATTACATTTCCGCGATCCTCGGAACGCACCGATCGCAACGGTACCACTCTTGCCTAGGTGAACGACCTGGTTCACCCGCAACGAGGTTCCGAAGGAATTATCGAAACACACACCGGTAATCGGAAAACACGCGCGGAAAAGTCGCGGAACGCTTCTGGGCCTCCGAAACAACTCCGGATCGCGCCGATCCGAACACGAAAGATGTCCGAAACGAAATTTCGGACACAACGGATTCGAACACTTCGAGAAACCAGATCCGGGACCCATGAAGAAGGATCCGAAAGGTCCGAGATATTACAGTGAGTAGGTCACAAGTGTGAAAGGGTTAATGTAATATGAATGGGGCAAGGCTAGTGTGAATGCATGGGTGGCTTGGTGGCTAGTGGAAAGGGGCACCCCTTTCTTAGTACAAATGGTGGCTTGCCACCTTCCTTGACCAAAGGAAGGTTACTTCCACCTTCCCACCTCTCTTGGATGACCAAAGACCAAGCCCTCACCCCCTCCCACTTGTCTAGGTCGCAGCCCCCCTCTCCCCCTCTCCCTATGCCATTTTCCAACCCCCTCCCCCTTCCTTCCTTTTCTATATAAACCTATGTATAGTGTCTTGTAAGAGTTAATGAGAATTTTGAGATTTGAATGAAGAGTGTTCTTGTGAAGAGAGTGATTCTCTTGTGTTATCCCTTGAGTGTGATGCTCAAGATCTAGTTCCTGCGACGGGATCTAGCCGGGGTGCGACTCCCCAAGCCGAGGTGCGACGCCGAGGCAACCGTTATCGTCTGTTCGTGTGCTGTGCTGCTTCCGCCCGTCCAGAATTCTTTCCTGGATCCCGAATCACCCACCGCCTCATCCTCCTCAGACCCGGTCCTGCTAAAATTACCCAAAGGTGCTTCTGCGAGTCAGGAAGACGTTGGTGCTGGTTTCGCGTAGATCGGAGCTCTGGATCGCCGTCAACAATTCGTCTCGTGAAGTCGCGCAGATCTGCCCTAGCTTGCTATCCAGATTTGGAGTTTCCTGATTCCGAATTTCTCCAGATCTACTCCCAAGCTTTCTGGAGCTGATCTTCTGAGTGGTCGTAGGATTTTGAGTCCTCTTCGCGTTGCCGCTGAGCTCGTGTCGATTCGAGTTCTGTGCTGATCGTGGCGAAGATTCTCGTGGGACTGCGCAGGCCACTCTGTGCAGATCCGACCCAGAGGAAGAGGCGACTTCCAGAAGCTGCCACGCCCTCCCCTTTGCAAATCTGATCAAACCCCTTGGTCAGATCCTTCCTCTAGACGTCGCCAACGATTTGCAACAAACGGCGTCTCGTTCCGACTCCGGGAGCCATTTTTCCAGTAATTAATTGTCCTTCTGTGCAGTTCTGTGAGCGCCAAACCAAAGGCTGAGAACTATTGCTGCTGCGCCTGGATCTGGTAAGATCTGATCGCGCCCTTCGGAGCAGAGAAACTTCGTCCTGTCGTCGACGTTCTCCAACAAACGGAACTCCGATCGGGCGTCGGATCTTGGCGTACCGGCCTCCGCAAGCTCGCTGCGCAGGGTTACCAGCACGGGCAGAACCAAGTCGGCTTCCAATCGGCTCACCCGATCGGCCCCAACTCGCTTCCCTCGCCTCCTGCGAGTGCGATCCGTCAACCCGGGTTCCAGCAACCTCAAAATTACATTTGTAGCCCTTTACCTCCTTGCGTGGAGTGGGCATTAGGTTCTGAAATTGTACGATTATTATTTGTGTGTATTGGGGTTGTTGGATTCGGCCGGAAATTCTTTCACGCACTAGTCGTGGAGGTACGTGCTCGTTCCTATACTCACATTTGTTGATTTAGTATATTTTTTATCATGCTGCGTTTGTGAGATTAGGGTCGATAGCTAGCTACAAATCACCGTGATTGTGAGTTGAGAGTGCTCGTTCCTTAGCTCCAGTCGAGCACCGAGCTCGGACTGCATCACCCTAGGCGACAGTGGTTCCTTAACCGCTGCGATCCCACGTTTCCCTCGCAAGGGACGATCATCGGGCTAGTTAGAGTTCCTGTTGAGAGACGTCTTCATCCGGAGAACGTCACGGTGGTCAGCCGCCCGACTTACCTTAGCGTGCTAGTGCTGGCGCATATCGAGTCTGTCATACGTCTTAGTCCGATCGCGTCTCCGTCCCGCATCAACACCATTCTTCTTTTTGATGTCACCAGGTTACACGGGGGGGGGGGGTTACATCCTATGGATGCACATTTTGTACAGAGATATTTTGAGCGCTTACTTCGCACACTATATATATATATATAGTGGTACCATCGACCTTCAAAAAAATCTAAGCCATTTTGGGCTGAAGAGGACCCTTTAGAGGTTCTTTATTCCGTTAACTTCATTGAGTGGCCAGGGTTCTTTGTTCTTTTCTTCGGGGTTGGGGAGAGGGGTGCAAGGAGACAAGAAAAGGGGAAAAAAAGGACCTCTCTCCCAGGATGTCATGTACTGTTGCTGCCGTCGATGCCTTTATGTGCATCTCCCCGTGTCACTGCTGCACCACTGGCTTTCTCCCTTGTCCTCCTCCTTTCTTGTTCTTCTGCCTCTTCCACCATTCCTTGATTGTTCTTTTTGTATTTAGGTTACTGAAACCCCCTCTTTAGAAAAATATTTATAATTTACTCTTTAGTATCTTAAAAATATGTATGTACCCCTAGTGATACAAAATATATTCTTTTTTATCTTTTTTGGCTTTTTCAAAGAATTGCTATCTTCCCGAAAATTGACTGGTTTGGCTGATCTAACGCAGTCTAAATTGGGATCAAAACTGACTGAACTGGAGGTGGGATCTTGTTCTACCACCATCCTTTCTTTGAGGTCTTCTTTTAACTTTTCCCCACCGTCAGGTTATGTATAGCGTCCTCTTCTTTAGTGAATGTGCATTATCTGCTTCATGGGGGGGGGGTGAAAGACTACATTTATGTCCTCTTATGTATCTTTACTCCTAGATTTTCCATTTTTGTATTGGTAATCCTCCAATTTTGTACAGCGGATTTGCATTTCAACCTTCTTCTTGTGTAGTACATTACCAACTCGAGTGATTCCTTGATCCATGATATGCATAGAACATATGATCTTGCACAACAAAAGGCACACGAGATAATTTGGCCTCTTGATACCAAATTGGCAATTTTTAAATTACCTTTAGAGGTGATAGAAGCCCAATGATTGCTAAGTATCCTCTTGATATTCTAAACTGTGTGTTAGTTAAACTGGGGAAGGATGGAGTCCATGGAGTGTCACTTTTTGCTTGATCCTTACATTTACTTCCCAGTATCTTCAGTTCAGCAGTAAGAATTTTGTGAATCACACCTGGGGTGCCTTTTCCTTTCTCTTTGCTCCAAAACAAGGACTCTGCTGACATTTAGCCCAGCTTTTCTGAAGCTCACCTCAAGAGTCAGGCACATTTTCACAGCCCTTTCGGAGAGGAGTTGCATTGTCTTCTAAAAGGTTGCAGGGGGATCTTGTATTTGTTAAGAAAGTTAATTACTGTGAGCATAGCAGAAAATTTCTTTCATAAAATTCATTGTCTGGGCCTTGTCCTTCATTTCCTGCTAACTATGTTAGTAGTCTTATGCAGGGAGGCATAAATGCAGCTTTAGGTAACATGACTGAAGATGATTGGAGGTGGCATATGTATGATACAGTCAAAGGAAGTGATTGGTTAGGTAAGTTATCTCCAGAGGCCTAATTCTTGCTTGGATTATCTAAGAGGAGTTTCATGTGGTCGTTAACTTTGCCATGATAAATGGAGACATTTTCCATGTTTCTCTATCTCATACTGTGATTAATCTTTTCTTGAGACCAATTGTAAGAGGCTGTCATTGATGCATTTATACATACAACATGAGATTCTACTAGATATTCTTTGTGACTGCATGTCTATGTATTCCTTGTTTCACGTAATGAAATCCCAAAAAAAACCCGAAAAGAAAGAAAAAAAACTCCATATTCAGTGTACGACACATATCAATGCGCAATGTCCTTGATTTTCCCTTAACAATCTATGAAGAATCTATGGGGGAATTGTTCTTAGATTTTTTAATCTCACTCGGATGTTTTTGATAGTTCTTGACATGCACATATGGTTCCTTTAGGCGATCAAGATGCTATACAGTACATGTGTAGAGAGGCACCAAAGGCAGTCATAGAGCTAGAAAACTATGGATTACCATTTTCCCGGACAGATGATGGGAAAATCTATCAGCGTGCATTTGGTGGTCAGAGTCTTGACTTTGGAAAAGGTATAGATTCTCAGGATCTTCAATTGTCCCTTCACTTGCAGAGTTTGCCTATTTATTTGCTAATGGTGGTTTGTTTTCTGCTGTGCTGTAGGTGGACAGGCCTACCGTTGTGCTTGTGCCGCAGATCGCACTGGACATGCACTTCTGCACACACTTTATGGCCAGGCAATGAAGCACAACACCCAATTTTTTGTGGAATATTTTGCATTAGATCTTCTGATGGATAAGAATGGTAAGTTACTACATAAGCATGTGCTTTCTTCTGGCAGGACGTTGGGCCTTTCTTTTATTTACAGTACTTGTCAATGATACCTGTTTACCAATCAATTTCTCAATTGTTTGTTACTCATTCTCATCATACCTAGTGAGCAGCAGCACAAGAATTTTGTGCCTTCAATGTTGTTTTGTTCTGCTGGATTTTATCTTGGGGGGTGGGGGAATGGGCAAGGATCCTGTGTAAGATGGAGAGCCATGGCTTTCAGTTTGGGCTGGTTGGGTAGTTAGGCAAGGCTTCACATATTGTTGTAGGCTTTGGCTCTTTTGCACACTGGGATCCTTTTGTGAGCACACTGAAAGTTTACATCTCCATTGATTTACATATTTAATAAGATTATTGTACTCATACTTTTTCTTTTCTTTTTTTTTGAATAATAAAAATCTCATAATCCCCTTCATGATCATTGA
The DNA here is from genome assembly GCA_022559845.1 of Amorphophallus konjac. Classification (NCBI taxonomy): domain Eukaryota; kingdom Viridiplantae; phylum Streptophyta; class Magnoliopsida; order Alismatales; family Araceae; genus Amorphophallus; species Amorphophallus konjac. The sequence continues at coordinate 605,342 of JAHNEJ010003629.1, read as the reverse complement.
AGAATAGAGTTGACAATGTTGTGCCATTGTCTAGCTTTATAATGCAGCCCATGTGCACTACTATTGCCAGTCAATGTTTCTCTAGATGTATGTTCTGTAACTTTGACTATGTTCTGTTGTTGGCTAGCCTTGTAATTCAGCCATATATATCTTTCTGTTTTTTCTTTCTTGAAAGTTAGACTCCTGATGAGAACAGACATGGTATTGAAAAGGTTTTGTCTAACTTGCGGTGTATCTGATTTTTTTGATTACTTGTGTTTCAGGAACGTGTCAGGGTGTGATTGCACTCAATATGGAGGATGGGACCCTTCACAGGTTCTGTGCTGCCAATACTATTCTAGCCACGGGGGTATGTACATTGTACAGCTGCTATTGAAGTCTATGGTAGCAACCTTTTTTCAGCATCGTTAGAGCCTTATCCATTTATTTGGGTCTTATATGAATCCTGTCCTGCCATTTTAATCCACCTACTTCATATTTGTAGTCTATGTCAACAACCTTTAATTGATGATAATTGGAGACCTTATATGGAATTTCACTTATGTGATAGGGTTATGGCAGAACTTATTTCTCTGCAACGTCAGCTCATACATGCACTGGAGATGGCAGTGGTATGGTTGCTCGTGCTGGTCTACCTCTTCAGGTGTGTGTGGCAGCCTTATGAATTGGAAATAGTCAGTGTATCATCTTACCTATTTTCTGAAATTTTCTTATGCTTATCCTTCCCACAGGACCTTGAGTTTGTACAATTCCACCCTACGGGGATATATGGGGCTGGGTGCCTTATTACTGAAGGTTCACTACTCTGCTCTGCTACATTCGATTTTTTTTGTTCTACGGAAATAATTCAATCAGATTCTCACACACAATCATCAGTGTCTAACTTTTCTAACTTCTTATACACAAACGACCATCTGTTTAAATGATTATATTTTAAGCCAAATCCATCTATCTATTATTTCCTTTCATTCTTTTCTGTGGTGTGTTCATTCATATTGTAACTTGTAGGGTCTCGTGGTGAGGGTGGCATTCTTAGGAATAGTGAAGGTGAACGTTTTATGGAACGATATGCACCTACTGCCAAAGATCTTGCATCAAGAGATGTTGTCTCAAGATCCATGACTATGGAGATACGAGAAGGCCGTGGTGTAGGTATGTAATCATGAAGGATGTGAAACTTATGCCTATGGTGCAATCACAATCTTTGTTTTACTAGTAGCCTGAGTTTATATGACATCAATAATATCAGGGCCACCTTCCCTTCAACCCCCACTCCCCACAAAAAAAAAAAAAACAATGGCCTGTTTGTGGACAATATTGTTTGGTTTTCCATCAGTATCTCTTCATGATTTAGGTACTAAAGTCATCCCAGGATCCCTGTTAACTGCACTATTATAGTAGCTTGACTCGGGGTATGCCTGTAACTGCTTCTGGTGACAATGATTACTGATTTAACTGAATTTAATGGTAGGCAAGGAGTGTCAGCCCTCCTGTGATTCTGTGGTCACACTCCTGTGAATCTATGGTCGTCTAGGTCTGGCAGACCCAAAAGGAATTCATTGCGAGCTGCGACCTGTAGATAACCTGATACTACGACCCTGAGTTTGTGCTAGTCTCGAGCTAACCAAGTGGTTGGTGGTGATCAAATTGCTACATCTCCCAGCATGTCTTTTGTCCCCAGGAAACCTGATTGCAGATTCTAGGTTGACATGATATTTGAAGTTTTGATGGCTTAACAAATGGAATATATGGGAAAATAACAAGTTATCACCTAGGTTAGCTCAATTAGTGTCATAAAAGTGCAGAAATTAGGTTGCATGAGGACTGCATGGTTTCAAACTATGTACTGTCTACTGACAACTGTTTCTTGGCTTCCACTGACCAATGCTTGTTTGGTCTTTATGGTGGGCTTTGGTTTGGTGCAATGGCTGCATTAGATCAGCACGGCATGGAAGAATTGAAAAAAAGAATTTTTTTCAGTGTGAAAAAGAAAACTTTCTTATGTTATGTGCATGTAAAGAAATATCTTATTATATTGGGTCAGTGACACAATGTGGTACCTAAATTTTGTTAGAAAATCATGGACTACACACCTCTAATGAGCCTGCAAATTGACCTGTATTTTGAACTGTCTCTTATCTTTCAGCACCATGCTCACATACTGACCTGATGACCTCTATTATCCTATTATATTATTGGTTTGTTCGATTCTATGCAGGACCATTAAAGGATCACATTTATCTTCATCTTAATCACTTGCCACCGGATGTGTTGAAGGAGAGACTTCCTGGCATATCCGAAACTGCAGCAATTTTTGCAGGTGTTGATGTGACTAAGGAGCCAATCCCAGTTTTGCCAACTGTGCACTATAATATGGGTGGCATTCCCACAAACCATCATGGAGAGGTGAAATCGAACTTAGCTGCATGATATAGATCATACACTGTCCTGTTATCTAATACATTAATGTACTTTTGTTCAGGTGGTTCACATCAAAGGTGATGATCCTGATGCAGTGGTTCCTGGTTTGATGGCAGCTGGTGAGGCAGCTTGTGCATCAGTTCATGGTGCTAATCGGCTTGGTGCAAATTCTCTTCTTGACATTGTTGTTTTTGGCCGAGCTTGTGCAAATAGGGTTGCCGAGATCAGCAAGCCAGGCAGGTTATCTTCCTGTATGCAATATAGGATTAACATGTGGGTTTTTTTGACCTAGATATTCAAGCTTCTGTTGCAATTTTTTAGGAGAGAAGCAGAAACCTCTTGAAAAGGATGCAGGAGAGAAGACCATTGCTTGGCTGGATAAATTGCGGAATGCCAATGGTTCACTGCTGACATCGAAAGTCCGACTCAACATGCAAAGAGTGATGCAAAATAATGCTGCCGTCTTCCGTATGCAGGAGACACTTGAAGAAGGTTTAATAGAGACTACACAAATGTCCTGTGTATTTCCTCATTTTAGTCATTGGTAGAATGGAACAACTATAAAATGCTGTGGGAATTGGGTTGGTGTTGCTTAACTTTTTAATTGTTTGAATCTCTTTACAGGTTGCAAGCTGATTGACAAAACATGGGAGAGTTTCAGTGATGTCAAAATCTGTGACCGTAGTCTCATATGGTATTTTTGTCACCATACATCCTCTCACAACTTAAATGCTCCCTGTTTAGGGCTTACATTACATAGGCCTAATTTTGACATATCATGGCAGGAATTCTGATCTGATAGAGACCATAGAGCTGGAAAACCTTTTGATAAATGCGTGCATTACCATGCACTCTGCTGAGGCAAGGAAGGAGAGCAGAGGTGCCCATGCCCGTGAAGATTTTACGGTGTGATTCACTTTCTGCTTAAATTTCTACCAATAATCCTAAAAAATTATTCTGAAATCATTTCTTCTCATCATGTAATGCCTCTTTTAATCTGCAGAAACGAGATGATGTGAACTGGTTGAAGCACACATTGGGGTTTGTTTCACCTTCCCTCCAAGTCTAATTCATGCAGTTTGCAGTCATCATATTTCATTGACGTACCCTGTAGTATTGTGTAATGTTTGAGTTCTATACTTGCTCTTCTGCACATCTTGGTCGTTTTTTTTAACAATTGAAAGCCATTTGTTTTAACAATTGAAAGCCATACTGCCTTTAGATTAAACTAATTTGAGCAAGCAATTAAGTTCAGTTCAGAGGCTGTTATTTTCTTTGTGAACTTTGAGAAGTTAAAGCATGTCTGGTTAAGGTTTATTTTTGGGGTGGTTGTGATGAATTGAGGTTCTCCTGCAATTGCGTTGGAGAGACGTTGGACATCGATTGTGCTCTCAAGACTTTGAGGCTATTGAGTAACATGCATTCTGTGTTCTGTTGTGTTTATCCATCACTAGAAGCCCTTTCTTATGGATGGAATTTTGTGCTGGCCCGCAGGTACTGGGACAATGGAAAAGTCCGACTAACATACAGGCCTGTTCATATGAACACATTGGATGATGAGATCGAGTCATTTCCACCGAAAGCACGTGTATATTAATACCATTCTCCGATAACTTTGGTGGAGCAGTAGCAGCTGATCTGTTGACCTATCTGAAGGGGTTTCAAATAAAGTCGAGAAAATGCAGAACTATACCCGAAGGAAGAAAATATATGTCGAATGTTTTCTTCTTTCCTTGAGGTGGGGCAGGGATGTCTATTTATCCTTTTCTGATTTATTCTACATAAATAATAGCCAGGCTTGCATTTTTCTTTCACATAGCTTATTGCTCATTTTGTTAGCCTGCAACTCTAGATTTTTTTTTGGTGGCTCAAATGCAACTCTAGGTTTTGATCATTGCCACAGGCAAGTGTAATCATGTTACATAATAGAACAGAAGTCTCTTGCTATTTGTATGGTTGAATGTCTGTGTTCACATTAATCTTGCACTAGTATGTAAGAAGAAATGCTTGTTATTCAAGTGTTCAATCAATCGACCCAATGATTTCACGTCCTTCATGGTGGAAAGGACAGTATGCTTTTCTCTTTCACCTTTCTTCTTATAACTTCACATTCATAAAAGGAATCCTATTTCTTTTACCTTTCGTCATTGTGTCATGTGGTTTCATGTCTTTTGTCTGCCTGGACAATAACATCGGAGAACTTACTTAGTGGGTGTTTGGGAGCACTTTTTTAGGCTATTTCTTACTCTTTTTTTTGTCATGTCAATTCTTGTCTTAATTTTTGAAAGTGATGTAAATTGCATATAAGTTTATAACCCGTTTGCCAAAACTGTCACACAACCTTGAACCACCACCCTCTACCCTCTTCCGCGTCTACAGGTGCTAGGCCGAGGATGACTGCTGCAGCGGCATCCTCCTGGTTGAGGGCTGCTTCTCTCCCTGCTCCGCCCTTCCCCCAACCGTTGCAATCCTACGACAACCCTCGATGCCTTCCTGCAAATTACTCTCTAGTGTGGAAAATTAAAGGCCACCAAACTCCCTCCTTGATTACACTTTGTGCTAGAGGAGTCGTCATCATACATGTTGTTGGGCATTATATAACCCTTTTTGCCTTGCCATAGTGGCTTAAAAAATGTAAAAGGTGTCTCAGATGGTTTGGACATATGCAGAGAGAAGATTCACAGGTGATTCCATTGAGAAGCAGGGCCACCATTGTTTTGGGACTGGAAGAAGGGAGGAGGAAGACTGGAAAGAACTTGGATGGAGACGGCGAAGAATGATGCCGCCAGGCAAGAAAGATATGACATTAGGCATGTAGGATATGTGAACGGACTGACCGTATTGTAACAAGCAAAGCTTTTTTGTCCATGCGTGCTCCCCATCTGTTTCTTCTGAATTAAGCAAACACTTAGCGACGGAAT
>JAHNEJ010002457.1:0-181735 GCA_022559845.1 Amorphophallus konjac | reverse complement strand
ATGGAAACATTTTCCACTGTATGACCCGGCTGTCTATGGAAGACACAATATCTGGAAGTGTCGATGTTTGGGGGCCATATGGCTTTTTCCTTAGGCAAGTGAGAAGATTATCAGCCATGAGAGCATTAAAGATGTCTGATATGGACTCCGACAAAGGTGGGTAATGAGCTCTCCTAGGGCCGATCGGCCTTCTCTGTTGTTGGAGGCCATAATCCCCGGGTGGTGGAACCTGATTATATTGAGGGTCACTGCTGTTGTTGTTGGAGATGGAGCGGTTTGAGGCATATTGTTCTGGAAGAGATTGTTTTGTGGGGGAGGATGATAGGGTTGTTGACCTTGTTGCTCCTGATGAGAGGGAAATTGTGGGGTTGTGGGGGCCTAGGGTTAGCTTGCTGGTTGGGATGGCCAACCGCGCCACTTGTTCATTTGTTACAACCCTTTTGTCACCCCACCTTGGGCACCCGTGCCCGGCTTTTTAAATGCCTTTGGCTTTGGTGGCTCGAACATATGCATGAGGGGAGAATCTTTCAGCTGCGTTTGGATATATCGAGCTCTCTCATACAGTTCCTCCATAGTGGTGAGCTTATTCATTGCCAGGACGTGTCTAAATTGTGGAGTGGCATTAGACACGACCATCTTTACTTGCTCCGATTCTGAAATGGGGTCTCTCACTTTCTTGCCAAGGATCTCCATCGATCGGCAAATGGGTGAAATCTTCGTCCGGCTTCATTTTTCAGCCACTAGGTCGGTAATAGAGAAGGAGGGACCGATCCTATCCCGATATTTCTGTGTGAATTTTCGTTGCACTACGTCGAAGTTCTCAGCCTCACTCGGCTCTAGGGAATAGAACCATTCTAAGGCGGGACCATCCAATGATCTCCTGAAGAGGTATGCCAAGGATCTTGGATCGTTCTGCCAAAACGAGGACTCATACATAAAGTCCTTCAGATGAATGAGGGGGTTGCCTGTGCCGGTGTACCGTCGATACGTTGGCATTTCAGAAGGAGGGGATGGAATACTGGAAGGATTGGTAAAGAGATCTCAGGCGTGGATTTGACATCCACGATCTTTTTGAAATCTCGGAATTGTTCATCCATCTTTTTGAGATCTCAGGAGAGATTGAGTGACCTCATTGTAAGGAGCAGGTTGTGGTGGCCACTGAGGCCTTGCAGAAGCCTGAGAAGGAAATTCCGGATGAGAGAGACGTTGTGACATATCAGCAAATGGAACTGACTGAAATGTCGTATGAGGAATTGGTGGAACTTGAGATTGGGGAGGTAATTGGAAAGGGGGAGGTTGCAGACGTGGCATGTCAGTAAATGGAACTGACTGAAATGTTGGATGAGGATTTGGTGGAACTTGAGACTGGGGAGGTAATTGGAAAGAGGGAGGCTGCAAACTTGTCTGCACAAGAGGGAATGAGGAAGGGATTGCCTGTGCGGGCTCTTGAATAGAGAGAGTAACTGGTGTTGGATTTTGAGGAGTAGAATCAACAGATTTCCTTTTTAAGACGGCCTGAAAGGCTCGGATCTGATCGGAATTGAGCTGTGTGTTCGCGAGAACACCTAGCAAGGAGGAAATATCTTGTGGCGGGGATGCTTCCCCGATGGCGGCTCGCACCTCATATGAGGGCTCACGGGAGGAACCTGCGTCCTCAGCAGGGATGTGTCCCTGGTGACTCGGGTCGGATTCTGACCGTTCCCGGATATTTCTTGATCTTTTTCGGAACGTGAGATTTTGCCAGAACGCAATATCATACACACTCAAACCAAGAACAAAGATTAACAAACAAGTTGATGTTTAACGCCTTTTGTGTTTTCTTTTTGTTTTCCCCTTTTTTTTTTTTTTCTTTCTAATCAGAATGTAATAACATACATACTCAAACCATTAGCAAAGATTAACAAACAAGTTGATGTTTAATGCTTTTTTTTTCGTTCTTTTGATTTCCCCCTTTTTCTTTTTTCTTTTTCTAATCAGAATGTAATAACATACACACTCAAACCATTAGCAAAGATTAACAAACAAGTTGATGTTTAACGCCTTTTTTTTCGTTTTCTTTTGATTTCCCCCCCCTTTTTTTCTCTTTTCTAATCTAATGTTCACACCAGAGGAGGACCTTAGTTGCAATATTGATTTCCGCCGTGTGATCTAAGGGACACTCGACTCACCACGAATGGGTTAACTATCTCTAGGGAACTTCAGTGGTACAACCAGCCCAGTGAACGAAGAGGGAATCCTTCGATGTCGGGGACTTACGGAGGTCCCAGTGGAGGAGATCCTAGTCCGTCGAGAGGAATTCCCGACGGAGAGTCCTTCCTTCACCAGGAAAAGGTGATCCTAAAAAAAATGGAACAAAAGAAATAAAATAAAAGGGAGATGATATGCAATGCAGTGCTGAATTTAACAGGAGATATATAAACAGACAACAAATATATGCAATAAAAAAATTAAACAAATATCACAACACTCCTTTTCTGCAATGATACGAATCTCTTCAGACTTCAAGGGGACTCTGGAGTAATGCACGTAGTGCACGAGGGGTGAAATTAGAATGCCAAGAGTGATAGCAGGAACATGAATATAGCGCACGCGGCGCAATCAAGAGGGGCACACGTGGGTGCCAAGTGGAGGGGGGTGCTACTGAGAGCACAAATGTAGCGCACGAGGGCGCAATCAGGAGGGGCACACGTGGGTGCCGAGTGGAGGGGCACACGTGGGTGCCGAATGGAGGGGCACACGTGGTGCCGAATGGAGTGCTACTGGGAACACAAATGTAGCACACACGGGCGTGCCGAGTGGAGGGGCACACGTGGGTGCCGAATGGAGGGGCACACGTGGGTGCCGAATGGAGTGCTACTGGGAACACAAATGTAGCGCACATGGGCGTGCCGAGTGGAGGGGCACACGTGGGTGCCGAATGGAGGGGCACACGTGGGTGCCGAATGGAGTGCTATTGGGAACACAAATGCAGCGCACACGGGCGTGCGGAGTGGAGGGGCACACGTGGGTGCCGAATGGAGGGGCACACGTGGGTGCCGAAAATATGTGGGTAACCAGAGGAAACAAAAGAAGTCCCACCGTGATCGCCAAGAAAGTGTAGACGGCAAAAGAGTGTGTCGTCCACCCTCGGGGGAAAGAAAAATAATGATATAAAGTAATGATGAAAGAATGACGATGATGAAAGGGTGATGGCCAGAGAGGTATAGGCGGCAGGATTCGTCCACCCTCGTCTGTCCTAAGAGATGGAAATGACAGATCAACTCAAGAAGAGAAAGAAAATAAAGGAGAGAAATGAAAGAGGGACGCGGAATGGACTCCGGTACGTGGCGGAGATAGGGGTCGGAAGACCCTCTGGCGCAAACTGACCCCTTCCCGGTACGCGTGACTTACCGTTCCACGAGCAGTTTTTCATATACCGGGAAATCTGAGAATCTAAGTAACAGAAAGGGAGAGGCACGAAGACTCAGAAATTGTAACGGAATATCGTTCTCCAGACAATTATAAGGGCAATGCAAAAAAGACATACCACCACAGGACATTGGTCTTTGCGGGGTTCTAACAGTAATGCAATAATATCAATCACTAATGAATATATATATATATATATTAAGACCACCGCAAGGCATTGGCCTTACGGGATTTTACTGCAGCATAAATAATAAATATTATATGTACATACCACGCGAGACATTGGCCTTCACGGGGTTTTCGCAGCGATATAAGTAATAAGTATAACTATATACAAAAGACCACCGCAAGGTATTATCCTCCGTGGGGTTTTTATTATAATAATTATATATATAACAAGAAAAGAGTAAGGATCAAATAAACCGTCGCGAGATGTTACTCTCCGCGGGATTTTAAAGCGATGATAGGGGGATGCGAAAATTAAATGGTTAGGGTTAGGAGGTTAGCGTGCAGAAATTGAATTACTGGAATGAAGATGGTCGCGGGAGATGACCCACCGCACCAGTTAGATAAGACCACCGCGAGGAAGGAGTTCCTTGATCGGGGTCAGATTAAAAGAATGCAGAAAATTAAACCACCGCGAGGAACGAGTTCCTTGATCGGGGTTAGAATTGAAAGTGTAGAAAATTAACCACCGCGAGGAACGAGTTCCTTGATCGGGGTTGGAATTGAAAGTGCAGAAAATTAAACCACCGTGAGGAACGAATTCCTTGATCGGGGTTGGAATGAAAGTGCAGAAAATTAAACCACTGCGAGGAATGAATTCCTTGATCGGGGTTGGAATTAATGTACAGGAAGTTAAACCACCGCGAGGAACGAATTCCTTGATCGGGGTTAGAATAAATAAAAAGGGGATTAAATAAACCGCCGCGAGATGTCACTCTCCGGGGTTTTGAAGCGATGATAGGGGAGGGTTAGAGTTAAACAGTTAACGGTTAGGATGTTGTTTCGACCGTCTTTTCCTTCGTTTCTTTTCGTTGGTATTTTTCATTCATTTATTTCGCGGGTCGATCAATCAATTGACTAACTAGTAATCAACTGACTGATTGACGACGCGGGCGTGCCATTCACATGAGTGACGATTTATGATGCGCTCATTCTGACCCTTATCGGGCGAGAGTGAGGTTCGGTCGGGACCAGCAGTCCGCCATACCGTAAAGGCTATGGCGTTAATTACATCCCCCACGAGGAGGGAACACCTTTGATTAGTTGCCGAGATAGCGGGCTGTCGAGGCCGGAATAAAGATACAGAGCATGCGAACAATCATGCAAGATGTCATGACCGAATACGCAGGGTTTATTGAGGTGGGGCCTGGTAATGGCGGAGTACTTAGGCCCGAAAGCCGCCTTCACGCGTGACAAGGTTTCCGGTCAGGCATAACCCGCCTTCTGACAATGTCATTTGATATCCAAGGGTGCACCCACTCGGGCATACATTAATGAGACACGAATGCTTGGGCCAAATCATGATGCCAAAGATTCGAGACATATCAATTCAAGCTTGAAAAGCTAGTTTATTCAATTTATTCAATCAAAGAGCTTATGAAATTCCATGATTAGTATGAGAAATCATCCCATGAATGGGAAAAAGGATTAGAATTATGCGATGACACGACTCGGAACGAAACACGGTGCAGTGCATGCGAAGAAACGGGTTGGAATGGTTAAAACGGCGCCCTGAAACGTAGGTAAAAGGGGTTAAAACGGGCGGTCAAACGTAGGTAAAAGGGGGAAAAGCCGTTAAAACGGCGCGGTGGAAGGTAGGGGCGCGCCGGGGAGGGCGCGCCGGATAGGGCGCGCCGCTTTAGGCTGCGCCGTTTTAACGCGTGATCGCGCCGTTTTAGCCCGATTTCGCTGAAATCGAGATTCTGTTGATTTATTTATGGATTTATTAGATTATTTTGGGGGGTTTTGAGGACTTTATTGAATTGATTATTCATTGGATCGGTCCCAAACCGTTCAAAGCCAAGTCACGGGTTCGCGCGAGGTTCACACTCGAGCGCAGCAATTGTTCCGAGTTTACACTCGTTTGAGCCGAAATTTCGGCAGCATCTCCCCATCCTAAAGGATTTGTCGGGAGAAGCGGAGGATGCTCACGTGGCGGAGCAAACCCCTAAATGCCGGGTGGCACAACGGCGGCCGGCGAAGACCCGGACGGAAAGGGAGAACTCCGAGGCATAGCCTGCTAGGGGCACCGAGTCCGTGGGCAACAGTGAGTGAATGAGGCGGCTCATTGTGGGAGCGAGAACCCCGAGGCAAGCCTACAAGGGGCACGTGACCCGAGTCACCACAACGCTCGAATCGGGACGGCCGAGATGGGAGGAAAACCCCGAGGCAAGCCTACGAGGGGCACACGACCCACGGTCACCACAAAGCCCATAAAGGACCGTGGATTTAAGGTGTAGGGGATTAACCCAATTGATGTGCGCTCACTGGTTCTCAGAGACCCATTACCGGCAAATGGGCTCTTACAGACCGAGCGAGTTATTGTGAGAAATCAGGAGAATGTTCCCCCTCCCCGGATGCCGGAGTGATGCTATATAACACACTCCCATCAAGATGCTTATGACACGACAGGAAGCGGTATGAACATCGTTTGACGGCGACAGACAAACACACGAAGTGTCTGTAAACACATTAGAATGATAGAGCCCGTCGGGTCGAGCATGTCAATCGCCGGCACAATATGTGACCAGCACATAGCCCGGGTACAGCTCTGTATACATATATACGGCATTCGGAAACAAACCCATGAGGCTGGCCGTTGGACTATTAGGGACAATCCGAGAGATTCTCCCTGCCCCTCTGGCCTATGAAGCAGGGCACACAGGGGACAGTGAAGGGTCCTCATCTCTGGGCGGAGACAGACAGAGATATGCACACAAGTGCATCTCTGTTCGCAGAGCCAGTGGAGCGTTCAACACGAAATCCGGTTGTTGCATCGGACTTAAAGCAGGAGAGAACCCCGGGGAAAGGGGGGGGGACAGATGATTTCTATAGCCCGAAGGCACACCCAGCATCGGAGGAAACCAACTACGAGTGAATGCAGATACATATTAAATAGAGCGATCAGAGGTACACTCGCAAGAGGATGAGAGAGGGTACGCACGGGGCAGAAGACATTAGCAACGATAGACTTTCATTGATTCATGTACAACCCACATTCATACATATGCAGAGCACATGGATTCCGACGCCGTCGTTGTCGATCGGCAGCCGTTTCATTAACAGAAGAAAAGGAACTATTACAGTTGAAGCCAAAGCATAGCAGAGGAAAAGGTGAGAGAAAAAAGGGGGGAGGAAAGGCTCGTATCATCGCCTCTCCCCCGATCTCTCACTTACATTGTGCCAGAATAAAAAAACAAAGAAGAGCAGAGGGGTTAACCGGAAGAAAAAAATGGAGACCCGACCTCGGCAAACAAGCAGACGGTCTTCTCTTCGACTCGGGGGGCTCGGATGGAGCAGGATGTCGGCCGCCGGGAAGCTCAGACGGGGGACCTCTTCAGACGAAGAACCTCCTCCCCTTTTCCCTGGACCTCTCTCTTTCTTCTAATTCTCTTTTTTTTTCTCTTTGGATTCGAGACCTCTCCGATCTCTTTTTTTTCTCTTCTCTTTTTCTGTTGGCCTCTCTTCTCGGATAATCCCCCCGCTCCTTTTTTATGAAGGCAGGACATATATAGCCCTTTTGTTAAAACGGCGCGGTGGAGAGGGGCGCGCCGGGTTGAGGGCACCGGGCAGCAGCCCCCCCTTGCTTTTGGCGCGCCGGATTGACGGTGCCGGGGAACAGCCCCTTTAGACTTTGCGCGCCGGATTGACGGCGCCGTTTTAAGCGGCGCCGTTTTAACCTGTTTGCCAGGCACGGCCAGGCCGGTGGGTCCGGGGATGGTTCCGGAGACTCCAGTTGACTGTTCCTCTCGTACTGGCTCTCGGGGAGCCTTGACGGGGTGTTGACGAAGCTCTTGACGCGACGAACGGCCTTGATCAGAACTTCGTGTGCTTCCGGTCCGGACACACGGGTGTCCCGTCGGTACGACTTTCGGCACTGTGATTGGTGCCTCTCATCAAGACGGACCTGTGTCCGAAGCTTCCTTGCAGGATGGCATTGCATCCTGGGTAATTCCGCCTTGAACGGCGATCCATCGGCCGCTAATGGCCACACTAGGGCGAGAAGCCGAACCCGTGTCGGGTGATCGGGATCTTCTTGCTGACAGAACCTCCGGCCCCTTGTTGTGGATGGCCGAGGGCATTCTTCCTCTTTCGGAGAATCATAAGGTAGACCGTCGTCCTTGATCGGACGTCGGATGTGGGGTAGCGGCATGACAGAGTCGATGCCGGATCATTGGGCAGGCTTGATCGCACTGCCGGTTGGTTGCGGGTTGACTTTGACTCTCCTGAGGTGAGGTCCCCGGTGTTCCCTTCAAGGTGGCTTGGGGCTCGTCAGCTCGAGGGACCCTTGATAAGTTGATTTTCATCGGCTTCTGTGCTTCAGTGGGCCGTATCATTCGTCTTTGCGGCTTGGTCGCCAGGGATCATATTTTGAGTGCCAACAAATGCCCCCAGACGTGGGTGGTGCAAGCGAGGCAGGAGTGCAGCAGTGCCTACGGATGAGCTTCGTGTGATGACGAGAGCTCGAACGGCACTCAATTCTGGCTCCGGATGCCCGTCGGACGAGGCGGGAAACTTGTTCGGCCGCGTTAAAACGGCGCGGCCGTTAAAACGGCGCGCAAATGAGCTTGTTAAAACGGCGCGGCCTTAAAGTGTTAAAACGGCGCGCCAGAATTCCTTAAAACGGCGCGCAAAACAGTTAAAACGGCGCGCCCCGAATTCCTTAAAACGGCGCGCAAAACAGTTAAAACGGCGCGCCCGGGGCGCGCCGTTTTAACGACCGTGGAGCCCCCCTATAAGTTCATTTCCTCTTCGTTTTTTTTCTTCACAGTCCTTCATTTGACGAAATTTTCTCTCTCTCTTCCATTCTCTCCCTCCCGCGGCGCTGAGTGAGCTCTGAGCTCGGGCGATTTTCGCCTGTGAGTAGGTGAGTTGAGTGGTTTATTGCTTCGGGTTTTGAACCCATTCTTCGGGCCCCGGGAGGCTCTTTGTAGGACTTGTCCTCGGAGCTAGATCCCTCGGGTGTCCCATTTGGCCTTGGCTTAATGCCTATGGCTGCTTTTAGGGGCTGCTCCCTCTGTGGACGGCTTCCGTTTCTTCTTTGGCACTCCCTGGAGTGAGGAGGTGCTGCCGAAATTTTGTCAGAAATGTCGTTTTGATCAACTGATTTCTGACCTTTATTTGTTGGTTTGTAGATAGCATGGCATCTGGATCTTCTTCTTCCGCATCCCGGGTTGCTGTGACCTGGGGGAACGTCCATTCCCTTGAGCGGGGGCTGAGACATATAGCTGCAGTGGCCGAATCTTCGGACTCAGAGACCGACACAGTTGACACCAGTCGCTTGTTCATTCTGGACGGCAACCAGTTTAAGTATGATCGAAGGGACGACATCCGACGGGATCATCCCAAAGATAAACATCTGATGGCCTTTCTCGAGCGCTTCAACCTTCGTGGGAAGCGTGACTTCATCCTGGTTCGCCGAGCTGAAGGGGCCCTGCTGGCGGAGCGAGACAGCTTGGCCGAATCTGTCATCTGCGGTACGCCCATGTACATCCCGGGTGAGCCCAGGAAGTGGGGCGCGGTGCTAGGGGTGCAGGAACTGTCTCCGGAGGCCGGGATGCTGACGAGAGCACCACAGTACACACCAGCTCGCTGGAACGAAACTGTTGGCCGTGTTGACAGGGAGAAGCCTGTATATGGTTTATTCCTCGGCCCGCTGCATTGGGGATACCGGGACGAGCCTTTTCTTTTGGACTGCTTGGCGGTCCGATTCAAGCATCAGAATTTCAGTGGGGTGGTTTGGAGAGCTCAAAGCCACCGATGCTCATGCGTTCAGACCAGGAGCAGTTGAATTCACAGATTTTGTGCTGCGACAGTATGCTCCCATTCTGGTACATGCCGGGGTCTACGAAAGCATATATGCTTCGCGGTATAGATATCCGATCTCCCGAGGTCTATGTTGTGGGATGATCGAAGTCTTCTGCCCAGAGTACAACACCTTCTACACAGCGGAAGGTGAGACTTCATTGGATTTATGGAGCCTCTCTCAGCTGAGCGGCCTACCGATAGACGGAGAGCCGTATGAAGAAGTTTGCTTCCCAGACTGGCTAAAGGATCAGACGAACGGCGAAGGTAGATATTTTACGGGCTTCGCCTATCGTTATCTGATGAAGGCGTACCGCACCTTGCTGCGCCTGACGCTGGACTCGCGGGAGGCGCGAAAGCCGGGTGAGAAGAGACGCGTGCGGATGGGCACGTGGCTTCAGTATTTCTTTGGTGGGGAGCAGCAATATGAAGACTTTCCCACGGTAGTTCCGACAGCAGTGGCGCGGAAGAAGAGGGCCCGGCGCCAAGCAACGTATCCAGCTGTCGCAGGGAGAGAGAGGCAGGCCGGCCCGAACCCCACAGGAGTTGACGCAGTCACGCATTGTGCTGCGTATTTAACATATTGGCTTTGTTCATTCGCCCTTCCCCAAGGGGACGAGACGGTGATTAGGCCGGAGGCGATTTACCCCGCCTGTTTGATGGCTTGGGGGACGAAGCTGTCCCTGTGCCCCGTGGCTTTATGCCTCATATACAAAATGTTGGGGGATTTGCACAAATCACGTATTCCCCGGAATTCGAGGATAGTTGGTCCCCTCCACTTCTTTAATGCTTGGGTCTGTACCCTATTCCCGGAAGCGGCTCCCCGGTCAATGCAGTCAGATCGCCCGCTGCCGCGGATGATTGAATTTGCCAGTGCTGAAGCATCCTCACTGGCGGATCAGCTTTTTGCCATCAGGGGGAAGTTGACTACAGTTCCAGTAGATTCCCCGGGAGTTCTTCATTTCTGGAGCTTGGCTGCCAGCTCTAGTCCTCTGGTAAACAGGATGCGGCAGTGCCGATTGTTTGAGACAGAGGAGTTCATTCATGAGTTGACTGGGCGCAAGAGCACAAGGCCCATCCTGGAACCGGAACTGGTTGATTGGGCGTTGTCTATCCGCCCGAGTGTTCTTGTTTTTAGAAAGAGCGGCTTGCTGTGGCTGGAGCCGTATTATCCTTTCCGCTTCAGTCGGAATTTTGGGTATGACCAACAAATTCCCTCTTCTGCGGCCCAGTTCAATCTTCCAAACAGGCACCGGGCCGGTCAAACGACTACAGAGGAAGCCCGCACATGGTGGGATTACTTTCATCGCCGGGAGGATGTATCATTCAGGGTGCCAACCCCGGCTCGTCTTCCCCGAGTGACTCCAGACTTCATCAAGTGGTGGAATGCACGAACGGGTTTTTATCGGAATTCCGGAAAGACTGCTGGCACGTTGCCGAACGCCGCTTTCTAGATTCCCAGCGGGAGCCCATTCTGGACATTGATCCCGCATATCTGAAGAAGCTGAAGTCCTGGTCCAATGCCGAGGTGACGGCATATATAGAGGCCAGGAAAGCTGTGAAGGGCAAGTCATCCAAGTCCGACCCGAAGATGCCTGAAATCAGGAAGGATGACTATGTGAAGACCCTCTGGGGATTGTGTCGGGTCAGCAGTGACCGGGTTGCTCTTCAGACAATTCCCCTTCCAGTGGAAGAACCTCTTCCTACTGTGGCGAGCTGGCGCCCGGAGATTGACAGGTTTCATCCCTATCGGACCTTCATTAGGAGGGAAGACAGGCGGGCTGATTTGTATGCCAACACCCCCTGGATATTCGCCCTGCTTCATTCTCATGGGCTTTCAGTTTCTGGTCCGTTAGAAGCCATCTGGAGCCATCAGTTACTGATATCTTTCAAGTATGTCGACGGCTGGGGGTTCGACTACTTGAGTCTATATCATCACTTATCATCTTGTGGCCATGAAGACTTGGCTCAACTAGCGGATAAGAGTGAAACAATTGGGGACGTGTGCTGGCTGATCCATGAAGCGGCTTCCCGGGACAAGGCGCCAGTATTGCTTTACTGGCCGCTTAGTCCTCGATATACGGGGTTGCCAGGTAATGTTTGTTTTCTTCTTCAGCCATGGGGCTGTTTTCTCTGCAGTCAGTGTGCATCTTCTGACTTATATGCTTTCTGCAGCTCGTCTCTCAGTGGAGGGGACCCGGCATTGCAGGGAGTTGATATCGAAGGCGCAGAAGCCTTCGTATTTTAATATTCCGGAGCCAGGTCCGACTACAACGCCATTACCCCCTGGGGACTCGCGAAAACGAACCAGATCCCAGGTCAGGGAGGCTATTGGTAGGGCCAAGAAGGCCAAGAGAGCAGAGTCCCGTGCTACTAGAGCACGTCGGAGGAAGGTTGCTGAAGAGGAGTCCGCCACTCCGCTTCCTCGGTTCCATCTTTCTCTGAATTTGAGGCCGCCCGGACGCAAGGGTCCGAGGGCGAAGGTGATTTCTTATTCTTGCTTGGCTTGTTTGTTTATTTTCACCAATGTGGCTGATCATTCTTCTTTTCAATAGCTGCTGGTGCTGCTACTGAGGAGAGAGGGGAAGAGGCCCCCTCGCTCCCTATTGAGCGCGACTTGCCTTCGCCGACGCCCCATCGAGAAGTAGAAGGTAATTTGTAGTTCGCCCGCAGGGCTTGTTGGCATATTCTGTTTTCAGTCAAGGCCTGACTGTTTGCTATCTTTTGACTTCAGTCGATGTTCGACCCACGCTACTTCCCGAGGTGGGTGCCGCAGCAGGGATTGTCGTCGGCGAGCAAGGGCTTCCGAGGGACCAACCCTTAGATATTCCGCCAACGGATGTCCCCGAGGCGGAGACCCCTGAGGAGGTTCAGGCTAGAGGGCATCCTCCTAGCAGCCTGGTTCCCGCTCTGGTATCAGAGGTTCGAGAGCAAGCAGAAGACTCCTCTTCCTCCGAACAAGTTGATTATGGCGGTGGCTCCGGCGATGATGAGGGGTTCCCGATGGCGGAAAACCGAGGCTGAGGATGCCGGGGCTTCTTCAGCTTACGAGAGCGACTTCTCAACGTTTAGCCCTCCGAGGCTATTGGTAGCCGAGCACGGGCTATCATACCCGATTGCAGGAGAAGGGCCAGTATCTTCAGAGGCAACTCTGGGAGGCCTGAACATAGTGCCGGTCGAGGTAGGAAACCTTTTGATTCCCGCCTGCAACGTTTCTTTTCATTTCCAAGCCAGCTGGCTGATGTTTGTATATGTACTGCAGGCTGAGGTGGTACCGCCAGCTATAATGATCCGTATGCCTCTTCCTGGCGTGGATATGAGCCAGCCAGCGTTCCCGCCTGTTGTGCGGCCCATTGCCCTGCGGCTTCCACGGACCTATGCTGCTGCAGCGGTATCAGAGGAGTCCGGCGTGGCTGCTGAAGTTAGCGCTCCGACTGAGGTTGCAGGGGTTCAAGCCTTGGCAACTGGTGCAGAATCGTTGTCGTTGCCTAGTGGTCTTTCAGACATAGAGGCCGGAGAAATTATTGCGGACGAGGCCGATGTTACTCAGGCCTTGTCCATTATAGAGGGGTCTCTTCCCTTGGCGGCTGGCGAAACTACTCAAGAGGAGCATGTGCCTTCTGTTGCCGACACGACTATTGCAGATTCACCCAAAGGGCGGGCAAGAAGTTGTTATTATGGAGATCCCTCCAGTTGATATGGCTGCAGTGGTCGGACCGGGAGTGGGTGCCGTGCAGACTATGCCGTCGACGTCCCTCGGGGTGGCCGACGACATCTGGGCTGAGGTGGACAGCAGGGTAGACTTTCGGCTCCCCGAGACTTCGCCATTGGGCTTACAATTTTCTGGAGACATGGTATGGCAATCTCTGGATAATCTCCAGCGGGCCATGTCAGCTTCTCCAGACTTGACTCATGCGCAGCTGAGAAGCTTGGTGGACCACCTCTCCCGGCCGCTACTGGCATTTGGTTGCCCCATGGATGATTGGACCCCACGGGTTGTGATGTTGCTGAAGCACGCCAACAGGCGGGATTTCCTGAATCGGGAGGTTTCCGATCAGCTCGCTGCTGTGAAGTTGGAGAGTGCAGATTGCCGCACTGCCGTCAGTTCACTGAAGGTGACGGTGGGACAGCTGAGGGACGCCGCTGAGAATATCTCGGAACGTCAGCTGCTCCTCAGGGCACGGATAGATGAATTGCGTGCGGAACTAGCTAAGGCCGAGGCCGAGCTGCAGGAAGGCGAGCGCCTAGAAGTCCAGACGACAGAGGAGGCCGACCTGGCTGAAGGACGACTTGCTTCACTCGACGAGAGGTTATTGCAGCTGACAGCCACCGAGACTCGTCTGGAGGAATTGACCCAGTACCCCTCGCTGGGCCTTTTGGAACTAGGGGACATCTTCCGGCGTCCTCTGCCGTAGTCTTGGTTTCCCTTTGCTTTTTGTTTCCTTTCCTTTTGGAAGCTCTGTTCCTTTTTTTTTTGTCTTTGGAGTTTATGTACCCTGGGGGATGCCCTGGGCAAAAGAATGTATTCTCCACTTTTATTAAATGGAAGCATTTCTTTTCGTAGTCTTGACCACGACTTCTTTTCGTCTTTTCTTTCTTTCGGCTAATCACCTGAACCCGGGAACGAGTGCCAATAACGCAGGAGAGCGCTCACGCCTTCAGGGAAGGGATGAGGTGTTCGCTCCACCGCGGTGTAGCCGTTCCTGGGACAGGGCCTTTGCCAGGTTTGGGGGGAAAGCGACCGATCTTGCCGATGGTGGCAAGGGTCGAAAAGGGTAGATGGTCTTGCCGATGATGACAAAAACCAGAAGGGTAGCGACCGATCTTGCCGATGATGACAAGGGTCGAAAAGGGTAGATGGTCTTGCCGATGGTGACAAGAACCGGGTAGGTAGCGACCGATCTTGCCGATGATGACAAGGGTCGAAAAGGGTAGACGGTCTTACCGATGATGACAAAAACCGTTATAGGTAGCGACCGATCTTGCCGATGATGACAAGGGTCGAAAAGGGTAGATGGTATTGCCGATGATGACAAAAACCGGAAGTGGTAGCGACCGATCTTGCCGATGATGACAAGGGTCGAAAAGGTAGACGGTCTTGCCGATGATGACAAAAACCGTTATAGGTAGCGACCGATCTTGCCGATGATGACAAGGGTCGAAAAGGTAGACGGTATTGCCGATGATGACAAAAACCGGAAGGGTAGCGACCGATCTTGCCGATGGTGACAAGGGTCGAAAAGGTAGACGGTCTTGCCGATGATGACAAAAACCGTTATAGGTAGCGACCGATCTTGTCGATGATGACAAGGGTCGAAAGGGTAGACGGTATTGCCGATGATGACAAAAACGGAAGGGTAGCGACCGATCTTGCGATGGTGACAAGGGTCGAAAAGGTAGACGGTCTTGCCGATGATGACAAAAACCGGAAGGGTAGCGACCGATCTTGCCGATGATGACAAGGGTCGAAAAGGTAGACGGTCTTGCCGATGATGACAAAAACCGGAAGGGTAGCGACCGATCTTACCGATGATGACAAGGGTCGAAAAGGTAGACGGTCTTGCCGATGATGACAAAAACCGGAAGGGTAGCGACCGATCTTGCCGATGATGACAAGGGTCGAAAAGGTAGACGGTCTTGTCGATGATGACAAAAACCGGAAGGGTAGCGACCGATCTTGCCGATGATGACAAGGGTCGAAAAGGGTAGACGGTCTTGCCGATGATGATAAAAACCGTAAGGGTAGCGACCGATCTTGCCGATGATGACAAGGGTCGAAAAGGTAGACGGTCTTGCCGATGATGACAAAAACCGGAAGGGTAGCGACCGATCTTGCCGATGATGACAAGGGTCGAAAGGGTAGACGGTATTGCCGATGGTGACAAAAACCGGATAAGGGTAGCGACCGATCTTGCCGATGGTGACAAGGGTCGAAAGGGTAGACACTGGACGTGTATAAGTGAGATATCGGATGAAGATCCTCGTCATGACCTTTGAAAGCGGCCTTTTGGACGGTGGATGGTTCATCACTATTCATCATACAATTTTTTTATTCAATTCACATTACTGACCTAAGCGCCCTTTCGGGTTTTCACCGAGGCCAGCCCCCTCTTGCTTTTGCCCGCGCGCCCTTTCGGGTTTTCACGCGGCGGGGTACCCAATTTTGCCTGCGACGCCCTTTCGGGTTTTCGCCACAGCCGGGTTATAGCCATTTTTGCACTTGTCCGGATGTGGGGGCAAGTCTGGCGGGGTATCTCTATTTTTAACCCCAATTTCTTTTCTCTCTTTTTTTTAATTTGAGATTCAGAAGAACTGGATCGCAGGAACGCCGACCGTCCTTGTTGATGAGGACAAGGGTGGGTCTTAGGTTTATTTCATCGACACTGGTTAAATGTCGAAGCAAGGAAGTGGTTTATTAACAAGGATGTAGGATCCAAGCTCAAGAGTAGAGGTTGACCGATCGCGCCGATGATGGCGAGAGTCGAAAGGGGTTTATTTGTCGGCATATGTTGCTGCCGAAACAAGGATGGGGTTGCCAACAGGGACGTAAGGTCCAATGTTGGGGGTAGAGATCGACCGATCTCGCCGATGATGACGAGGGTCGAAAAGGGTTTGTTCATCGACATGGGTCACATGCCGAAGCAAAGATGAGGCTATTAACAAGGACGTAAGGTCCAAGTTATGGACAGAGATCGACCGATCTCGTCGATGATGACGAGGGTCAAAAAAAAGGGTTTGTTAAAGTATTCCCGGTGGGACTTTGATGATTGTCCCTTTCGGAGTCTTATTGGATGAAAGATAGGAGAGGCATTTGGGAAATTACCACTTTACCGACTCAGGCGCCCTTTCGGGTTTTCGCCGAAGCCAGCCCCCTCTTGCTTTTGCCCACGCGCCCTTTCGGGTTTTCACGTGGCGGGGTACCCAATTTTGCCTGCGACGCCCTTTCGGGTTTTCGCCACAGTCGGGTTATAGCCATTTTTGCACTTGTCCCGATGTGGGGGCAAGTCTGGCGGGGTATCTCTATTTTTAACCCCTTCTTTTCTCTTTTCTTTTTTATTTGGAACGTGATCCGAGAGAGGGTAGCTTGATTAGGGCGGAATGCCGCTAACCAAGGAGAAGTAGTTTGATTAGGGCGGAATGCCGCTAACCAAGGAGAAGTAGTTTGATTAAGGCGGAGTGCCACTAATCAAGGAGAAGTAGCTTGACTAGGGCGGAATGTCGCTAACCAAGGAAAAGTAGTTCGGTTAGGGCGGAGTGCCGCTAACCAAGGGAAAGTAGCTCGATTAGGGCGGAATGCCGCTAACCAAGGAAAAGTAGCTTGATTAGGGCGCAATGCCGCTAACCAAGGAAAAGTAGTTCGGTTAGGGCGGAATGCCGCTAACCAAGGAAAGGGTAGCTTGATTAGGGCGGAATGCCACTAACCAAGGGAAAGTAGCTTGATTAGGGCGGAATGCCGCTAACCAAGGAAAAGTAGCTCGGTTAGGGCGGAATGCCGCTGACCAAGGAAAAGGTAGCTCGATTAGGGCGGAGTGCCACTAATCAAGGAAAAGTAGCTTGATTAGGGCGGAATGCCGCTAACCAAGGAAAAGTAGTTCGGTTAGGGCGGAGTGCCGCTAACCAAGGGAAAGTAGCTCGATTAGGGCGGAATGCCGCTAACCAAGGAAAAGTAGCTTGATTAGGGCGCAATGCCGCTAACCAAGGAAAAGTAGTTCGGTTAGGGCGGAATGCCGCTAACCAAGGAAAGGGTAGCTTGATTAGGGCGGAATGCCACTAACCAAGGGAAAGTAGCTTGATTAGGGCGGAATGCCGCTAACCAAGGAAAAGTAGCTCGGTTAGGGCGGAATGCCGCTGACCAAGGAAAAGGTAGCTCGATTAGGGCAGAGTGCCACTAATCAAGGAAAAGTAGCTTGATTAGGGCGGAATGCCGCTAACCAAGGAAAAGGTATGTTCCGACCGATCACTCGGGGTGTGTCGGCTGCGCCGCATGATACAGCTTAATGTGTTTTCCGTTGAGGGGAGAGAACTAGATGACTCCTTTGTGGTCTACAAGGACGTAGGCACCCCCTTCATATACTCGGCGGACGATATACGGCCCGACCCAGTTTTCGACCAGCTTCCCTTTGGGGTTAGAGGCCATCACTTCTCTTCTTTTGACCATCACCAGATCTCCTTTCTTGAACTCTCGACCCTTGACTAACTTGTCAAAAGCACGGGCCATGCGAGCTTGGTAGAGTTGGATGTTTTGTTGCGCCTGGAGACGTTTTCCTTCGAGCTCAGCGAGCTCTTCCAATCTTCTTTCTGCGTTGGTCTGCTCACCGCTGACTAATCCGTGCTGGATGGCAACTCGCAATGAAGGAACTTCAAGTTCGATCGGCACCACAGCTTCCGACCCATAGACGAGGGAGAAAGGTGAACAGCCGGTTGGGGTTTTATAGACGGTACGACAGGCCCAAAGTGCCTCGTACATCCTTTCTTCCCAATCTTTCTTATTAGACTTGACAGTCTTTGCCAGCAGCGTGCATAAAGTCTTGTTAAAGGCTTCTGCTAATCCATTGGCTTGAGGTTGTAGGGGGACGATGTCCTCCAGTCAATTTTGTATTTGTCGGCTAGCCGATAAATCTTCTGATTTCTGAAATGGCTGCCATTATCAGAGATGATTCGGCTGGGAATCCCGAACCGGAATATTACATTTTGTCGGAAGAACCTTGCAACTAGTTCTCCCGTCACATCTCTTAGTGCTACTGCCTCTGCCCATCTAGAAAAGTAGTCTGTAGCTGCTAAGATGTATTTGCACCCTGATGAAGATGCTGGTAGTGGCCCCACCACGTCCGTGCCCCACTGAGCAAACGGCCAACTTGGTAGAGTGGGATGTAGCGGCACTGGAGGTCTCCTTGCCACATTGGCATGTTCTTGACATTTCTGACAGGCTTTGGCAAACTTGCAGCAGTCATTGAATATAGTGGGCCAATAATAGCCCAATTTCTTTATTTCTATCTTCATTTTCGGACCGGCCTGGTGTGCTCCAGCCGATCCTGCATGAACTTCTTGCATTACTTGTTCCGCTTCTGCTGAAGACAAGCAACGGAGTAGGATTTTCCTTCGGGCGTCTGCCATAATCCGGAACAAAGTTCCGCTTCTCTTCTCGTAAGAATCCTTGATCCTCAGGAGCTTCATTCTCTGTTCTTTTTCTTTTGGAAGTTGCTGGTGTTGAAACCAGCGTAGAAGATGTTCCCGCCAATCGGGTTGCTGGACCCTTTCAGCGACTGCTACTTCTATCTCCCGTTCGTCGGTCAGATCCTCTGTTACACTGGGGACCTGTCGGCGGTTGATTACTGTTATATTCAGGCTTATGTCTGGCGGGACTGCCAACGAACTAGCCAGCTTAGCGAGGGCGTCCGCCTGAGCATTTTGGCCTCGCTTGATGTGCTTGATGCTGATGAAGTAAAATCTTGACATCAGGCAAGTTGCCAACTGGTGATAGGGGATGAGTTCTTGTTTTCGCACTTCAAACTCTCCTTCCAGCTGTTTTATAACTAGCATGGAGTCTCCAAATGCTTCCAGCATCTGAATTCCCATGGACAGAGCAATTTGTAACCCGATTATCAGGGCTTCATATTCTGCTTCATTGTTGGTGCATGGTTTATTTATGGAGCAGGATGTATGCACCACTTCTCCTTCTGGGGATTTCAGGACTATGCCTGCCCCTGCTCTGACTCTGACCGATCCAGTGGCAGAGATGTCAATTCTAGAAGCGCCATCAAAATATAGCTGCCACGGGGAAGGCTGTACTTGAGCGGCTTCCAAAGTTTCATCTTCGGGGAGTTCTGGTTCCCACGGGCAGTTTCCGGGTACCGGATGCGCAGCAAAGAAGTCTGCGATAGCTTGACCTTTAATGGCCTTGCGCGGGACGTAGGAGATATCAAACTCCATAAGGATCACCGCCCATTTGCCCAGACGGCCTCTGAGTGCTGGCTGGGACATGATATATTTCAGGGGATCCTCCTTGGATACCAAGCTGATTTCATGCGACAACATATAGTGTCAGAGTTTCTTAACTGCGAAGACTAGTGCCAAGCAAATCTTCTCAATGTAAGTATATTTCTCTTCAGTTCTGATCAGTCTCCGACTGAGATAGTAGAGGGCTTGCTCTTTTCCTTCTTCATTATTCTGGGCCAGCATTGCCCCTAGAGAATTATGTGTAGCTGCTATATACAGTATCAATGGCCGTCCTTTCACCGGTGCGCCCAATACTGGAGGAGTATTCAGATAGTCTTTTAGCTTGTCAAAGGCTGTCTGACAATCTTCATCCCAATAAAAGGGAACGTCTTTCATCATTAACTTGTGAAAAGGCTGGCATCGCCCCGACAAGTTGGAAATGAACCGCCGGATATAAGCCAGGCGGCCCTGTAGTGATCTCAGCTCGGAGATGTTCCTTGGTGGAGGTAACCCCTGGATTGTCTTGATCTTTGCGGGGTCTATCTCAATCCCCCGATATCGGACGACGAAGCCCAGGAATTTTCCGCTCGACACTCCGAACGCGCATTTCATAGGGTTCATTTTGAGTTCATGCTGCCTTAGCCTCTGGAAGACAATCTGGAGGTCTTGCAGATGGTCCTCTTTTCTCCTGGTCTTGACCACCAGATCATCTATGTAGCACTCGACCTTGTGGTAGAGCAATTCATCAAAGATTTTAGTCATTGCGCGCTGATAGGTTGCGCCAGCATTCTTTAATCCGAACGGCATTCTCTTGTAATGATAAATGCCTTTAGGAGTTCGGAAAGCAGTATGGATTCGGTCATGCTCCGCAATCCAAATCTGATTATAGCCGGACGACCCATCCATAAATGATAGGGCCTCGTGACCGGTTGTAGCATCAATCATGACTTCCGTTATTGGCACCGGAAAGTCATCTTTAGGGCAGGCTTTATTCAGATCTCGGAAGTCAACATAAATCCGGATCTGTCCATTCTTCTTTTTCACAGGGACGATGTTCGCCAGCCATGTGGTGTACTGATTTTCTTCAACAAATCCCACATCAATGAGTTTGTCGACTTCAGCACAGATTTGGGTGATGAGCTCTGGCCTCATACGCCGCGGCGATTGCTTCACCGGCTCGGCTTCGGGGCTGATTGCTAGCTCATGTTGTGAGACATCGGGGCTTAGACCTGGCATCTCTTTGTAGGTCCAGGCGAAGCAATCCCGGTATTCTAGCAGCAGCTGGATGTACAGCTTTCGCTCTTCTGGGGACAGTTGGGCACTGAGGAAGGTGGGCCTAGGGTCCTCCTCATTTCCCAAGTTGACTTCTATTAGTTCGTCGACCGTGGCCTGACCTCCGTCTTCTATCTCCGGAGGTGCTGGTTGGAGGTCGACGAAGTCCGGAACACCATCTTGAGGGTCGAGCACTTCGACTTCCTCATCGGACATTGCCAGAGCTTCATGAGGTATCTTGTTTTCATATGCCAGCGGCCGTGTAGACCGTTCCATTAGCAAATCCACTATCGCTGCAGCTCCCAAAGGTGAGAGAATAGCTTCAGTGTTCGTAGATGGGGTTGCAGCCATGACGGGCCGGTAGTTGTTTGCTGCTGGGCTTGGACAGCATATTGGTCTTGTAGCAGAAGTTGAGGGAGTCTCGCCTTCTGGGGTAGTTACATCTTCTTCAGAAGTGTCTTTTTCTTTCCCGGTAACCGGTTCCCCTTGATTGGAGTTGTCCCAGGCTTCCCCGATTGGCAGAAAGGGTGTTGAAATTGTGATTAGTGGAGCCCCTGTAGAGGGAGAGACTCCTGCTTCTTGAATGTCTTCGGCTTCGCTGCTGCTAGCCGTATCAAATTTGGCTTGAAGGGCCGCTTCTTCAGGATGGACCTGCTCCCAGCACCGACAGGGAACCAGGGCCTCTATTGGTTGATTCATGGATGAAGCCAATTCAGCATGCTCGGCTTCCACCGGATATTCATCAAAGGTTGCCCCCAGAGGGCTATCTTCGGTGGGACAAAAGGCAGAGATAGTATCCACCTCATACCGCCCGCTATAATAGTATTCCTCCAGGGTGAAGCCCAGCCCTGGATGTTGAGAGACACGTCTCATTTCTTTGTCCAGATTTGCAGGATACCACATTTTCTGGAAAGCTTCTTTGCGCTTCTGAGGCTGATCAGGAGGGATGTGTTGCTTTTGGAACATTCTTGCCATCCTATCAGTTGTAAATGCCAGACCTTGGACGGGGACCGGCGGGTTGCTTATGTCTTCGGGGAGGCTGCAGTCTGTGTCTTCCCGGGTAGGATGTTCCTTGGCTGTATAGAACAGGCTGCTAGGTCCATCTTCTTGTGTCACCTCCCACATTTTGAAAGGTTCGACAGTAGTGTCGTCGAGGCCGAGGACTGGTTTAGTGAGGCCAGCTGGGACTCCGACACACTTGTGCTGTTGACTAATCAACACTTCTTTAACTTTGGGATATAATGCTGGGGGTGTCGCCCTTCCGACATTTCCAGAAGCTGTGATGTGGGAGACCGTCTTCGGCTTGACATATCCGCGTGGCGGTGGTGGATACCAACCATCACGCGATTTGTTCCTTGATGTTTCTGCGGATGTCTTGGCTTCCGAAACCTTTCGGGGAGACCCCGTGTACAAGTTGGCGTCTCCCAAGTGGCATTCAAATACCTCAAATGGGTGGAGATCGGCAAATATCCTCTCCTCCTTCCCTTGGAGACTGTATTTGATACATTGATGGAGCGTGGAGGGCACCACCATATTTTCATGTAGCCATGGACGGCCGAGTAGTGCTTTATAGGAGGTGCGAGAGTCGATGACGTGAAACTGCACCGTTGTAGTGAAATCTGCTAGGGTTAGCGTGAACTCTGCCACTCCCATAGACACTTCACATTTTTGGTTGAAGCCAGCGATACGCATATCCCCGACCTTTTCGAGATGCACATTGAAGTGGTGCCTCTCATATATTCTGTAGGGCAGAATGTTGACTGCTGCACCTGGGTCGACCAGGATCCAGTTCAGCTCTCTCCCATTCAGGTGCCCCTTCAGGTACAGTGGCCTGTTGTGGCTAGCAGTGGGTAGCAGCATGTCTTCTGGAGAGAAGGTCATACTGGCTTCAGGCATGGCTTCAGCTATGCAGGCTTCAAAATGAGCAGGCGTCTGCAGAGTGTAGACACGCCAAAATTGACATTATTTTGAGTATATTTCATATCGCTCTGCGATGCCCCATTTGACCCTCAAATCAGCTTATTTGAGTGGTTTTCCCACTTTTCTTGAATTTCTCCTATTTTTCCCCATTTTATCTCATTTTCCTATTTTTTCGGATTTCTTGGGCATTTATCTCTATTTTCTGAATTCACGCCCTCATCAGGGGCGTGTTTTTGAAACACGCCCTGGTCTAGGGCGTTTATTTCCCATTTTATCTATTTCTCCCCATTCTATCTATTTTATGAATTTTATGAATTCACGACCTGGGTAAGGGCGTGTTTTTATTAAAACACGACTTGTACTAGGGCGTTTCTTAAGAAAGGACGACCACACTTGAGGGCGTCAATTCTTTTGGTTTGACCGACTTCCCCATTTGAGCTCTTGAAATTAACGCCCTTCCCAGGGGCGTGTTTTTGAAACGCGGCTTTGATTGAGGCGTGTTTTTCATGTTTCAAATATGGGGAGTTTTCATTTCTAAAAATTTGGTCTTGAGAAACGCCCTTGTGCAGGGCGTGTTTTTGAGAAACGCCCTAGGGTAGGTCGTCAATTCTTAAATTAACGCCCTGACCTAAGGCGTGTTTCACCTTCTGGCTTCGCAGCCCTTTCCCCAGAGAGTCCTTGCCTCGTTAGACTCCTCCTCTATTTGGGCTCTTGCTGTTCTTATCCATTCCTCCTTTAATCTCTTCCCTTCTTATCACCTTTTCCTAACCTATTAATAGAGGCTCTCGCCTCTGTTAAGGGGTTGGTTCCGATAATTTTTATTCTCCCCTGCGTTCTTCTTCTTTTTTCTTCTTTTCCCCTTTCTTCTGTCTTCTACGTGTCTCCTTCTTTTTCTATTTCTTCTTCGGATTCCTCTTCTTCCGGACGCCCCTTTTCTTCTTCCTCCCTTTCTTCTTCCTCTTCTTCTGTCTCCTTCTCTTTTTCTCTTTTTTTCTTCTCACAGGGTGCCGCTGCTGCATTGGCTAAGGAGGGGCTCCCTCTCGCGACCAAGCTTTCATCTTCTGAAGCCTCTCCCCCTTGAATATCAAAGCCACAAGCACAGGATCCTCTTTCCCCTTTTATCCCTCTTTTATCCTATTTTATTAGATTCATGGCATATATGCATGCATGTTCATACACTTTTTTTTCCATCTCAACCACGTTGAGAAACTCCCCTTAGTGCACTCTTGCACTCTTTCCCCTCATTTTTTTATATTTTTTATGCATCCATCATCTTTTACCTACCCTTTTGCATAGGGGTTTAAGGGCAATCCCCTTAAGGTGTGTTCTTGCACATGCTTTCATGTTCATATATTTTTATTGAATTTGATGCTACACTCACCATATTCTAATCCATATTTTTATTGGTGTTTGTCTTTTTTTTTGCAAGGGTAATTAATTGAAGAACTCTCTTCGTCGGCCGGCCGATTTGAAGAGAAAGGAAGCACTCACATCCCCGCATATTTGAGGTATTTTGCGATCATCTCCCCATATTATTTTCCACTTGAGACCCTCGCGTCTCTGGCGATCACATCCTTTCCCCATTAGCACCTCGTGCTATTTTATTACTTCTTATTCATTATTATTTTTATTTTTATTCTAAGTGTGGATTTTAATCCGAATCTACAAATTGGCGATCACGGTGGGACCCTTTGTGTTCTTCTTTCATTACCCCTTTCCCCTTAGGCACCCGCGCGTGCCATCTCCCCTATTGCACCCTCGGTGCGTCTCCCTTTTGTGCCCCTTGGGCACCCTCCATTGGTTTTACACTCTCCCCTAAGTGATTGGTCAGTTTGTTGATTTTTCTTTAAAAAATTTCCACTTATCTAAAATTCTTGATGAGCACGCTTATTTTATTGATTGCCATGATGCTGTGATTGAGTGTTAATATTGCTGGCCGTGAAGGTTTCCTGGAGAAAGTGAATTCACGCCTCTGGAAGAGGCGTTTTTATTGATTTAACGCCCTAACCAAGGGCGTATTCTGAATATTTTACGCCCTCTGACAGGGCGTTTTCCAGCGTACTTCCGGGCTTTCTTGCTTTATATTGCTGCCTGTGAATTCACGCCCTACTACAGGGCGTCTTTTACTTGATTAGCGCCCCAAGTCAGGGCGTGTCTTTGGAATCGACGCCCTCTGGACAGGGCGTCCTTTTATGGATAGCGCCTAACCCTAAGGCGCGTTTTAATCTGCCCCTGGGCCCCCACGTTGATTCACGGCAGTCACACCGTCGTTTCTTTGGCTAGTAGCGCCCCCTGACAGGGCGTGTTTTTACTGTGGGTTTCCACAACCCTTCCCGTGGGTGATATTTCATGCTTATATTTCATATTGATTGATATTATTGTGGTTGGCCTGTTTACCCCATTGCATTCTTTCATTCATTTGCATTTTTGGTTTGGGAGCCCCCTCCTCTTCATTAGGATCCACACACCCTCTTGGAATCGGGACGACCCTCCATTGAGCATTCCGTCTCTTTGGACTGGAAATCCCTTTTCCAAGCCTCCTTAAGTCCCCGCACCCGTGGATTCCCTCACGGACGCCGGGCAGGTTGTACCCTTTTGAAGTCCCGAGTTAGTTGGCCTATACGGTGAGAGAGGGTTCCTAGTTGGCATTGAAGTTCAAATCATATTGAAACTAGGTTCCCCCCTTTGTGTGAATCATTCAAAACTTTATTAAAATTCATTAATTCACCAAGGATCAAACATAAAAATCAAGGTAACCATTCCAACTTGTGTGCTTCTTTCCATATTATTGAGAATTTTGATTATATAATGGCTCACCATGATAGAAACATGTTCAATTCAATTCATGAGGATGCACAACCTAGCACTTCTTATCCTCAATTTCAACATGTTAATCATCATCCTTCTCACCATTCTTTCAAGGGACCACGTCCCCATTCTTATGGTCATGCCCAACCCATGGGCAATGTCCATTCTTATGGTCCCCCTCCTCAAGTTCGAGCCACTACTCCCTCGGGATCCTCTCGTCCCAATGATGAGAAGGTCTCCCAGATCATTCATGCATTAGATCATCTTACCCCTCAACAGATCCAAGCCCTTAAGGCTGCCGTTGAGGGTGCATCTCCTTCATCTCTCCCTCCTTCCAATTCTATTCGGGTGGCCCATCACCCATCTCCCTCCAATTCTACACGGGTGGCCCATCACCCACCTCCTCCTTCCAATCATATTCGGGTAGCCCATTACCTATCTCCCCCTATTCATTCTATTCGGGTGGTCCGACACCCGCCTCCTTCTATTCCTCCTCCCTCACGGCCCCGAGGCCCATTTATTCCTTGCAATCCGGCCCGTCCGGTTTCTTTTACGGGTCATCCCGTCAACTCCCCTCCACGGCCTTTTTATGCGGCCCCTCCTCCTTCAAGGCCCTGCCAACCCTCTATTGTTCATGTTACTCCCCTCCAGCAAAACGTCTTGGATAAGATTGCTTCTATGGAGGAACAATTAAAGAGGGTCACCGCTCCTCCTACTCCGGTTAATCCTCTCTATGCGGCTTTGGATGACATTACAAAAATGGAGAGAGAATGGAAAGATAGGATGGACGACTACGGCGTTGATATTCCAAGTGAGCAAGAGCCGGCATTTGAAGAATCTGAGGCAATATACGAGGATGATGAAGCTCCGCAGGCACCCCTTCCGAGTTTCCTTAACTCTCCTCTTTCCCCACTTTCATTCGATGAACCCCCTGCTCAGGAGGAAACCACTCCTAATTCAACCCCTGTTTACGAGACTAGTTGGTGTTATGACGATGGGTCGATATTCCAATCGCCCGCGCCGGCGCCTATTGAGTCTCTTCCCATTCCCACTCCCACTCCTAACATCGCTCGCCCTGTCCGGCATTTCCTACGCACCAAACCTTCACCCATTAATCCTCCACCAATTACACCTCCCCCCATGATGCCATTAGCCTCCACCTCGGCCTCCACTTCCCCAATTTCCCCACCATTACCCTCCATTATGCCTTTAACCCCAAAACCCACTTTGCATATTCCACCATTCAACCCTTTACCCTTACCCGTGGCTAATCCCGAGCAGGATCCACCCCTTTTTGCACCCGAGCCAATCCCAACTGCTTCCGAGCAAAGGGAGAAACTCGACGTGTTTGAACCCCCGCTTACGCTCACCCATTTGCCAACGCCTTCCATTATACCTCCACCATTCATGAAGCCTTCCGCCTCTGCCTCACCTCCCTTTACTACTCGGAAGGGGAGCGCTGCTATAAGTACTTGCGCCAAGGATGATCAAGAGCCGGGCAAGAAGGATTTGGCCGTGGCTATGCCGTTCAAGATACAGGAATTCATTTGCCGGATGCCAATCCGGGTTATTGTACCGAGCACGATTGAAGAGGCTAAGCCGCTGCCCTTGCTCAGAGGAGAATGCCGGGCGTTGATGTCGTCTAAGGGCCGGGCAGGGCACCCCTTGTTCCTACTTTCGAATTCCAAATTCATTATTCCTTACAAGGGGCGAATGCCCATTTTGCTCAACTTTCCATATATACCACATTCAATGGGCAACACGATGCTTCCCGTTCCAACTCCCCAACTCCCTCACATCGTTGATCTTTGCCTTCCAAGGGAGTTGCCACTTATTGAAGCTCCTCTTATGGGGCCAATTGGCTACACACTTTCACTGCCGTGGAGGGGCAGTTATCTTGGCGCTAAGGGGCCATCTCCTATTTGTTCCATCTTCTATTCATCCATTTCCACCACCTTTTATTCATGGGCCATTCCCAGGGTTAGGAGGAGGATCTCATCCTCTCGCCCTTCACATTCTTCATATTCTTTGCATTCATTGCATTCATCGTATCCATCCCATTGCATGCATTTGCACCTCCTGCTTCCCGGGTTTCCAAACCCGTATCTTCCCCGCCTTCCGGCACCTCCGGATATTCCGCACTTCCCATCTTATTCATCTTCATCTTTTTATCCACTATCCCTGGGGCATCGCGTCCCTTTTCCTGCCATCTCCCTGGAACCTCCAGGAATTTTATCCCTCCTCTTTGGGCATCTCGCCCTTTCTGATTCTATTCCTCCGGAACCTCCGGACTTTCCCCTCGGGCATCGCGCCCCTTTCCACTTTCCTCCTCCGGAACCTCCACACTTTTCCCTCGGGCATCGCGCCCCTTTTCATCTTCTTCCTCCAGAACCTCCGGACTTTCCCTCGGGCATCGCGCCCCTTTCCATTCTCTTCCTCCGGAACCTCCGGACCTTTCTCTCGGGCATCGCGCCCTTTCCACCTTCCTCCTCCGGAACCTCCAGATTTTCCCTTGGGCATCGCGCCCCTTCTCATTTGCTACCTTCGGAACCTCCGGATTTTCCTCCTGATCCTCCTTCATTCCTCTCTCTTGGGTATCGTGCCCCTTTCTATATTCTTCCTCCGGAACCTCCGGATCCTCCACCTGATTGTCTCCATCTTTTCCCCGGGCATCGTGCCCCTTTCCATTTGCTTCCTCCGGAACCTCCGAATTCTCCGTCTTATTCTCTCTATCATCTTCCAGGGCATCGTGACCCTCCTGATTTCATTCCTCCGGAACCTCCAGACCTTCCATATTTCCTTCAATTCATCTTTTTGCTCCTCCGGGACTCCATATCTTTTATTCTCTTCTTCCTTTTCCGTCATCTTTTTCATCATCTTTTTCCCTATTTCTCCTCAGGGCATCGCATCCCTTCTTTCAATATTCCTCCGGAGCCTCCGGATTCCTCCTATCATGATTCTTCTCCTTTACCTCCGGACCCTCCGGATCCACCTCTTTCCATCTACCAATTTCTTCTTCTAATTCCTCCTAATTCTGGGTCCGACCCAACTTCTTCCACATCCACTGCCTTGGGCATCTGCCCTTTCTCCCATTGCTTCCGAGGCTTTAGTCCTCACCCCTCTTCTTGATTTTCCGCTTCTTCTGTAGACTGTTCCATGTGATCAGGGTCTCCGCGCCTTAGTGAGGGAGTTCTAGCCCTCGCGTCTTTTCCTTTTCTCCTTATTCGTCTGAGTCTGGTTTGAGCACCACTCATTCTTGTTAAGCCACTTTCAAATCCTTTGCTTCCAATCCTTTTGACTGCCAAAGAGGACAAATCCCATGATGATCAACCTCTCGCAGCAGCTGCTTCTACAGAGGTTGCAAGGTAACATATTGGCGTAAGTAAGCATTTTTATGATATCATTTCCTCATTACTTCACGCATGATATTCAAAATGAAGTGCTTCTTAACGAGATTAAGAGTGGTGTTTTAAACCTTTATCTTAGGCTTTTGTTTAATTAAATCACTCTCAAAAGAGTCTTTAGACTTTCTTTCGCAGCACCTTTGGTTAATAAGAACCCGCGCTGGGAATTCTACATTCTCTCCCCGCTTGTTAAGAGTACCCCTTAGCTGGGCATTCCACACACTTCACGGCGTCCTTAGCCGGCTCCTTTGGTTAAAACACCGTTCCTACTTTGGCCATGCCATGAGAATTTCTGAAAGTCTTTTTCTTTCTTTACTCGGCCGAATGCAGGTGCAAGAGGTTGACGGATGAGATGACCAACCTTGGTAATCCCCAATACGAGAGGAGTCTCAAATAGGGGCAGTCTTGACCCAAAATTAATATGAGTTTTCATATGAGTTTCATGATATACATCTCGCCAAAAGGGCTATTATGAAAATCAAGTCAAAATCTCGACAAAAGCAAAATTGTGAATTATGGCATGACAAGAGTGGCAAAGTCCCCGCAGGGAAAACCCTGGTCGTATGCATGTCAAGGGTCTAAAAATCAAAGGCACAAAGCCCCAGCGCAACAGACTACCTCTTTGAGGGTTAAAACCTTGGAAGGAAATCAAATCCTGATATCTCCCATCCTGCTTTAAGTTTGTCCCCAATTATTCTTCTCTTCTCCCTCCAAGACCGAATGTTTCTCGGGTATGGCCTTGGTAGGGGCATCGTTAATCAAGGGCAGTCAGTTATAAGGCGCCACCCTTTCAATGCACGCCCGGCTTTGGGCAGTTTTAAGCAAAAAGGGAGGAAACGAGGACCCCTAGCCAGTGGTTCAAAAACACCCTTTGATGCTGCTTTAGCAATGTCTAACCAAAATCTCCACAAAAATTTGAATATAACCAAAATCTCCACAAAAATTTGAATATTTCCAAAATCTCCACAAAAATTTGAATATTTCCAAAATTCCACAAAAATTTGAATATTTCCAAAATCTCCACAAAATTTGAATATTTCCAAAATTCCACAAAAATTTGAATATTTCCAAAAACTCATAAAAATTTGCATATTTCCAAAATCCAAAAATTTTGCATTGTATTTTCTGATGGTGTTTTGCAGGAATAACTTTCCAAGGACCAGGAGCACGGGATGAGTCCTCTCTCCACTCATTGCTATCAATCTATTGATTCTTTCCCAATATTCTCATGACATGCCACCCTGGGCATCTTTTTTTGATTATCATCTCCTCATATCTTTTTGGTTATATCTTCTGATTATCATCCTGATTATTCATCTCGAGATCTTTCAATCAACTCCTGCTGATTTCTCTTAATTAATTCTGCCACTGGGCATTATATCACTCTGATCATCCAAATCTTGATTAGCCAAGATTGTCATCCTCATGACGAAACAATAAACAATGATGATTTGCAATGCCATGATTTCATTCATGCTATACATGCTGTAATTGATGCTTTGATGATTGCTATGCTTAAATGCCTCATTCATTGCTTGTTATCTTTTATATCTTGGCTAATGAATTTTGAGCGCAGGATAAGAAGCTCTTGGTCCCACCGACTGGGCATCATCATCCAAGCCCCACGGTGCTTGCAGCTCATTTCTCAGTTCCCATGCTTATTGATATCACCATCTCCTGTATGCATTTTTACTATATGTTACATACGCTACTAGATTATATCAAGGACCTTGTGGCTTTGGTAAATCTGGGATTTGAGTTCCCCTTCATCAAAAACAATGATGATTCCAGAGAAGTCTTAGTCATACGGATAGGCCGTTGAGCCGTCCAAGACTGGGGACGATGGTTCCCTCTTTGCGAGTTGGTGCGTGGATAAACGGGCTTCGGCTTAGTATCAGCTCGCGAAATTGGTTTCTTGACCCAGTCTTGGCAGTTTAACAATATTATCCTTGATTATATTATATTTTTATTTGATTTATTTTTCCCTTTAAACCCAGCATGCATTCATGTAGGACTTTGAAACAATTGTTGAAAAATCATTTTGATAAGCTGATGTTGAGAGTTGAATTGATCTTAATCTTTCCCGATATGAGATTTTCATTGCCGAATTGAGTCCTCAGTTCGTTTTGTCGCTGTTTTGGGTCTTTTCTCGAGAGCTCCTTGTTTGGATTTTTATCATCTTATTGTCCAACTTTCCCCTTGATCCACCTTGGCTGCAGCACGTCCACATTGGCTGGTAACCGCTCCCCAATGGTGAAATCTACAGGTTTGTGACCTGGGGTACTTCCACCGCGCTGGAAGTTGATCATTTTATTTTATCTCCTTCGTGCACCGCGTGCACATCTCCCCTTTTATCCAAACATTGTTGACTTCGTTGAATTTCCCGAGATTGCTTCATCTCGAGCTTTTGATTTCATTCTCATCAAGTGATGTTGATTGCGTGTCTCATCACACACCTTGGCATCTACTTTTCAGTTTGCTCTGCTCCCTTGCAAAGCAGACGCCAAGGCGGGGCAGCTGTAGACACGCCAAAATTGACGTCATTTTGAGTATATTTCATATCGCTCTGCGATGCCCCATTTGACCCTCAAATCAGCTTATTTGAGTGGTTTTCCCACTTTTCTTGAATTTCTCCTATTTTTCCCCATTTTATCTCATTTTCCTATTTTTTCGGATTTCTTGGGCATTTATCTCTATTTTCTGAATTCACGCCCTCATCAGGGGCGTGTTTTTGAAACACGCCCTGGTCTAGGGCGTTTATTTCCCATTTTATCTATTTCTCCCCATTCTATCTATTTTATGAATTTTATGAATTCACGACCTGGGTAAGGGCGTGTTTTTATTAAAACACGACTTGTAC
Organism: Amorphophallus konjac; assembly: GCA_022559845.1. NCBI lineage: Eukaryota > Viridiplantae > Streptophyta > Magnoliopsida > Alismatales > Araceae > Amorphophallus > Amorphophallus konjac. The sequence goes on along the minus strand of JAHNEJ010002457.1, from coordinate 150,097 downwards.
TAGGGCGTTTCTTAAGAAAGGACGACCACACTTGAGGGCGTCAATTCTTTTGGTTTGACCGACTTCCCCATTTGAGCTCTTGAAATTAACGCCCTTCCCAGGGGCGTGTTTTTGAAACGCGGCTTTGATTGAGGCGTGTTTTTTCATGTTTCAAATATGGGGAGTTTTCATTTCTAAAAATTTGGTCTTGAGAAACGCCCTTGTGCAGGGCGTGTTTTTGAGAAACGCCCTAGGGTAGGTCGTCAATTCTTAAATTAACGCCCTGACCTAAGGCGTGTTTCACCTTCTGGCTTCGCAGCCCTTTCCCCAGAGAGTCCTTGCCTCGTTAGACTCCTCCTCTATTTGGGCTCTTGCTGTTCTTATCCATTCCTCCTTTAATCTCTTCCCTTCTTATCACCTTTTCCTAACCTATTAATAGAGGCTCTCGCCTCTGTTAAGGGGTTGGTTCCGATAATTTTTATTCTCCCCTGCGTTCTTCTTCTTTTTTCTTCTTTTCCCCTTTCTTCTGTCTTCTACGTGTCTCCTTCTTTTTCTATTTCTTCTTCGGATTCCTCTTCTTCCGGACGCCCCTTTTCTTCTTCCTCCCTTTCTTCTTCCTCTTCTTCTGTCTCCTTCTCTTTTTCTCTTTTTTTCTTCTCACAGGGTGCCGCTGCTGCATTGGCTAAGGAGGGACTCCCTCTCGCGACCAAGCTTTCATCTTCTGAAGCCTCTCCCCCTTGAATATCAAAGCCACAAGCACAGGATCCTCTTTCCCCTTTTATCCCTCTTTTATCCTATTTTATTAGATTCATGGCATATATGCATGCATGTTCATACACTTTTTTTTCCATCTCAACCACGTTGAGAAACTCCCCTTAGTGCACTCTTGCACTCTTTCCCCTCATTTTTTTATATTTTTTATGCATCCATCATCTTTTACCTACCCTTTTGCATAGGGGTTTAAGGGCAATCCCCTTAAGGTGTGTTCTTGCACATGCTTTCATGTTCATATATTTTTATTGAATTTGATGCTACACTCACCATATTCTAATCCATATTTTTATTGGTGTTTGTCTTTTTTTTTGCAAGGGTAATTAATTGAAGAACTCTCTTCGTCGGCCGGCCGATTTGAAGAGAAAGGAAGCACTCACATCCCCGCATATTTGAGGTATTTTGCGATCATCTCCCCATATTATTTTCCACTTGAGACCCTCGCGTCTCTGGCGATCACATCCTTTCCCCATTAGCACCTCGTGCTATTTTTATTACTTCTTATTCATTTATTATTTTTATTTTTATTCCTAAGTGTGGATTTTAATCCGAATCTACACAGAGCAGTAATGATTACCTGTCGGGTTTCTTCACTCAAGGAAAGAATTTCCCAGATTGTAAATCGAGCGGGGAGCTTCTTGAGCAGCTTCATTATTCGGCTCCCGGCTCGGACATTGGAGAGCTTCATCTCCTCAATCCACCGATGCTTCGGTAGGTTTTGATTTGTGGGCCCTGACGGACCCGCTTCGTCTTCCTCAGATTCGGCACCCTTCTGGTTGGTACCGGCTTCTGGGCCTTCTTTATTTGTTGCCACAGGCAAGTTCCATCTGCATTTGCATCCCCAGGGGATTGCACTAGCTGCAAGTGGATGGACCCGGGTGTAGGGTTAGCCTCTTGACAGGGCTGTTTCCCCTTTGACATCTTCATAAATTCAAGAAATGAGGGGACAGCCTTGCCCCCGCTCTTGTTGTATAGACCGGATGGAGGAGGGATTTGAACTCCCTTGACCTCCGGCGGAGGTGTCTTGTAGGTTTGTTCCCCTCTGAACACAATATTGTGGTTTGGTGGGGGTTGGCGCCCCCATTTTCGGCCTGACCGCGTGGCATGTGCAGCAGTGGCGGCCTCGACCTTGCTTTCCCCAGTGTGGGGTGTAAAGCATATTTCTTCTTCTTCCTCTTCCCCGGGTAGGTTGAAGAGGGCTAATAGTGTATTACAGGAGACAACCTGTGCTTTATTGGCGCCAGCGGCCTTTCTTTTCTTCTTCTTTTGCTTCTTTTTCCTTTTTGCTTCTGCGGGCACCTGCCCCCAGAATAGACTGCTCGCTTCAGGGGGTGCTGCTTCAGCTTCCTCCGTCTGCTTGAGTGAGAGTTGCTCCAGCTCCTGCCATGGGACGTAGTCCCGTACGAGCAGGGGTTTCAATTCGGGCTGTACATATTCATCTAGCCCTTCAATCAGGTGTTGCAGTCGAAGGACCCCGGGGTTGGTTTCCTTGACCACTGGCAGGGGAGTCTGTCTCCTTCTGTTGGGTGCATGTATTCTGATAGCTGCAGATGGAGTAATCCACGTAGGCGCTATCACTGGCGGAGCAGGCCGGGGCGTGACGCCACGGATATGTGCCCCCTCTTTTGGGCAGGGTGCCCTCTTCTTATTGTGCTTCACAGGGACGGGCTGCCACCCTTGCTGTTCTTTCACGGGCTCCAGGAAATGGATTTCGTAGGTGCTCCGTGTGCTTGCTTCAGAGATCTCCTCAGGTAGTGCCTGGTAGAGGGAGACCATGTTGACTGTCGTCCTTCTGGGAGGAGCTTCATGTGGCTGAGGAGGGTCTACTTTGTATTCTCCCAGCTCTATTTCATTCTTCTTCACCATCCCCTCGATGACGTCTTTGAAAACATAGCAGTCTTCGATTGAATGTCCCAACATTTGGTGGTAGGGGCAGAATCTCGGACTGTCTTTTCTTTTCAGGTCTTCTGGTCTCCTTGGCTCAGGCAGAGTGACCATGTCGTATTCCGTTACCCAGTCGAACAGGATGCGAGTTTTATCCTTAGGAAAGGAATAAACCTTCTTCATTTTGTCCCTCAGCGAAGGACCCTCTTTGTCATCTGGAGCTTTTGCAGGTTGCGGGGGAGCCGCTTTCTTGCCTTTCTCCTTTTGTTGTTCGAATGCCTTGATATCAAGCGCATTCGCTTCTTTGGGTGTGGGGCGCCGCTCCGCAGTCTTGCCTTTCTGGGCTATGCTGGCAGCTGATGCCGGGGTAGGTTTGGCTAGGAAAGCCTCCACCTCGGCCACCACATTATTCAGCCGGTCAAACGACCGTATTTCCATCCCAATCATCTTCTCAAGGACCTCTCTCCTGAGATTTTGTTTGCATATTTGTACAGCGTCCTCCTGATGCGGGGGCCGCTTGCATCTCATTCCGAGGTTCCTCCACCTCGTAATATAGTCAAGGGCTGTCTCATCTGCCCTCTGTTTTGTCGAGTAGAGTTCGGCCACTGTGACCTCCCTCTCTGTGACATGAAATCTTTCTCTGAACTTCCTCTGCATATCCGACCAGTCATTAATTGACCCGGCCGAGAGGCTGGAGTACCATTCAAATGCGAGTCCCGTCAGCGAGGACCCGAAGAATTTCAGCATATATGACTCGTCGGCGGCAAGATCACCCATGACGGTTATATAGTAAGCAATGTGCTCTTTAGGGGAACCTTTCCCGTTGAATTTATCAAATTTGGGCGGCTTGTTGACTCCCGGGGGAAGTCGTCTGGCTGCATGATGTTGCGGGTAGGGCACCTGATAGGCATCGAATGCGACATAGTCGCCTTCACTTTTCTCTGCGAGCTTCAGCTCGATCATCCTTTCCACCACCATCCGGTTCACGACCATGGGGTCGACTGGCTCCGGATAGAAGTGTGCTGGCTGCAGGTAGGGGGTGATCAGGGTGGTCGCCTGTGGAGGACGCAGCAGCGGGGGTGTTGGGTGCACCTGGGGAAGCACCGGAGGTAGCAGCGGCTGAGGCTGTGGCGGCCGCTGTTGTGCAGTCGCCATGCTTGGCTCTGACGGCTGAGGCAGTGTATAGAGCGGTGGAGGATCGTCACGACGAACCGCTCCCCGGGATGATTCGCCCTGGACTTCGGGCGGTTTAGAAGCTGATGAATGTTCAATCTTCTCTATCAGCTGCTTCTTCAGGGAATCTATCTCCCGTTGATATTTTTGCAGTAGCATCAAGATTGATGGATCTATGGAGGTGGGGATACCCTCTGTTGTCTCCCCAGACGTACCCTCAGGCAGAATGTCGAGGAGAATGTCATCTTCTTCTTCGTCCGCCGTCACCACATTGGCGGTCAGGACGGGGACCTTGTCATCCCAATGGGAATAGGTTTGGGGTTGTTTCCCTTTCAGCATCATCAGAAGCCCTCTTGCTACTTCTGTCCTGCGGGTGCTCAGCCCCGGCCGTGCGGCCAATAGGGCCAATTCTTGGGGGTCTTCAGGAAGCTCCCCATATCGGCTGTGGACACCAGCCATATTGCAAGTAAAAACCTGCATTCTTCTCCTTTGTCGATAGACCCTCCTTCTAGCCTGCTGCGGGAAGGTCAGTCTTTCAAACACGGAGATTCTTCTTCTTTCTTCCTGCTCAGGGAAGGCTTCATCGGCTTCGCTCTCGAAACCGTCATTATGTCCATTGTCGTCAACCGACGACACCATCATTTTATCTCTTATTCCTTCTCCACTTGCCGTTGGCGGGCAGTATTCTTCTTCAGTGGCGACTGTCTGCATCAGCCGCTGCTGTCCGAGTGAGGGGTTGCCCAATCCTTGGAAGTAGTTCCTGACCAAGCAGGTCATCTCTTCTCGACCCCGCTCTTGATGTAGTACGGGGGATAGTGGTCGACCTCCAGCAGGAGGGACATAGGCCAGTCGAGCTCTGTCGGCTGGATGTTGGAATCTGCGTCCCGCAGCAGGGACGTTGGCTTGACGGGCCGCAGCCCGGAAATTTCTGTGGCGCGGAGGATCCGCAACCATCTCCTCTTCTTCCTTCGGGGGCAGACCCCTGTTTCTTCTTACTTCTGCCACTTCGTCGACAAGACGGCGGCAGATGAGTGTAGATTGGTGAGCAGGTCGGGTCCGCTTGGGAACCCACACTTGTCTAAATCTCTTCGGCTTGAACGCCGGGTTTCCTTGGCCATGGTGGCCGGCTTCTTCTATTTCTGCCCTTCTTCCAGCAAGGGCTTGGTAGGTATTGCGAACAGGCACGTTGGGGATGACTCGATCTGGAGCCGTCCGTGAAGTGCGCCCGTCGAGGAAGACACGCATGCCTCCCACCAGCATTGACTTCCCGGACTGAGATATAGTTCCGGTAATCACCGCAGTATTCTTGCGGGCCTGGCGACGCTGACGTCCTCCAGGGTGTTTGTTGGTGATGGCGGGGTGCATCCCACGTACAACGTGGTGCACCATACAGCTAGCGGCCGGAGCCGGATTCTTGTGCAGGCTGCTGCAGCGGGGAACCTTCAGAGGCTCCGCTTCCTTCACGGCTTTCTTGGCAGTTTCGGGGGCTTCGACCTCCAGGATATCGACGAAGGCCAACCCCAAGAAGTTGGGGAAGCCTACAGCGGCAGGGAAGCTGCCGAATTCCATGGGCACCGCCAGGTACCCTTGCGCGTGTCCGGCGACGATCGAAGGACCGAAGCCAACGCCGGTGATTCCGTGAGTTGTCATTGTTTACCTGAAAAGACAACACGGCGATAATCAGTAGCTTCTGGGAGGGCCTCGAAGCCCATTATCTCGGCAAAGAGATGAAAGGTGACACTGGTCCCACCGGGCGTGCCAGACTGTTTCGACCGTCTTTTCCTTCGTTTCTTTTCGTTGGTATTTTTCATTCATTTATTTCGCGGGTCGATCAATCAATTGACTAACTAGTAATCAACTGACTGATTGACGACGCGGGCGTGCCAGTCACATGAGTGACGATTTATGATGCGCTCATTCTGACCCTTATCGGGCGAGAGTGAGGTTCGGTCGGGACCAGCAGTCCGCCATACCGTAAAGGCTATGGCGTTAATTACATCCCCCACGAGGAGGGAACACCTTTGATTAGTTGCCGAGATAGCGGGCTGTCGAGGCCGGAATAAAAGATACAGAGCATGCGAACAATCATGCAAGATGTCATGACCGAATACGCAGGGTTTATTGAGGTGGGGCCTGGTACATGGCGGAGTACTTAGGCCCGAAAGCCGCCTTCACGCGTGACAAGGTTTCCGGTCAGGCATAACCCGGCCTTCTGACAATGTCATTTGATATACCAAGGGTGCACCCACTCGGGCATACATTAATGAGACACGAATGCTTGGGCCAAATCATGATGCCAAAGATTCGAGACATATCAATTCAAGCTTGAAAAGCTAGTTTATTCAATTTATTCAATCAAAGAGCTTATGAAATTCCATGATTAGTATGAGAAATCATCCCATGAATGGGAAAAAGGATTAGAATTATGCGATGACACGACTCGGAACGAAACCGGTGCAGTGCATGCGAAGAAACGGGTTGGAATGGTTAAAACGGCGCCCTGAAACGTAGGTAAAAGGGGTTAAAACGGCGCGGTCAAACGTAGGTAAAAGGGGGAAAAGCCGTTAAAACGGCGCGGTGGAAGGTAGGGGCGCGCCGGGGAGGGCGCGCCGGATAGGGCGCGCCGCTTTAGGCCGCGCCGTTTTAACGCGTGATCGCGCCGTTTTAGCCCGATTTCGCGGAAATCGAGATTCTGTTGATTTATTTATGGATTTATTAGATTATTTTGGGGGGTTTGAGGACTTTATTGAATTGATTATTCATTGGATCGGTCCCAAACCGTTCAAAGCCAAGTCACGGGTTCGCGCGAGGTTCACACTCGAGCGCAGCAATTGTTCCGAGTTTACACTCGTTTGAGCCGAAATTTCGGCAGCATCTCCCCATCCTAAAGGATTTGTCGGGGAGAAGCGGAGGATGCTCACGTGGCGGAGCAAACCCCTAAATGCCGGGTGGCACAATGGCGGCCGGCGAAGACCCGAACGGAAAGGTAGAACCCCGAGGCATAGCCTGCTAGGGGCACCGAGTCCGTGGGCAACAGTGAGTGAATGAGGCGGCTCATTGTGGGAGCGAGAACCCCGAGGCAAGACTACAAGGGGCACGCGACCCGAGTCACCACAACGCTCGAATCGGGACGGCCGAGATGGGAGGAAAACCCCGAGGCAAGCCTACGAGGGGCACACGACCCACGGCCACCACAAAGCCCATAAAGGACCGTGGATTTAAGGTGTAGGGGATTAACCCAATTGATGTGTGCTCACTGGTTCTCAGAGACCCATTACCGGCAAATGGGCTCTTACAGACCGAGCGAGTTATTGTGAGAAATCAGGAGAATGTTCCCCCTCCCCGGATGCCGGAGTGATGCTATATAACACACTCCCATCAAGATGCTTATGACACGACAGGAAGCGGTATGAACATCGTTTGACGGCGACAGACAAACACACGAAGTGTCTGTAAACACATTAGAATGATAGAGCCCGTCGGGTCGAGCATGTCAATCGCCGGCACAATATGTGACCAGCACATAGCCCGGGGTACAGCTCTGTATACATATATACGGCATTCGGAAACAAACCCCATGAGGCTGGCCGTTGGACTATTAGGGACAATCCGAGAGATTCTCCCTGCCCCTCTGGCCTATGAAGCAGGGCACACAGGGGACAGTGAAGGGTCCTCATCTCTGGGCGGAGACAGACAGAGATATGCACACAAGTGCATCTCTGTTCGCAGAGCCAGTGGAGCGTTCAACACGAAATCCGGTTGTTGCATCGGACTTAAAGCAGGAGAGAACCCCAGGGAAAGGGGGGGGGACAGATGATTTCTATAGCCCGAAGGCACACCCAGCATCGGAGGAAACCAACTACCAGTGAATGCAGATACATATTAAATAGAGCGATCAGAGGTACACTCGCAAGAGGATGAGAGAGGGTACGCACGGGGCAGAAGACATTAGCAACGATAGACTTTCATTGATTCATGTACAACCCACATTCATACATATGCAGAGCACATGGATTCCGACGCCGTCGTTGTCGATCGGCAGCCGTTTCATTAACAGAAGAAAAGGAACTATTACAGTTGAAGCCAAAGCATAGCAGAGGAAAAGGTGAGAGAAAAAAGGGGGGAGGAAAGGCTCGTATCATCGCCCCTCCCCCGATCTCTCACTTACATTGTGCCAGAAAACAAAAACAAAGAAGAGCAGAGGGGTTAACCGGAAGAAAAAAACGGAGACCCGACCTCGGCAAACAAGCAGACGGTCTTCTTCTTCGACTCCAGGGGGCTCGGATGGAGCAGGATGTCGGCCGCCGGGAAGCTCAGACGGGGGACCTCTTCAGACGAAGAACCTCCTCCCCTTTTCCCTGGACCTCTCTCTTTCTTCTAATTCTCTTTTTTTTTCTCTTTAGATTCCGAGACCTCTCCGATCACTTTTTTTTCTCTTCTCTTTTTCTGTTGGCCTCTCTTCTCGGATAATCCCCCCGTTCCTTTTTTATGAAGGCAGGACATATATAGCCCTTTTGTTAAAACGGCGCGGTGGAGAGGGGTGCGCCGGGTTGAGGGCGCCGGGGAGCAGCCCCCCCTTGCTTTTGGCGCGCCGGATTGACGGCGCCGGGGAACAGCCCCTTTAGACTTTGCGCGCCGGATTGACGGCGCCGTTTTAAGCGGCGCCGTTTTAACCTGTTTGCCAGGCACGGCCAGGTCGGTGGGTCCGGGGATGGTTCCGGAGACTCCAGTTGACTGTTCCTCTCGTACTGGCTCTCGGGGAGCCTTGACGGGGTGTTGACGAAGCTCTTGACGCGACGAACGGCCTTGATCAGAACTTCGTGTGCTTCCGGTCCGGACACACGGGTGTCCCGTCGGTACGACTTTCGGCACTGTGATTGGTGCCTCTCATCAAGACGGACCTGTGTCTGAAGCTTCCTTGCAGGATGGCATTGCATCCTGGGTAATTCCGCCTTGAACGGCGATCCATCGGCCGCTAATGGCCTCACTAGGGTGAGAAGCCGAACCCGTGTCGGGTGATCGGGATCTTCTTGCTGACAGAACCTCCGGCCCCTTGTTGTGGATGGCCGAGGGCATTCTTCCTCTTTCGGAGAATCATAAGGTAGACCGTCGTCCTTGATCGGACGTCGGATGTGGGGTAGCGGCATGACAGAGTCGATGCCGGATCATTGGGCAGGCTTGATCGCACTGCCGGTTGGTTGCGGGTTGACTTTGACTCTCCTGAGGTGAGGTCCCCGGTGTTCCCTTCAAGGTGGCTTGGGGCTTCGTCAGCTCGAGGGACCCTTGATAAGTTGATTTTCATCGGCTTCTGTGCTTCAGTGGGCCGTATCATTCGTCTTTGCGGCTTGGTCGCCAGGGATCATATTTTGAGTGCCAACAGATGTTAGAATGCCGAAATTAAATTAATGAAATAAAATGGTCGCGGGAGATAACCCACCGCACCAGTTAGATGAGACCAACGCGAGGAACTGGTTCCGTCAACGGGGCTTAAACAGAAAGTAAATAACAAGAGAAGGGGAAGGGAAGTGTGATCGCCAGGGGCTGAGAGCCCCACAGGAAATGTCATGATCGCGTTCGCCGCCGAAGCGGGAGCAGTGCGGGTCCTCTCTTCCTCTTCGATCGGCCGGCCGACGAAGAGGGCCTTGCTTTGGTTACCCTGATTTTATTATTCTTTTTTGTGTTTTATCTTTTTGTTATTATATTTTTTGGGGTTTTGTTGCTTTTATTGTTTTTTTTATATTTTTATATCTTTTTTAAGAGAAAGAGGAGAAGGTAAAGAGAGAAATCGAGGGATGAATGTAGACACGCTAAAATTGACATTATTTTGAGTATATTTCATATCGCTCTGTGATGCCCCATTTGACCCTCAAATCAGCATTATTTGAGTGTTTTTTTCCCACTTTTCATAAATTTTCCCCTAATTTCCCCTATTTTTCCTTTTTTCCCATTTTTTGGGCATTTATCTCCCCTTTTATGATTTTTTGAAATTAACGCCTTTGGAAAGGGCGCTTTTTTGAATCACGACCTGACCTGGGGCGTTTCTTAAAGAAGTGACGACCGCTGGAAAGGGCGGCAATTCCTAGAATTATCCAATTTTCGAAAAGAATAAATGTTTGAAAAATGTTGAATCACGCCCTACCATGGGGCGTTTTTCAATTCACGCCTCTCCCTGAGGCGTCTTTCACAATTTTCAAATAAAAGAGATGTTTATTTCTAAAATTAATCCAGGAATAGACGCCCTTGTACAGGGCGTGTTTTGAATTAACGCCCTATGACAGGTCGTCAATTCTTGAATTGACGCCCTGACTAAAGGCGTGTTTTATCTTCTGTCTTCGCAGCCCTTTCCCCAGCGAGTCCTTGCTTCGTTAGATACCTGCTTGGTTTGGGCTCTTGCCCATTCTTATCATTTCTCTCTTGGGACTCTTGCCCATGTTTATCTCTTCCTCAACCTATTTAATAGAGCCATTGGCTCTGTTGTTTTGTTGGACTCCTCCTCTTCGGATCCCTCCTGTTCGACCCTTTTCTTTCCCCCTCCGTTTGCTTTTTCCTTTGTTCTTCTCTCTGTTTTACAGGTTGAAGGTGCTGCTGCTGTTTTTGTTGAAGGAGAAGACTTCCGTGCGCATCTTCATCTCTTCATCTTTTGAAGATTTCTCCTCGTCGAGAATATAAAGCCATCAGCACAGGCCCTTCTTCTTCTGTTTTCTTTTATTTTATGGTTTATTGCATCATACGTATATGCATGCATGCTCTTCCCCCTTTGATTTTTATTCTCAATGTGTTGAGACTTTCCCCATAGTGCAACTCTTGCACTCTTTCCCCTTTGTTCATATTTTTTTATTTTTCATGCATCCATCACATCATTCATTTCCCCATACCCTTTTTGCATAGGGGTTTAAGGGCCAACACCCACAAGGTGTGTTTTTAATCATGTTATTCATGGTCATCTATTTACTATGGATTTGATGCTACACACCATGTTCTAATTCAATTCTTTTGTGATGTTTGTCTTTTTTGCAAGGGTAATAAATTGGAGAACTCTCTTCATCGGCCGGTCGATTTGAAGAGAAAGGAAGCACTCACATCCCCGCATCTTTTGAGGTACTTTTCGCGATCATTCCTCCCATGTTCTTATTGATTATATTTTTGAGACCTAGCGTCTCTGGCGATCACACACTCCCCCTGTGCACCTCGTGCATATATTTTCCTCCATATTGATGATTATTGCATGTCTTTTCTTTGATATTTTTCTTAAGTGGATTATTCTAAATTAGAGATCCACAAATTGGCGATCACGGTGGGACACTTTGTGTTCTTTGTTTATTACCCTTTCCCCTTAGGCACCCGCGTGTGCCGTCTCCCCTATTGCACCCTCGGTGCGTCTCCTTTTGTGCCCCTCGGGCACCCTCCATTGGCTTTGCTTTCTTCCCTAAAGTGATTTGCCATTTTGTTGTCTTTTCCTTAGAATCTCCACTTATTTAAAATTCTTGATGAGCATGCTTATCCTGTTGATTGCCTTATTTATGTGGTTGTGAGTGTGCCTGTTTAATATTTCTGGCCGTGCTTCCTGAGGAATTAACGCCTCTGTCAGAGGCGCTTTTTCGATTTCACGCCCTAACTCAGGGCGTCTTATTCGTATTTTATGCCCACTGACAGGGCGCCTTCCAGCATATTTCCTGATATTTCTGGTTTTATTACACTGCCTGAGAATTCACGCCCTGCGCCAGGGCGTTTCTTTGTTGATTAGCGCCCCTCAGTAAGGCGTTTCTTTTGATTTGACGCCCTCGGTCAAGGGCGTCCTTTCCCCTTATAGCGCCTCACCCTAAGGCGTGTTTTTACTGTCGACCTCGCTTTGAGTCACGACAGTCACACTGTCGTGTCTTTTGTTTGTAGCGCCCCCTGCCAGGGCGTGTTTTTACTGTGGGTTTCCAGAACCCTTCCCGTGGGTGAGTTTTCATGATATTTCATATTGATTGATCATATTGTGTGGTTGGCCTGATTTCCCCTGTTGCATTCATTCTTTGCATTGGTTTGGGAGCCCCCTCCTCTTCATTAGGATCCACACACCCTCTTGGAATCGGGACGACCCTCCATTGAGCATTCCGTCTCTTTGGACTGGAAATCCCTTTTCCAAGCCTCCGTAAGTCCCCGCACCCGTGGATTCCCTCACGGACGCCGGGCAGGTTGTACCCTTTTGAAGTCCCGAGTTAGTTGGCCTATACGTGGTGAGAGAGGGTTCCTAGTTGGCATTGGAGTTCAAACCATATTGAAACTAGGTTTCCCCCCCTTGTGTGAATCATTCAAAACTTTGATAAAATCCTTAATTCACCAAGGTTCAAACAAATCAAATCAAGGTAACCATCTCTTTTATGTGCTTCTTTGCATATTATTTTGAACTTTGATTGCATGATGGCTTACTATAAATAAGATAACATGTTTAATTCAATTCATGAGGATGCACAACCTAGCACTTCTTATAATCCTCACTTTCAACATGTTCAAAATTCTCACCATACTTTCAAAGGACCACGTCCTCACTCTTATGGTGTTGCCCGACCCTTGGGCAATGTCCAATCCAATGGTCCTTCAACTCAATTTCGAGCCACTATTCCCATTAAGCCCTCTCGTCCCAATGATGAGAAGGTCTCCCAGATTTTGCATGCATTAGATCATCTTACCCCTCAACAGATCCAAGCCCTTAAGGCCGCTGTTGAGGGTACATCTCATGCATCTCCCTCCAATTCTACACGGGTGGCCCATCACCCACCTCCTCCTTCCAATCCTGATCGGGTAGCCCATTACCCATCTCCTCCTGTTCATTCTACTCGGGTGGCCCATCACCCGCCTCCTTCTATTCCCTCTCGATCACGGCCCCAAGGCCCATTTATTCATTGCAATCCGGCCCATCCGGGTTCTTCTATGGGTCGGCCCATTAATTCCCCTCCACGGCCTTTTTATACGGCCCTTCCTCCTTCAAGGCCCTGCCAACCTTCTGTTGCTCAGGTCACACCCCTCCAGCAAACTCTCCTCGATAAAATCACTTTGATGGAGGAACAATTAAAGAGGGTTACGAGCCCGCGGTCCGCTCCTACTCCAGTCAATCCTCTTCATGCTTTCCTGGATGGTATTACCAAGATGGAGAATGAATGGAAAGATAGGAGAAATGATTATGACTTCGGCATTTCAAGCAAGCAGGAGCCGGCATTTGAAGAATCCAAGGCAGTGTACGATGATGATGAAGCTCCGCAGGCACCCCTTCCGAGTTTCCTTAATTTCCCGCTCCCACCACTATCATTTGATAAACCTCCTGCTCAGGATGAAACCATCCCTGATCCAACCCCTATTTATGAGACTAATTGGTGTTACGATGATGGGTCGATACTTCAATCACCCACACCGGCACATTGTAAGTCTCCTCCTATCCTTGACACCGCATACATTACACCTCCTCCAGTTACACCATTAACCTCCGCAACACTGGCCTCCCCCAAGCCTTCCACTATTAAACCTCCACCCGTTAAGCCATCTACCTCCACACCATTAGCCTCCGTCGAACCCACCATTGAACCTTCCCCAATTAACCTCCCATTACCGCCACCTCAGCCTTCCATTATCCCTTTAAAACCCACTTTGCCTATTCCACCATTTAACCCTTTACCCTTACCCATGGCTAATCCTGAGCAGGATCCACCCCTTTTTGCACCCGAGCCAATCCCAACTGCTTCCGAGCAAAGGGAGAAACTCGACGTGTTTGAACCCCCGCTTACGCTCACCCATTTGCCAACGCTTTCCATCATGCCTCCACCATTCATGGAGCCTTCCGCCTCCGCTTCACCTCCCCTTACTACTCGGAATGGGGGGCCTTCTACAAGCACAGGTGCCGAGGACGATCAAGAGCCGGGCAGCAAGGATTTGGCCGCGCCATTCAAGATTCAAGAATTCATTTGCCGGATGCCAATCCGGGTTATTGTGCCAAGCACGGTCGAAGAAGCCAAGTCACCGACATGCCAAGCATTGATGCTGTGTAAGGGCCGGGCAGGGCACCCTTTGTTCCAATTTCCAAATTTTGAATCTTTGGGCAACATAATGCTTCCGAGCCCAACTTTCCAACTCCCTCACACCATTACTTTGCACTCTCCAAGGGAGTTGACATTCACCATTGAAGCTTCGGCAGGGGCTATTTCTCATACACTTTCACTGCCGTGGAGGGGCAGTTATCTTAATGCGAAGGGGCCATCCCTTATTTGTTCCACTTTCTATTCATCCATCTCTATCACTTTTTCTTCATGGGCCATTCCCAGGGTTAGGAGGAGGATCTCATCCTCTCGCCCTTCACATTCTTCATATTCTTTACATTTCATGCATTCATCGCCTCCATCCCATTGCATGCATTTGCACCTCCTGCTTCCCGGGTTTCCAAACCCGTATCTTCCCCGCCTTCCGGCACCTCCGGATATTCCGCACTTTCCATCTTATTCATCTTCATCTTTTTATCCACTATCCCTGGGGCATCGCGTCCCTTTTCCTGCTATCTCCCTGGAACCTCCAGGAATTTTATCCCTCCTCTTTGGGCATCTCGCCCTTTCTGATTCTATTCCTCCGGAACCTCCGGACTTTCCCCTCGGGCATCGCGCCCCTTTCCATTCTCCTCCTCCGGAACCTCCGGACCTTTCTCTCGGGCATCGCGCCCCTTTCCACCTTCCTCCTCCGGAACCTCCGGATTTTCCCCTTGGGCATCGCGCCCCTTCTCATTTGCTACCTCCGGAACCTCCGGATTTTCCTCCTGATCCTCCTTCATTCCTCTCTCTTAGGTATCGCGCCCCTTTCTATATTCTTCCTCCGGAACCTCCGGATTCTCCACCTGATTGTCTCCATCTTTTGCCCGGGCATCGTGCCCCTTTCCATTTGCTTCCTCCGGAACCTCCGAATTCTCCGTCTTATTCTCTCTATCATCTTCCAGGGCATCGTGACCCTCCTGATTTCATTCCCCCAGAACCTCCGGACCCTCCATCTTTCTTCCGATTCATCTTTCTACTCCTCCGAGACATCACATCCTTCATTTTCTTCTTCCTTTTTCATCATCTTTTTCCCTATTTCTCCCCAGGGCATCGCATCCCTTCTTTCAATATTCCTCCGGAGCCTCCGAATTCCTCCTATCATGATTCTCCTCCTCTGCCTCCGGACCCTCCGGATCCACCTCTTTCCATCTACCAATTTCTTCTTCTGATTCCTCCTAATCCTGGGTCCGACCCAACTTCTTCCACATCCACTGCCTTGGGCATCTGCCCATTCTCCCATTGCTTTCGAGGCTTTAGTCCTCACTCCTCCTTCTAATTCTCCTCTCCTTCTGTAGACTGTTCCATGTGATCAGGGTCTCCGCGCCTTAGTAAGGGAGTTCTAGCCCTCGCCTCTTTTCCTTTTTTTCTTATTCGTCTGAGTCTGGTCTTGGCACCACTCCTTCTTGTTAAGCCACTTTCAATCCTTTGCTTCCAATCCTTTATCTGCCTAAGAGGACTATCCCACGATGATCAACCTCTCGCGGCAGCTGCTTCTACAAAGGTTGCAAGGTAATATATTGGCGCAAGTATGCATTTTATGATATCATTATCTCATTACATCACGCATGATTTTTGAAATGAAGTGCTTCTTAACAAGATTAAGAGTGGTGTTTTAGATCTTTATCTTAGCTTTTGTTAAATTAAATCATTGTTAAAAAGAGTCCTTTAGGCTTGTTTTTTGCAGCACCTGCGGTTAATAAGAACCCCGCGCTGGGATTTCAACATTCTCTCCCTGCTTGTTAAGATCAACCCTCAGCTGGGCACCTCACACACTTCACGGCGTCCTTAGCCGGCTCCTTTGGTTAAACACCGTTGCTACCTTGGCCATGCCATGAGTATATCTGAAAGTCTTTTCTCTTCTTTACTCGGCCACGTGCAGGGGCAAGAGGTTGACGGATGAGATGACCAACCTTGGTAATCCCCAATACGAGAGGAGTCTCAAATAGGGGCAGTCTTGACCCAAACTAAATATGAATTTCATGATATACATCTCGCCAAAAGGGCTATTATGAAAATCAAGTCAGAATTTCGATAAAAGCAAGATTGTGAATTATGACATGACAAGAGTGGCAAAGTCCCCGCAGGAAAAATCCTGGTCGTATGCATGTCAAGGGTCTAAAAATCAAAGGCATAAAGCCCCGGCGCAACAGACTACCTCTTTGAGGGGGAACACCTTGGAAAGAATTCAAGTCCCGACATCTCCCATCCTGCATGAAGTTTATCTCCAATTATTCTTCTCTTCTCCCTCCAAGACCGAATGTTTCTCGGGTATGGCCTTGGTAGGGGCACCGTTAATCAAGGGCAGTCGGTTATAGGGCGCCACCCTTCAATGCACGCCCAGCTTTGGACAGTTTTTAGCAAAAGGGGAAGGAACGAGGACCCCTAGCCAGTGGTTTAAGACACCCTTTGATGCTGCTTTAGCAATGTCTAACCAAAATCAAACAAAATTGAATATTTCTTGTCCAAAATCTATAAAAATTTGAATATCTTTCCCAAAATTCATAAAAATTGAAATATTTTTCAAAATCCATAAAAATTTGAAATATTTTCCAAAAAGTCATAAAAATTTGAGTATATTTTCAAAAACCACATAAAAATTTGCATATTTCAAAAAAAAAACTCCATAAAAATTGCATTGTATTTTCTGATGGTGTTTTGCAGGAACAGCTTTGCAAGGACCAAGAGCACGGGATGAGTCCTATCTCCACTCATTGCTATCAATCTATTGATTCTCTCGATATTCTCATGACATGCCACCCTGGGCATTTTTGGTTATCACCTCCTTATATCATTTTGGTTATATCTCCTGATTATCATTCTGATTATTCATCTCCAGATCTTTCAATCAACTCCTACTAATTTCTCTTGATCAATTCTGCCGATGGGCATTATCAGATCTTGATCATTCAACTCCAAATCTTGATTAGCCAAGATTGGCATCCTCATGATAAAACAACAAACAATGATGCTTTGCAATATCATGATTCAACTCATAATTGCTACTATGTTGTGACATGCTATTGATGCTTTGATTCATGTTATGCTTGCTACGCTTAAATGCCTTATTCATTGCTTGTTATCTTTTATATCTTGGCTGATGAATTTTTGAGCGCAGGATAAGAAGCTCTTGGTCCCACCGACTGGGCATCATCATCCAAGCCCCACGGTGCTTGCAGCTCAGTTCTCAGTGCCCATGCTCATTGCCCCACCATCTCCTGTATGCATTTTACTATATGTTACATATGCTACTAGATTATATCAAGGACCTTGTGGCTTTGGTAAAACTGGAATTTGAGTTCCCCTTCATCAAAAATGATGACGATTCTAGAGAAGTCTTAGTCACACGGATAGGCCGTTGAGCCGTCCAAGACTGGGGACGATGGTTCCCTTTTTACGAGTTGGTGCGTGGATAAACGGGCTTCAGCTTAGTATCAGCTCGCAGAATTGGTTTCTTGACCCAGTCTGGGCAGTTTAACAATATTATCCTTGATTATATTATATTTTCATTTGTTATTTTCCCTTTAGCCCAGCATGCATTCATGTAGGACTTTGAATTAACATTGGAAAATCATTCTGATAAGCTGATGTTGAGAGTTGAATTGATCTTAATCTTTCCAGATATGAGATATTCATTGCCGAATTGAATCCTCAGTTCGTTTTGTCGTTATTTTGGGTCATTTTTTCGAGAGCTCCTTGTTTGGATTTTTATCATCTTATTTTTAATCATTTCCCTTTGATCCACCTTGGCTGCAACACGTCCACATTGGCTGGTAACCACTCCCCAATGGTGAAATCTACAGGTTTGTGACCTGGGGTACTTCCACCGCGCTGGAAGTTGATCATTTTATTTTATCTCCTTCGTGCACCGCGTGCACATCTCCCCTTTTATCCAAACATTGTTGATTTCGTTGGATTTCCCGAGATTTGCTTCATCTCGTACTTTTGATTTGATTCTCATCAAGTGATGTTGATTGCGTGTCTCATCACACCTTGGCATCTACTTTTCAGTTTGCTACGCTCCCTTGCAAAGCAGACGCCAAGGCGGGGCAGCTGTAGACACGCTAAAATTGACATTATTTTGAGTATATTTCATATCGCTCTGCGATGCCCCATTTGACCCTCAAATCAGCATTATTTGAGTGTTTTTTTCCCACTTTTCATGAATTTTCCCCAAATTTCCCCTATTTTTCCTTTTTTCCCATTTTCTGGGCATTTATCTCCCATTTTATGATTTTTTGAAATTATCACCTTTGGAAAGAGCGCTTTTTTGAATCACGACCTGACCTGGGGCGTTTCTTAAAGAAGTGACGACCGCTGGAAAGGGCGACAATTCCTGGAATTATCCAATTTTCGAAAAGAATAAATGTTTGAAAAATGTTGAATCACGCCCTACCATGGGGCGTTTTTCAATTCACGCCTCTCCCTGAGGCGTCTTTCACAATTTCTAAATAAAAGAGATGTTTATTTCTAAAATTAATCCAGGAATAGACGCCCTTGTACAGGGCATGTTTTGAATTAACGCCCTATGACAGGTCGTCAATTCTTGAATTGACGCCCTGACCAAAGGCGTGTTTTATCTTCTGTCTTCGCAGCCCTTTCCCCAGTGAGTCCT
This sequence comes from Amorphophallus konjac, assembly GCA_022559845.1. NCBI lineage: Eukaryota > Viridiplantae > Streptophyta > Magnoliopsida > Alismatales > Araceae > Amorphophallus > Amorphophallus konjac. Next base: position 131,623 of record JAHNEJ010002457.1, on the reverse strand, counting down.
TGCTTCGTTAGATACCTGCTTGGTTTGGGCTCTTGCCCATTCTTATCATTTCCCTCTTGGGACTCTTGCCCATGTTTATCTCTTCCTCAACCTATTTAATAGAGCCATTGGCTCTGTTGTTTGGTTGGACTCCTCCTCTTCGGATCCCTCATGTTCGACCCTTTTCTTTCCCCCTCCGTTTGCTTTTTCCTTTGTTCTTCTCGCTGTTTTACATGTTGAAGGTGCTGCTGCTGTTTTGGTTGAAGGAGAAGACTTTCGTGCGCATCTTCATCTCTTCATCTTTTGAAGATTTCTCCTCGTCGAGAATATAAAGCCATCAGCACAGGCCCTTCTTCTTCTGTTTTCTTTTATTTTATGGTTTATTGCATCATACGTATATGCATGCATGCTCTTCCCCCTTTGATTTTTATTCTCAACGTGTTGAGACTTTCCCCATAATGCAACTCTTGCACTCTTTCCCCTTTGTTCATATTTTTTTATTTTTCATGCATCCATCACATCATTCATTCCCCCATACCCTTTTTGCATAGGGGTTTAAGGGCCAACACCCACAAAGTGTGTTTTTAATCATGTTATTCATGGTCATCTATTTACTATGGATTTGATGCTACACACCATGTTCTAATTCAATTCTTTTGTGATGTTTGTCTTTTTTGCAAGGGTAATAAATTGGAGAACTCTCTTCATCGGCTGGCCGATTTGAAGAGAAACGAAGCACTCACATCCCCGCATCTTTTGAGGTACTTTTCGCGATCATTCCTCCCATGTTCTTATTGATTATATTTTTGAGACCTAGCATCTCTGGCGATCACACACTCCCCCTGTGCACCTCGTGCATATATTTTCCTCCATATTGATGATTATTGCATGTCTTTTCTTTGATATTTTTCTTAAGTGGATTATTCTAAATTAGAGATCCACAATGAACGGTAGAATAAGATAGTATAATATTGAAGAAAACTAATAGGAGAATATAGACAGAGTAAGAAAATTATTTTAGATGAAACAAAGAAGAACGGAGGTGGAGGTTTAACGATTTACGATGATAACAAGGGAGAAGAGATAGACTTATTTTAAAACCACACGTAAAGGATGATGGAGATGGTAATTTAACAACAAATAATAATGATGAGGAAAAGACCAGAAAGATGAGGGAGACGATAGTCGGGTACCTCAAAATAGGAGGGATGGCCGCATTTATAGCCCCGAACTGAGGGTACGTGAGTTACTCCTCCTACTCTTTCGACCGACTGAGGAAGCGGGCTCCCGAACTTGTTAACCCTGCACGGAAAACAAACGAAGAGAAACAACCAAATAAGAACGACGGAGGTGTAGCACCAATTCTTTAGAAATTGACATAAAAAAATAACATAAACGAGTACTAACCTGGTTGGTAGTATTTAAAACCCCTTTCAGAATTGAAGGATGGGGGAATGATATGATGGAATGCACAGACACAAAGACGCTCATAAACTATGCCCTCTCAGGGAGAAAGGCGTGGCATGGATGCTAGATGATTCGTGTGATGTAATTAAGTGACTAATTAAAAAAATACAAAGGGGGGAAAAACTTATTGGGGAAGACCGACGACGAGCTTTGACAAAGGCTTCAACAGCATGAGCACAGCACGACCAAGGAGCTTTCCAAAACGGACTTTAGAGACTGCTCAGATGGAGAACACAAACACACATATATATGTACAAGGTGAGAAAAGATATGCAAATATATATAAAAGGTGGGAGAAGATGGTTAAAGATGTAAGTAAATAGATAATAAAAAAATACTAATGATATGTGAAGGATAGAGGGGGATTAGAGAGCGAGATAAAAATCAAGAGAGAGAGAGAGAGAGCTCTTTTTTTTAGATTTTTCTTGTAGTTTTTATATATATACGATATATATGTACCTAAAAGATATATATAGAAGATATATATATATATATATATATATATATATATATATGAGAGGGTAAGAGAGAGATAGAGAGAGAGGGTGAGAGAGGATGTGAGAAGAGAGGGAAAGTGAGGGGGAGAGAGAGAACTGAGACAGGGAGAGAGATCGAGAGGGCAGAAAGAGAGAGAGGGGGGGGAGAAAAGCAGAGAGAGGGGGGAGAAAAGCAGAGAGAGGGGGAGAGAGACGATGGGGAGAGTGGATTAAAAAAAGAAAAGAAAGAGTGAGAGAGGGGGAGAAAAGCAGAGAGAGGGGGAGAGAGATGGTGGGGAGAGTGGATTAAAAAAAGAAAAGAAAGAGTGAGAGAGGGGGAGATCGAGAGGGAGAGAGATAGAGAGGAAGAGAGGGAGGGAACGGTGGAGAGAGAGAGGGGGAGAGAGAGGGAGTTAAAAAGAATAAAAAATAAAATAAAAGAGAGATAGAGATCGCGGCGGAAGCCGCGAGAGAGAGAGAGAGAGAGAGAAGGAGAAGCAGAGAGAGGGAAAGAGAGTGGAGAGGGGAGTGAGAGAGAGGGAGAGAAAGTGAGGGAGAGAAAGAGAGAGAAACCGGGAGAGAGGGGGATGCGAGAGCAGAGAGACAGGGGGGGTGCGAGTGAGAGAGGGCGGCGGCGTCGGGCGTGCAGGCGAGCGGCGGCAGCGGCCGGAGGCGGTGGCCGCGGGAGGGATGGTGACGACGGCGGGGGGCGGTGAGCAGCGTCAGGGGCCGGAGGGCGGTGCAGGCGGGGTGGCCACGGAGCGGCTGGAGCGGCGGGGCTGGAGGACGGTGCAGGCGAGCGGCGGCAGCAGCAGGGGCCGGAGGGCGGTGTAGGCGGGGCGGCGGCTGGAGGCGGGGCATGCAGGCAGCGTCGAGGGTGCTGCGGGCGGCCGGAGGCGATGGGGCCGGAGGCGGGGCGTGCAGGCGGCGTCGGGGGCGCTGCGGGCGGCAGGAGGCGACGGGGGTGCTGCGGGCGGCCGGAGGCGACGGGGCCGGAGGCGGGCGTGCAGGCGGCGTCGGGGCGCTGCGGGCGGCCGGAGGCGACGGGGGTGTAGGTGGGGGCGTGCAGGCTGCGTCGGGGGCGCTGCGGGCGGCCGGGGGCGACGGGGGTGCAGGTGGGGGTGGTTAGCAGGCGGCGTCGGGGGCGCTGCGGGAGGCCGGAGGCGACAGGGTTTCAGGTGGGGGTGGTTAGCAGGCCGAGGGGGAGAGCGGGTGAGGGTGATGGGGGTGGTGCGTGGGAGACCTGCGGTGGTGGTGGGTGCAGAGGGAGAGAAGGAGAGAGGGAGGGGAGACGGTGGTGGTGGGTGCAGAGGGAGAGAAGGAGAGAGGGAGGGGAGACGGTGGAGGTGACAACGTGAGAGGTGGAGAGGGGGGTGGCTGCCTGAGGAGGAGGGTGGCTGTTGTGGGGAGAAAGAGAGAGGGAAGAGGGAGGTGGAGGTGGCAACGTGAGAGGTGGAGAGGGGAGGGGAGGTGACGGGTTAGCCGAGAGAGAGAGATCGGCTCCAGAGGAGAGAGGGGCCTGTAGAGAAGAGTGAGTGTGGGGGGGAAAGAAAGAGACAGAGAGGGTGAGAGTGAGAACCATGTGCGCATCTGTGTGTGCCTTGGTGAGAAGGGTGAGAACAGTGAGGTGGGATGAGTTACGTGGGAGAGAGGGAAGAGAATAGAGAGATAAGATGATTAGTGTTAATTAGAGATTAATAAAGATTAGATTAAAGATAAGTAATATTAATATATGTATTAGTATATATTTTTTTATTGATTTCTTCTTACTATATAAAATTATTTATTTTTATGTATTAGAAATAACTTTTTGAATTTTTGTGTATTTTTAATAACCTCCTTTTTCGATTTTTTTTGTATTTTCTTATAACCTTTTTTGTGATTTTATTTTTTTTATTGAATTTCTTTTTATAAGCACTTTTCTTTACTAAAAGTTTCTCATTTTTTTTGTATTTTTCTAACATTTTCTGATTATTCATTTGAGACATCTTTACTTTGAATGTACAGACTTGCTGAAGATAGAATGTACAGACTTTGAACTTTATAACGTAGGTAAAGATAGGAACGCATAGACTTTAAGGAAGCCAATGTATAGACTTTGAGGATGAATGTATAGACTTTGTAGCATAGGTAAAGATAGGAACGTATAGACTTTGAGGAAGCCAATGTATAGACTTTGGGAGGATGTACAGACTTTGGAGGAATGTGTAGACCTTGGTTGGGTGGGAATGTATAGAGTTTGGTTGGAAATATATAGATTTTGGTAGGAATGTATAGACTTTGGTGGGGAATGTATAGACTTCGGTTGGGTGGGCATGTATAGACTTTGGTGGGGAATGTATAGACTTTGGGATGAATGTATAGACTTGAGGAATGTATAGACTTTGGAGGAATGTATGGACCTTGGTGAGGAATGTATAGACTTTGGGGGGAATGTATAGACTTTCGTTGGTTAGGAATGTATAGACTTTGGTGGGAATGTGTAGACTTTGAGATGAATGTATAGACTTTGGTTGGTTAGGAATGTATAGACTTTGGTGGGAATGTGTAGACTTTGAGATGGATGTATAGACTTTGGTTGGGAATGTATAGACTTTGGTTGGATGGGAATGTATAGACTTTGGTGGGGAATGTATAGACTTTGGGATGAATGTATAGACTTGAGGAATGTATAGACTTGGAGGGATGTATAGACTTGGAGGAATGTATAGACTTGGGGAATGTATAGACTTGAGGGATGTATAGACTTAGAGGAATGTATAGACTTGAGGAAATGGATGTATAGACTTGGGAAATGGATGTATAGATTTGGAGTGGATGTATAGACTTTAGAAATGGATGTATAGACTTGGACGTACAGACTTGCTGCAACATATAGACTTGAACGTACAGACTTGCTGCAACGTATAGACTTGAACGTACAGACTTACTGCAACGTATAGACTTGCTCTGCATGGACTTTAAAGAGAAGAATGTACAGGCTTGAGTTGATACGACTGAAGAATGTACACATATGCTCAGACCAACAATGTGCTCAGACCATGAATGCATATTTCACCGTTAGTCAAACTCGTCAGAAAATTGAAGACCATTTTAAAAAAAATTCGACCGGGAGGGCCGCTTTGGGGCATCATAATATAATACGAGATCTACTCGCCACAATGTCAAAATTAGCGTGTCTACAAGTACGCCCTACGCTTCAACTTCCCGACCACAAACAACGTGGCCGAGTACGAGGCGCTCCTCTCCAGGTTGCGCATAGCGAAACACCTGGGGGTGTCAAGCGTGCGAGCATACAGCGACTCTATGCTCATCGCCAACTAGGTCAGGGGGAGTTCGAGGCCCGAGACCCCTCCATGATGAAATATTTAGAGAAGGCCAAGGCAGCGGCGAAAGAATTCGCCCACTTTGAAGTGGTCCACATCCCACGCGAGGAGAACGTCCGAGCAGACGCCCTCTCCCGCCTAGCTTTAGCTACTACAATCTCTAGTTTAAGATCGGTCCTGATAAAGGAATTGTCGGCACCGAGCATAGATGATCCAACACTCCCGGTGAACGCCATCGACCACGAGCCTTCCTGGATGGATCCCCTGCTCGATTTCCTCCTTCGACAACAGCTCCCGAGCGACCACGCCGAGGCGCGGCGCACACGGGCAAGAGCGGCCCACTTCACCATGGTGGATGGCCGGTTGTATCGCCAGTCCCTCTCAGCTTCTCTACTCAAGTGCCTCTTCCCCACGGAAGCCAACCGGGCCATCCAAGAAGTCCATGAAGGATTCTGCGGAAGTCATGTGGGAGGGCGAGCACTCGCGAGGACGCTGATCCGACAAGAGTATTGGTGGCCCACCTTGCAGCAAGACTGTCTCAGCTATGTTTGAAGGTGCCCTCAATGTTAGAAGTATTCCCACCTACACCACCAGCCGGCAACGCAACTCCACGCCTTGACGGAGCCCCGTCCGTTCGCTCGATGGGGGATCGACATCTTGGGACCCTTCCCTGAGGCACAGGGAAAGTAGAAATTCCTCATAGTCGCCATCGACTACTTCACCAAGTGGATCGAGGCCGAACCATTAAGGAAGATAACAAGAGAAGTAGCCTAGAAATTCGTGCTGCGAAGCATCATTTGCCGGTTTGGGATCCCCAGGGTTCTCACTACCGACAACGGTAGAGAGTTCGCGAGCACCGCCTTTCAGGAGAAGTGCTCGGAGTTGGGGATCTGGAACCACTACACCTCGGTGGGACATCCCCAAGCCAACGGGCTGGTGAAAAACGTCAACCGTACTGTACTTCATGGCATCAAGACCCGCCTGGACCAAGCAGGCGATGCATGGATTGATTCAATCCCCAGCATTCTATGGCCTCATCGGACCACCGCTAGAGCCGCCACCGGAGAGACGCCTTTCCATCTTGCTTACGGGGCTGAGGCAATGGTCCCGGTTGAAATATCCAACCCCTCGTTACGAGTGGAACATTTCAACGAGGCGAGAAATAACCAGGCGATGCGAGAGAAGCTGGACTTGCTCGAAGAAGGAAGAACCAATGCCCAGGTAAAACTTGCGGCGTATCAGCAGAAGCTGGCTCAGTACTACAATGCTCGGGTTAAGGAGCGACACTTCTTCCCCGGAGATCTGGTTCTACGGTGAGCAAGCGTGGCTGATCGACAAGGGGCCGCAGGAAAACTCGCACCGAACTGGGAGGGCCCGTACCGAGTAACAGAAGCACTCGACAAAGGAGCGTACATGCTAGTGACGCTGGGGGGGAGAGAGGTGCCCATGACGTGGAACTCCGTCAACCTCAAAAAATACTTCCAGTAAAATGTCACCAGCCGTACCCCACTAAGGTAAGTTGCCAACGATAAAGAAGGTAATCTAAGGGTTTCCTAGAGGCGAGCACCACTGCCCTTGAAAATAAGAAGGTAACCTAAGGGTTCCCTAGAGGCGAGTACTGCTCCCCTTGAAAACTAGAAGGTAACCTAAGGGTTCCCTAAAGGCGTGAGCACTACTCCCCTTGAAAATAAGAAGGTAACCTAAGGGTTCCCTAGAGGCGAGCACTGCTCCCCTAGAAAACTAGAAGGTAACCTAAGGGTTCTGGTGCGGACACCAGAACAAGTGATCGAGTAGCACGAACCGGCGAGCCGACGGTACCATACGCGGAGCACCAATTGGACTACATCGGCTTTCCTTTGAAATGGAGACAATTTGGCGTGAGTTTGGATATTTTTAGCCTTTGTTTGCATGAAATTTGGGCTTGTAATGTGTCTTTGTACTTGGATTTTCATATTGGGCTGATTGTAAGGCTCTTAAAAGCCATTTGGTTTAAAGCCCCTTTAGAATCCATTAAGGAGGAGTGGCCTTGGACCATCATGATGGATCCATAAGCCATGTAAGGCCCAATTGGGCTTCCTTCTTTCATGGGCCATCTAGGATAGAAAGGCCATAAGTCATACATAATGGAATCGGCTTAAGGGGTGGCCATGGACCAAACTTGGCCCATTCTTGGCCCATGAAGGAGGCGCCCACTTCTTTGGAAGTATTAGGCTAGTTATTTTATTTTATTTTCTTCCCTCCCCCATTTACCACATGGGAACATAAAAAATGACTACTGGTCCAAAAGTATGGCTGCCACCTACCCCCCTTCCCTTTGAAATTCAAAGGTAGGTGAAAGTTAGGCAAGTCTAGTGTTCCCTTGTCCCCCTCTCTCCCTCTCTTAGTCAAAGGGGCGCAGCCCCCTCCCCTTCCCCTTGTTCCATCAAACTCCCCAGCCCCCTCCCCTTGCCAAACCACTATATAAACACTTGTATTATGTTAGTGCAAAGGTTAATGAAGTTTTTGCGGGAGAAATTTGTAATTAGAGAGTGATTCTCTTGTTTCCCCCTTGGGTGTGATACCCTGCCCAGTCCTGTGACGGGACTGATCTTGGGCGTGTGACTCGCCCCCATATCCTCTCCATCCTCTTATCATCTGCTTCCACCAAAATTCCCAGTGATACTTCTACGAGTCCGAAAGATTTCAGAGGTGGTTTCACGTCGATCGGAGTTCTGGATCGCCCGCAGTAATTTGTTTCGTGACGGCGCGCAGATCTGCCTCAGGCTGCTGTCTAGATCTGGAGTTTACTGATTACGAATTTTCCCAGATCTCCTCTCAAGCCATCATAAGCTGCCTTTTGGAGTGGTTGTAGGATTTTGAGTCCTCTTCGCGATTCCTCTGATCTCATCTCGATCCGAGATCTGTGCTGATCGTGGCGACGATTCTCGTGAGATCGCGCGAGCTGATCTGTGCAGACCCGACTCAGAACCAGAGCCGACTTCCAGAGTCTACCCCGCCTCATCCCGTCCAGATCTGTGCGAGATCTTTGGAGTACTTCTTCCTCTGGACGTCGCCAACGAGTTCCCACAAACGGCGCCTCGATCCGACATCGACAACCAATTTTCTTATAATTATTTATCTTCCTGTGCAGTTCTGTGAGCACAAAACCAGAAGCTCAAATCAGTCACTGCTGCGCCCAGATATGAAGGCATCAGTTCGCGCCCTTCAGAGTGGACAAACTACGTCCTGTCGCCGACGTTCTCCAACAAACGGCGCTCCGATCCACCATCGTATCTTGGCGTACCGGCCTCCGTAAGTTTACTGCGCAGGGTGACCAGCGCGGGCAGAACCGAGTCGCCTTCCATTCGGCTCACCCGATCAGCTCCGACTCGCGTCCCTCGCCTCCTGCGAGTGTGGCCCGTCAACCCGGGTTCCAACAACCCCAAATTTAATGTTTGTAACCCTTTGCCTCCCTGCGTGGAGTGGGCATTAAGTTTTGAAATTGTAAACTTAACACTTGTGTGTATCGGGGTTGTTTGGATTCGGCCGGAAATTCTTCCCCACGCCTAGTCGTGGAGGTATGCGCTTCGTTCCTCTCTCACGTTGCTGGTTTAGTATATTATCATATATGCTGCGTTTGTGAGAATAGGGCCGTTAGCTAGCTACAAATCACCGTGATTGTGAGTTGAGAGCGCCCGTTCCTTAACTCCAGTCGAGCACCGAGCTCGGACTGCACCACCCTAGGCGACGGTGGTTCCTTAACCGCTGCGATCCCCACGTTTCCCTCGCAAGGGACGATCGTCGGGCTTGTTAGAGTGCTGTTGAGAGACGTCTCCACTCGGAGAACGCCACGGTGGTCAGCCGCCTGGCTTGCCTTTAGTGTGTCAGTGCTGGCCGCACATCGAGTCCGTCGTACGTCTTAGCTCGGTCGTCATCCGTCCCGCATCAGGTTCCATAAAGGTGCGAGCACTACGAGCACCGCTCCCCTTGAAAATAAGAAGGTAACCTAAGGGTTCCCTAAAGGCGTGAGCACTGCTCCATTTGAAAATAAGAAGGTAACCTAAGGGTTCCCTAGAGGCGAGCACCGCTCCACTTGAAAATGAGAAGGTAACCTAAGGGTTTCCTAGAGGCGAGCACTGCACACCTTGAAAACAAGAAGGTAACCTAAGGGTTCCCTAGAGGCGAGCACCGCTCCCTTTGAAAACGAGAAGGTAAACTAAGGGTTTCCTAGAGGCGAGCACCGCTCCCCTTGAAAACAAAATGGTAACCTAAGGGTTCCTGCGGAGGACGCGAGCAATGTGAATACGAGCACGGAGGATTGCCTAGAAAAGCACGCAGAAGCACTCCAGTAAAAGGTACACAATAGTATTGGCTCAAGAACAAAGAATTTATATTTCTTTAGTCAAAATACAAGCTGCCAGAAATTGGCAAAATACCCTCACATGGGCCAAGTACAAGTACACAGAGGAACAAAACCTGCTCAATAGTGGCGACATGTAACTCCAATAACTCGTTCCTTCGGCATCGCCCTCTGTTAACGATGATGCAGAGTCTCCGAGCAGGCGTAGATACCCATCTTCATTCTGTGGGAGGGTACCTACGGAGAAGCCTCATATGCCAGAGAAGAGGGACAAAACCCTCAGGCCAACAAAGGGCTTCACCGGTAGAAGGCCTGCACGAGGAAAACTAGGCTAGTAGCTCCGGCCACCCCTGCTTGGAGGAGGACCAGCAAGGTCCACCCGTTACAGAGAACCAACAGGCTGACACGAGCCAATAGGGGGCAGCGGTACTATGAGGCCAACACATTAGGAAGGCCACCCCAACATACTGGCCATGTTTCCAAACTGGCGAACAAGCCCCCGTTGCCCCGGCCGCCACCGACGCCTCCCCTAAAAGGAGAGGTTGTCTTGTGTCTTGCCACGGACAACGTGCGGCAGCAGTGGTGGAGAGAGACTTGCTGACCATGCCCGCAAATTGAGGAGCCCACCGCCGTCATCCAAGCCGCACGGCCACGGCTACCAAGTGGAAAAATGGAAAACAAAGTCCACCCTTCCTTACGATCCTTCGTACCAGAAGGTAGGAAGATGTTTCAGCGACGAGGAGCATCTTTCCAAGCACCTGCAAGGAGCAAACAATGGTCATATACCGCAAAGAAAAGCAAGGGGAACCGGCTGAAGAATAGAAAGCGTCATTACCCTGACACTTTTCGTCCCTTTAAGGACGGAACTTATCCGGCTCAAGAAGCGAGACTCCCCTGCCGGCATACAAGCGTTTGACCTTCTCCAAGGCCTCCCGCCAGCCATCCAGGTACCCGAGCCTATACTGCTCAGAAGCGGGGACACCCCCTCTAAGCGCAGGCCACGGCCGCCAAGGTATCGGTGCTGGGTTTCTCCGGAGGACCAAGGGTTGACGACGAGCCTCCAGAAATTCGTCATCCGACGAAGTACCAGACTCTCTTGAGGACATCCTCTAAGAAGGCTACCTACAAAGGTTCGCTAGCGGAGATATGATCGCTGGGACGCTGCGAAAGTCACCATTTATAGGAGAAGGGCAAGGTCCCCAGAAGTGTGAGGACTCCTACCGCCTCAATCAAATCCGTGGAAATCGAAGCGACGGATCCCGAAAGTCGTGCTCCTTCAGAAGCCCTCATCGAGGACGCCGTTTCGTATCCCCTGAGGATCTCGCGACGGTTCAAGAAGAAGGAAATACACGGAGGAAATCTCAAGATTTGTAGATAAAAGAACTTTTTTCATTTCCAAAAAGAGAAATTACAAAAAGAGGTTACTGCCTCGGAAGGCACGGAAAAAAGGAAGGAAAAGACAACTTGGGGCATCCTCTCAAGGACTTGCCCCGGTTACATCATCACGTGCCCTGGGCTCAGCAGGCGCACGCACAGCCGCAGCACTAGGAGGAGGTGGCTCGTCACTCAAGTCCACCACGGCAACGTCCGCGGGCGCTCGCTCGCCCGCGCCCGACCCCGACCGCTCGGCACCCGCCTCTACGGGGTCAGGTCCCTCTTCTTCATCTTCGGCCCCAGAGCAGTAGGGATCTGAAGGAGGAGGGAGGATTGGGGCCACGAGGTCAAAGTGCCCTACTGTGGCCTTCACGGCATCACTCTGGCCCTCCCGGAAGCCGCGGTCACGCGCCGGCCCATAGTATCCCAGGGCCGCCTCCGTCAGCTCGGCCCCATAAGTCGAGGAAGAGCGGAAGGACTCCACAGCCTCCTCGCCAGCCGAGGACGGTGACATGCGCAGCCTAGCGAGCTCTGCCTCGATATCTTGGCTGCGAGCCTCCCTAGCTCGGGCCGCCGCCTCCAGCTTGGCCGCCCGCTCTGTGGCCGCGTTCGCCCTCGCCCGAAAATAGTCTCGGTCGCACTCCGTACCAGCCCGGGCCGACTCCAGCTAGGAAAACTGCTCTTGAAGTCCGGCGTTCGCAGCTTCGGATTCCTTCAAACGCCCTTCGGCCCCCGCCTGAAGGGCCCGGATGACCTTCAGCTCACGCACAACGTCCAAGAAACGGTGCCTCCACAATCCAAAGGCGCTGACGACCAGGCACACACTCTTCGCGACAATGGCCGTCAGCTCATCCACAATGCCAGGACCCCGCTCCCCAGCGTGCTCATGCCAGTGAGCACTCCGCATCATGAGGTCGACAATGCCCGGGACACCGGGCACCCTCGCCGGTGAGTCCTCGGGCCACGAGGACTGACCATGTGGAGGGACCCTCTGCGGAGGGGGAGGATCAGCCTCGACAGCAGCAGGGGCCTTGCCCCTTTCGTGCCCCCGGCTACCGGAGGTAGACGTCGGAGTAGCAGACGCTGGCGCTACCGGCGACGACGATAGGCGAACACTGGGGGGAGGCGCCCCAGGCGAGGGTGGGACCTGGCTTCTAACCGGGGTCGAATCCCTCCCCCTCTTCCTCGATCGGCGGAGACTGTCCATCTCCGCCTACTCGTCCTTGGTCAGATAAGCCCGACCACCGCCGGCCATGGCGGACTCGTCACCAGGTGCACTGGGAGTGGCCTCGGGAGAACTCTGCCGAAGACTAGGCCCTCCACTGGCCACCGACGCCTCATGCGAATGCACCAGGGGAATGCCGACGGGGGCTGGATACTGCAACCTCCCCGGGGCAAAAGCAACATGGGCTGGGGGGGCGACGACCGACACCTGGCCGGTTCCCGGAGCAACGTGATCCACGGGGCGAGGAGCAAGCCGTGACAGCCGGACGATCTCAGGGGTCCAACCCAGCGCTTCAGCAGCCCCTAAAAATGGAAAGACAAGGTTAGTCAAGCATCAGTCGCAACCGCCACATCCCCACGGGAAAATAAAACCAGTACCCTGCGGTAACGAAGGACACAACCCCAGCTCTCGAAGCAGCGCCGGGGTCAAGACGTGGTCTGCATCGGCGAGGGGATACCGAGAAACAGCCTTCAGATCCCGACGACCTTCGGCATTGAGGGGAGGCTTCGAATCACGCCAAGGGCGAGGGAAGCCACCCCGCATCCAACCATCAGAGGCTCTTTCCCAGTCCTTCGACTTGATCAGATATACGTACCGCTCCGCCCATCCCTTACGGTTAGACGCGGCACGGGAGACTGAGATAAAGTGGTCGCTGGCACGAGCCTTGAAGTAGGCAAAATAGGTGTCAGATGGGCAACTCTGGAGGAGAAAGAACTGTCGGAACAGATCGACACTCAGCACCACCGACGCTCGGTGGCACGCATAGACAAACCCACAGAGGATGCTATAAGAATTAGGGGATATGCCCCCAGGGTTCTTCCCATAGTGATGGAGGACGGCTGCAATAAAGGGATGGACCGGGATACGAAGACCCGACTGAAAGGAGGCCACCGGGATCATGATCCCGCCAGAAGGGTGACTCGTTATGTCGTCTCCCACAGCGGAGAAGACGATGTCATACTCGGGGGGAATCTGGAAGGTCTCCCACAAGCCATGAAATACCCTATAGGCCACTAAAGTTTGGGAATCAGGCCGACTAGTGCCCGCACCTGAGGTGCTCGGCATACCGCCTAGACTCTGAGGCATCTCCTCCGAAGAAGAAGACTCGACGCTAAGAGCTCTCCTACGTGGAGGCATCTCTACCGAAGAGAAGAAGAACTGAGGAAGAAAGATCCTCACCAGGCAAAAGGAGGAAGAGGCCTACGACGGAGTGCGGCAACCAGCGAGACGTGGGTATGGTTTGCGAAAAGTCCCACGGTACTCCTTATAAACCGCCCACTACAGTTCGACGGTTGCCCCCTGAGGGTCAGACGAAGGGACGCCTGCCGCTACGGCAGTACGGCTACCGAGGCCAGGCGACCGGTCTGAGCCCACATCCCTAGAACAAGACAAGACCCGATGTCATCATTGCCAGCGTGGCTTCTGCCACCACCAGAGGCGCCTTGCGCGCCAAGTAGGTCTCGAAGCCACCAACTCCCGCCGTACGAGGAAATCGTCTTCGGATCACACCCTCTAGAAGAACCCTCTCTTGGACTACTCTCAGTCCCCTGCGAGTCCTCGGCACCCAAGAGTAGGGGGAAAGTGAGGAGGGTAAATCTGGTTTGACCTAGAAACGGCCCAAGGGCAAGCGGCCCATTAAGGTTTGGACGCGCTAAGCCCAAGCAAGGAGTGAACATACACGCTCAACCCAATAAGAGAACGGTCGGCCCAACATAGCATCGGATTCCACGACGCCGATAAGGCCGGCCCAAGCACAGTTCTCGCTGGAGGACACTCCGACGACTGACCGTTGCCCCCATGACGTCGACCTTGATCCCGTAACGGGCGAGCACGCGCCATGAGTGCCGTAAGACTCGCCCAGGGACCGCCCGACGCCGGAGGTATCGCCCTCCAACGGAAAACTCCCGCCAACATAGCGGGGAACATTACTCTACTAAACGGACCCTTCCCTATCAAGGGATGAGGCCCCTCGCTCCAAGACAACCCATATAAAAGGGACATCGACAGAAGAGAAGAGTACGGTAGATTCTTCTACTAAACCCTACACTACTATGCAAGAGGAGTTACGGCGGATACTTCTGCCACTAGAGCCCCCTACAGAGAAGAGAACAACTCGACCTGCAACTACGACAGAGAGGCCATCTACTACGTCCAGAGATCCGCTTCCTCCTGCACGGCCTTACCACCCAGCGAGTACTCTTCGAGAGCCCGCTGGGAGCGGCGAGCACGCGTACAGAGGACCTACACGCCTCCTGGATCGGCTACTATGGCCTGTACTTCTCTCTTATTTTGCTCCTCTCTATTACTCATTAATCTCTTGCTGACTTAAGCATCGGAGGGTTGTCCCCTGGGATAACACCCGGGACTTCTTCTGACGCCCTTCTGATTTTTGGTGTGTGCAGGCATCCACGGGCGCGAGACGACTTCCCCAACAAATAAATAGAGAAGGTGGTACGTGGCCTAGGAACCATTTTCATGCCGCTACACCAATGAAATCTTTAAATATACAATTGTCATCGGTGTGCTTTTAAACCATAGTTTGATAAATTAGTACAATATGTCTCATAATATACGTATCGAATCGTATCAATCCATGGTCGATATAATTGATACTTAATAAGTAATTAATATGTTATTTATATCTTTTTAAATATTTTATATTATTTTATATTAAATTTATCTTAATAGGTTAGTTAATTAAAGGCGGATTATTTTAACCAAGCGTCCCAAGTGTGATCCTCACCAGTAGCGTGTTTTTCTCTATTTTTTTAGAAGAAGTCTTTTTTTTTAAAGATCATACTCGCTTTTAAGTTTCAAACCGAAGACCATCCAATGGAAGAACATACGTCTTAACTAAGTTAATGAAAAATTTGAATCATTTTACTTATAATAATTAAATCAAATGGCTTCTTTTATCTAGGTACACAATGATATCATATCGTACCATATCATACCGACAAGTGACCGGTACGATCGATACAACCGATTCGTCAGGCTCTATCCTAAACCTTTAACCATACCATCAAACATAGTAACCTTATACCTCTGTGACCTTTAGGGATATAAGAACTTTGGGCATTAGATTTCAGGATATACATATAAATTAGATAAATGTAATGATATATGAGTTGTTACTAATGATTTTAGAGGTATATATGGGTGATTAAACCTAAATGCAGGGTTTGTTGTCCCGGAGTGATCCGCTCTGACCCGCACGACCGGATCCGACCCAGGCGGTGGGCGAGGACGCCCAGATCGTGAGTCGTCACCGGGACGCTATATTATGTTAATATTATATTATATATAGTGTCTTTTTTATTTTATTCTATTATTTTATATATTATATATATATATTTATTTTAACACGGAGAGATGGAACGAGATGGAGCGAGACGGGACCGATCTGACCCGTCCCAGGCCGTGACCGAGACGGGCGAGTCCATCGAGACGATAAACCCAGCCTAAATGTACCTTGTTCAGGAGTTTATACTTTATAGCAGAAGACTTTTTTGACATATACCCTTACAATATTCTACTTTATAATTATATCTCTGTTTTACACGACTTATAAAAATACATCTACATATATCTAAATAATTGCACTCATGCGTTTCCGGTCCCTAAATGCCATTAACTTTAAAGGAATATTTCTACATAAATATTAGAAAACTGGTAATATATGTAAAAATCTAGAAATACCGTCATCACCATGTGATTTCATTAAACTCTTATAAATTTTAACTTAAGGACATATAGGTTCATCACTTAAACATTTAAACTGTCCGCACGTAGATTATGATGAGAGTATAATTATAATTATTTTAATTACTCAGAGATATTTCTGATAATTTAAGTAACTCAAGAATATATATGTAAATCGGAAGATTACATAGATATATATATATATATATATGTTAAAACATATATTCTTTTGTCATTTTTAACCACCTCAAATTGAGTACTGCCAAGATGCAGGGTTTGTCGACCCGCGCGACCCGATCGACCCGGTCTCGGCTTGAGTCGGGTCGGTCCCGTCTCGATCCGACTCGGTCCGTCTTATTCTAAAAAAAGTGTATATATATATATAATACATATAAAATAATAGAATAAAATAAAAAAAGACACATTATATATAAAATAAAATAAAATATAATAATAAAATAATAGAGTGACCCGGTGACGATCCACGACTCGAGCGTCTCGGTCGCGGCCTGGGTCGGGTCAGATCGTGCGGGTTAGAACGACCCGCACCGAATCAACAAACCCTGCCAAGATGTCTTTACGTTAACTTTTACTTAATATGTGATAGATATTCTGTTTTAATCCAATATGTAATTAAGTACGTACTTGATCAAGAGCGGCATATTCCTCTCACTGATTTAACAGCGCACTATTTGGTGTGATAATATCTTAGCCATTAATTAATATTTTGACTTACAATCCCAATTTTTATGTCCGTACGTACCAAACATGTTTAGGCTGATCACTTTCGTTATTTCCATGATAATTAAGGTGATGCACAATTATTCTTACTTATTGATTTCCATTTTTATCTCCTCTAGTTATGGATCAAGTCGCTGATATCTTCAGCCACGGCCCTCCATCTGGGATGTCTACCGTCATGGTCATTTTGATAATACGTTAGGATAAATTAATATAATTGAGTCTAAAGTGGATTATTTTTAAATTTTTATATTTTTAATTTGATATCTATACAATCTAGAGTGAGATAGGGTATCTACATGAGAGTTAATAGAACGAGTTAACCCTAAGTTAAGGGTTTTAACTCTACCTAACCTTGAGTGATGTATTCTGATTTTTAAATTTAAATAATTCACTTACTCGTCATTTTATCTCATATTATTTTATTATCAAAATAACTCTTAAAATTTATTAGATTATATTATCTAATTCAAAATTTTAAAATGTTGAATGAGGAAGACTCCATTAATATAAATATATTGTATTTTAATCTATTTTCAATACGGAACCATTCTAACGCCTGCATATTCTCCCGAACAAATTTCGTGACCACCAGACTCCCTTTAATTTGAAGTGGGGGGTGGACAACTGGCGTAGGCATGACTTATATATATATATATATATATATATATGGGGTCAGTCCTATGACAATTTATCATGGGATCGACATCTCAGTCTTTAAATTTATGAGAGATGATCTCCTTATATGTCGACCCTACGCATATAAAGATTTAGATGTCGACACCATAACAAATTGTCATGGGACCAATATCATGTGAATATTTCTAATAAAGGGAGATGTTCCAATGAAGTTGGCCCCGTGATAATTTATCATAAGGTCGGCATCTGACCCTTGATCCCATGGAGCCGTGGAATAAGAGGAGAGAGTACCCATTGGCGATGGTGGGTCTTGAGAGGGTCGTGGCGTGGTCACGGCACGGCAGTGCGATGATGTTAATTAGGGGTCTGCCACGGCAGGCGGCAGGTCTCGGGTGGCCGACACCCACGATGATCATGTGATGGCAATGGATCGGCAGTGATGATTGGGAGCCTGATCTTCCTCGATCCTCTTATTATTATTAGTCCAACCAAAGACCTCGTTTGTGATTTGTCCAAACTTGATGCAGTGCAGCGAGGGATATAATTTATAAAGGAGAATTGTTAATTATGGTGGCAAATTTTTTTGGATGTTAATTAAATGTTTTTGAGTTTGAAATATCAGAATTTAGTTTCATGTTTTTTGTTATTTAATTTTCAGAATGCGACAAATAGGATGATAATATCTATTGCTGTAAAATTATCACCCTCATATTGATGTTATTTTTTGAGTATGTAAGACCTTTTCTAGTTGATGGTCAACTGAGGTTATAAAAAATAATATAAAAATAAGGGTGATAATTTTATAGATAAATTGTGAAGGAGGGTTAAAAAATCTTTTCCCGTTGCTTAAGCAAAAGTTTATAGGATGTTTGAGAGCACTTTTTTTTAAAAAAATTATTTTTACCTACCAAATTATGTTATATCAATTTTTAATTTAATTTTTGAAATTGATGAAAACATATACTTATTTATTTGACAAAAATGTCACAATTTTTAAATTTTACATGGAGTTGTTTGGTAGAACAATATGGAAGCCTGAACACCATGAAAGTTGATAGTCTTGGAAACCACGAAGGAGGAGGATGGCTAGGGACCAGAGAAGTCGGAGAGTTCTGGGGGGATCGCGTCAGTGAGGCAATTGTCAGAGAGGTTGAGGGAGATGAACCCGGAGAGCAAGCCGAGCGATGGGGAGACAAAGCCGGCGAGAGAGGTGACCTTGAAGATGTTATACTGGATGTAGTGGTCGCCATGGCTGAGCATCGCCACGATGGTATCAACGCCGAGGGGAACAACAGGGGCTACTGGTGCCTACGCCGGAGGGCCATGTAGAGGGTGGCCATATTCTTTTATTCAACGGTGCTCACCTATCTGGATGCTACAGAAGAGGTGGCCACCGTGTACGTTGGGTGAGGCAACAACAGCGGAGAAATTGCGGCAGTGGCAGGGAGAGGATCAGTCCCGCTATTGAGGAAGAGGACGGGGTCGTCGTAGTCGACCTTGGTGAGAGACGCAGTAGCACGTGGTGACGACCGACAAGGGGTGGCCTCGCAGGGGCCTCCGGTGTAGGGGGGAGCAGCACCTCGCAACGATCGCCGCGATGGCGATGGTGGCGCCCATGATCAGGCGAGCACCGCCTGGAACTTGGCGAAGGAAGCGACGGTCGCGACGGAAGACGCTGGAGGGAGCAGCATTGGCGGGTGACCGGGGTTTGGTGGCAGCGAGATCTGAGAGGTGGAGTCGTGGTGAGGTGGAGCAGCGACAACATAAGGTAAGGTGGAGCAGCTGCAACAGCGTGCGGCCAGCGCAGGGGGGGGGCAACCAACAGGGGAGCGACGGCAACATGCGCTCAAGGGTCGACGAGCGGTGACGGTGGCCGACGACGTCGTGGGGAAGATAGTGAGGAAGAGAAGGGGAAGGGGCTTGGGAGAGGGAAGACATGCGTGATTCTCTTAAAAAATAATTGTTCGGAGGTTGTTTTTATTTGGAGAACATTTAAAGAAGGGACAAACTATTCCCTAAAAATTGAAAAAGGTGTTACCAATATCTCTTTATTTTTTATTTTAAGAGAGAAATCACTCAAAAAAGTACATCCAAACGCCTCATTAGGAGTGCAATTATGGGGAGGCCAACTTGACTCGACCGAACCCAACTCATCACAAGTGGCGTGACACGGATTGATTCGAGTTAGATTTAGATATTATGGAAGGTTCGGATTAAGGTTAGAAGGGTAGGGTTGCGAGTTAAATTAAACTAAGTCAAGATTGGAGGTCTCTTAACATAAGTTAAACTAGGATTTGACTCTGACACGACCCTTTAAACCTATAACTGCGGCCAGCTTCTAATCTAAACAAGCTTCCCATTTGGGCCTTTTAGAGGCCCAATTTCCACATCCAAATGTCAGTTCGGACCCTGTCCTGTCAACCGACGTGGTGGGATGAGATCCATGAACAGGTGGGAGGATCCCATCCGGAGTAGTACTACGAACCCCCCACCCTCAGACGAATGAAAAGCGGCAACCGGGCAAAGCGTATCCACGCAGCTTCCCCAGTCGCCATATAATGCCCACACCGCCCACACGGACGGGCGGCCCCGCTCGGAAGCCCCCACCACCTGGCGTGCCTCCATCCGCCGTCAGCCTCCGAGAGAGAGAGATATGGGTTGGCGATCAGATGGAGGTGGTGATTATTCCGGCGGCCAGCCATGGGACCCGCGACGACCGCACGTCCGACCTACCGCGGCGGAAAGGGACCCCGCAGCGCCACCGGGCGGGGGCAGGGCCCTCTTCGATCCCCTTCCCCGTCTCGAACCCCCATCTGAAGTGCCCGGGTCGATCGAGCAGGCCAGCACCACCACCACCACCACCACCCTCGGCAATCATCGCCACCCTCCATCCGAACCTGAGCGCGCAAGGAATCGTCTTCAACGTTTGTCTTCTTTTTTTAGCCCTTCTCCCTCCCCCACACGCCCCCCTTTTCCGCTTTCTGACGAGCCACCTTCCCCTCACTGTCTCTGCCCTTTAAGGTGGGGGCGGGGCGGAAACAGCCTTCGCTGCCACGCGAAGTCTCCTTGCACCCCGTCCTGTTAAGCGCCGGGCCAGGGTGTAGTTTTCTCTCCTGGGCTCTTGACCATTACACCGTACAACCAGGCGATGTAACCCCGAGAGAGAGAGAGAGAGAGTTGTGGAGGAGCTTCCCATCAGACTAGTTCCGTGAGATTTATTTAATGGGGGAGGTCTGATATCTCTTGGCAGACCTTCTCATGTTCCTCTGACGTTCTGCTCGCTGTCTCTGTCGCGCTCCATGACGTGAAGCGCATTTATCCTGTCTCAACTCCCGTGCTTTGTTTACACAGTCGACCCCTGCCACGCAAATATCCGATAGCCCTACTTCTAGCTAGGGGTTCGAAGCTATTCTTCCCTTCAGCTTGCTCTGCCCAAGGACGAAAAGAGAATAAGCAAAAAAGGGTAATCGCTGGAGAAAGAAAACGCAGGAGGAAGATTGGAAGAAGAAGAAGAAGAAGGGGGAGGAGATGGCGAGTGGGAAGAGTAAGGAGGGGGTGGGCATGGGAGGGTCGAGAGGGTCCGCGGAAGACTACGAAGTCGTGGAACAGGTCGGGAGAGGAGCCTCCGGAGCAACTTTTCTGGTCCTTCACAAGTCCGAAAGGAAGAGGTAATTAAGAGAACCCCCCATATGTGTCCTTGCCATCTTCTCCGTTCCTCTTGGCCACAGGATCACCCTGGCATAGATGACCCCTCCCTGATCTCTACGTACGTACGTCCCCTTGATCAGGTACGTGCTGAAGAAGATCCGACTGGCCAAGCAGACAGAGAAGTTTAAGCGAACTGCCCATCAAGAGGTAAGAGATAACCCTATCAACGACAGCTACGATGAGATTAATGATCTCTTCGGTAGTGTTAGAGATGGTAACATGTGGGGTTCCTGTTTCCGGTTGGGGCAGATGGCTTTGATCGCCAAGCTGCGGAACCCTTACATCGTGGAGTACAAAGACTCCTGGGTGGACAAGGTGAAGTCTCCTTCCCCCCGCATCTCTCTGTGGCTCTCCTGTTCACCTTTTCTTATCAAACTGTACCCGTGAACGCGCTGGGTTCCGATAACAACTTCCTGTTTAATATTTCTTACCGTTTCTTCTTCCGCGAGCAGGACTTCGTGTGCATCGTGACGGGTTACTGCGAAGGTGGTGACATGTGCGTTACAGTACTGTTCTCTCTCTCTCTCTCTCTCTCTATTTTGTTGATTTGTTCTTGGCAAAAATATTTTTGTCAGAATATTAATGGTTATTTTCTCACATAATTATGAAAAATAAGGAAACTGGGTATCACCTTGGTACTACTGGAACCTTGGTACTACTGGGTCCATGCCACTGGGGAAGCTTGAGCTCAAATTCTCTTGCTATAACCTAAGGCTAGAAGATTGAAGTCTTTGATAACAGGTTAAGATAAGTTAACTCTGGTGAATTTGCAATGAGATATTCTTGGGTTTCAATATTTTTGATTCGATGCTTACCTTAATCGGCGTCGGATATGATATTCCTTGTTGTGAGAGTGTGGAATGAATTAACCCGTGAATAAGAGACTTAACCCTATAACCGATCCCAAGTACAGTAACCCAATTATCAAACTAAAATAAGGACCGATAGATAGAATAATTCGTCCTAACAGACTCTTATTCGGTTAGGGCCTGTTTGATATCCGAATTATCGGGGGTTTGTTAAACGATGAGAGAGAATTGGGGGTGGAGCCCACACTCTCCCCTCACACACGTAGCCATTAACCGACTCCGGTCGAACACGGTATCCCGCCCGAAGAATAAAGAGGGTCTTATAAAAGTGGCCCAGAGAGTCTTGCCTTCGAAGATGATTACTAATTAAGACCTCATACTGGAAGAGGCTATACACGCAGTTGAGGCCCTCTTATATATTGGCCGGTTTCTAGTTATAGATATGTTTTAAGTCTAATCTTCCAGCACTGAAATCAGTGATCTAGTGTACATCTACTACGTTTTGGGTCATCCAAAATCGGTTGGTATGCAACCCTAATGAATCCAGTTTTATCACCAATTTCTCTATAACATGTATTTCCATCCAATTGCACACGTACAGGATTTTAGACTCTTCTTCAGTGGAGGTAAGTTAATTAACAGCTCCGTTGCGTCGAAAGTTCATATAACCAGCTCTCTCACGAGGGAAAAGTTTCTAAATAAGTAGGAGAAAGGTCTTGAGAAGAAAGATGGTTGCTGTCCATAGGTTATTAATTTGTACATTCTTTGATCACGACCGATCTAGTCACACGCATCATCACAATAATTAAGATTCTTTTTAAGTTTTAAACCCTTATGTTAGCTACAATTATGTGTCTAGGTACTCACCCCCACTTGCGAAAGAACATGTGAAAAACCTCCCTTCTAATCGGTTCGAATCACACGCTTTAGTGGGTTGGAGAGCAAACTAAACAAGGCGGCTTTGGTTCTTCTAAGCCCATCCACACCATTAGATGAGTGTGGATACCGACAAGCTGGTCGGCAAGTGGGCCACAACACTTTTAGTTGTATATTTGAATGGGCCCTATGCTGCCTTCCGACGACGTCCCAAAGTAGATGCCCTGGGCCCAGCACGGAATTACGCATGTGGGTGGGTGGCCGTATTATATAACCCCCCCCCCCCCCCGTTCTAAAGAGATGGATCATGGATGTCTCCTGAGGCCACAATCTCTAATATTTTATGAGATGTATTACTATGCACACATCGGTCACATGCACACATCATCACTTCCCGTGCCACATTGGAAGTAGTTTATTGTTTGCCGATATTTCTTTGTCGTGCAGGGCCGAGAAGATAAAGAAGGCCAAAGGAGTGCTGTTCAGCGAAGAGGTAATTTTGCGAAGCAAATGTTGGGAACTCGGTAAAACCTGTTTTAATTCGAGCAAAATGTAGAAACATGCCAACAGCTTACCTTTTAAACTGAAACCCATAGTTGTCAAGGTGGGCGTCTTTGAAATGGTTAGGCGGTTTAATGTCTTGTTGACAGTGGAAAAGACGAGTTAGACGGTCACAAAAACGGGCTAGACGCCAACGAGGACGCCTAGGCGCCAAGACGGGTCGACCGTGACCTGTCCTAATTGGATCCGACCCGATTAAGTACATTTAACTCTTTATTTTTTGTAATTTTCTTGGCATTATTATATTCGTTTGTAATTTTCTAATTTTTTTACATTTACTTTTGAAATTTTTGTACTTTTTTGATACAATTTATTTTTTATAATTGGCATATAATTTAATTATGATAATTTCTCCATATAGTTTATTTTTTATAATTTTTTATATTTCTTCACATTTTTATTCTTGATTTATATATTGGAAGATATATATATATATATATATTTTAAAAAATTTTAATTAGTGACCGAAGTGTCGACTCCTAAGCGGGTGCCTTGTCACCTAACCACTTAGGGACCTCGTGAACACCTTGGGTCGCCTTGTCGCCTCGACAACTATATCTGAATCCAAGAGAGATAATGACTTTTTACATGGGGGGTGGTTAATTTGTAACTAGGTTTAGATTATGATTATACACAAGTGAACATAACACACGATCTACACCGCATGGCTTGTTTTCTTATTGCAGAGGGTGTGCAAATGGATGACCCAATTGCTACTGGCCGTTGATTACCTACACTCCAACAGAGTCCTCCATCGAGACCTTAAGGTATGTGTCCGATATCTGGCTCTACAGAGCCTGCAGACCTTTCTCAAATTTCTCCACTCACAGGCTTTCTCATCAATTCGTTCTTCCTTGGATGCCCTAATCATGAATCTGATAAAAAGAAACCACTTTTCTCTTTTACTGTTCCAGTGCTCTAATATATTTATTACCAGGAGTGGTGACATTCGGCTTGGTAAAACCCTCTCACACATTTCTAATCCGTTCTAATCTACTCAGTAGATTTTCATTCAAATCATGAACAATTCTCGTTAGTTCATTCTTGTTACGACATGAAATCCAGGTGACTTTGGATTTGCGAAGCTGCTCAACACAGAAGACCTTGCTTCCTCGGTATGGCTCCCTACCGCCCCTGGGATTTTTAAGTGCAGCATACGTTGTAGTTTTGCTGATGGAATAGATAATGTCCTCTTTCGATTTGAAAAAAATAGATCGTGTCATCGCACAACCAAGAAAAAAAATACTAAATGAGATGTGTAATAGTTAACCCAGTTATGATCTCTGACGACAACAAGCAGAAATGCAGATGCGGTTAACACCGAGGTTTGCCGACTCATTGATCCGTACCAGATCTGGATTGCTTTGATCCGATACAGTACGCCCGAGTCGCATGCGACTCGGGCCGACTCGGTCGCCTATCTTCTCACCCGGGAGACTTTTCTTTCCTCGTCCCAACACCCTCTCACTCCGGCGGTAGTTTCTTCCCTCACCCCGGCGCCCCCACCCCGGTAGCCCACCCTGATGCTCCCGCTTCACCCCCGACAGTCCCCCACCGCGGTTGACGATGTCTCTTTTGGCCGGATTATCGTCGCCACCATTGAATCCTATCTACCACCGCCGAATCCTTGTTGCCATCGTCAGATCCTCACCGGAGGATGTCTAGAAGGTCAATGAGAAGGATAAGGAGGGATGGAAGAGTGACTCAGTCTAAATAGGCCGAATCATATCTCGAATTTCCGTGAATCTTAGTAGATCCACCTGAGTCGATGAACCATGGTTAACACTGGGCAATGTGGTAGGCCTATGAGCTTCCCAAGAGTAACAGTAGAAAAAGATGAAAAGCTACAGGAAACACCCATCAAGATAGTACCACATATATGGAGAGAACTTACAAGAAAATTTTGTACAGATTGAGGAGAAACCACAAGAAAATGAAAAAGGCTAGGTGCACGTCTACGGTTATTACACGTCCCAAATGTGCAGTGTCTTAAATCTTTTGTTAAAATTTTGTGAAATAATCTTCAAAGTACTTTAACTTGAAATGTAAGTCACGTTATGATTAGATTATTTAAAAATAAATAAAAAATAAATAAATTGAATGAATAGTATTGAATTTATTCTTTAAAAATTAACCCATTATATTTTTAAATTTTTTAGGTGATCAGATGGTGGCGTGATTGACACCCCAAGTTAAGATATCTTGATAGTCATCTTACAAAATTTTTTAAAAAATAAAAAAAATAAGGTAATGCACACCCGAGGTGTGCAATAACCTCGGGTGTGCACCAAGCCATTCTCCAAGAAAATAAATGTGCGCCAGAAGTTTTCGTAAGCAAACCTGAAGACCCGCTTTGATAGCGAGTTGGTCGGACTGCTGTCGGCGGGTTACGCACCTGGGGTTACGGTGGGCCCCACCTCCCCCTCACACAACTGGGCGTAATCGATCCCGAATGGCTTAATCGACCCTTCGGAGTCGATTAACCTACCCCCACCCGATTATCAAAAGGGGCCTAAAAGCCTATTACTATTTAAGTTTCTTCAGGGTCATACACTGATCTCTATTAAGGCTTCTCGCGGCTCCAAACAGTGATACCGATTCATCAATTAAACAATACATCCCAGAAGTCTCTGGACATAAACTTCAACCAAGGAATTTTACACATTCAATTGGCAAAAGGCCAGCATCCAAACGCCTCCTTATGTCTAGTAGAATAAGCATTGTATTGTCGAAGAGTAAAGTATACCCCAAGAGACAGCATGTATGTCACGACCTAAACACAATTAAGCAACATGCGTATATCTTCTCAAAATAGTTCTTCATGCCCTCTGGAGTACCTCTGTTAGTGTTCAGGATAAGTTGTCTTTTCAATTCAATCTGTCTACCAAGGTATGCACTCTATCTGGGTATGAATTTTTAGCGATTACACTGATGATCCGTAGGTTGTAGGCACTCCCAACTACATGTGCCCTGAGCTACTTGCAGATATACCTTACGGCTACAAGTCAGACATCTGGTCATTAGGTGAGGTTTGATCCCGCCTTCTATTTTAGAAGCAAAACTAAAACTTACGCTTTCTTCTAGAAGTTGTTTGATACCTTTTGTTGCATTGCCTCGAACAAAATTCCAGGTTGCTGCATGTTTCAAATTACAGCGCATCGTCCAGCCTTCAGTGCCCAGGTAGGCAATAACAAGAAAACTCCTAGCTTTTGCTGCCTGAAATACATCTGAACTCCTTCCTACAATCTCAACTGTTTTCACGAAAACTTCTTCCAGGACATGGCAGGGCTAGTGAACAAGATAAACAGATGCACCATTTCTCCAATGCCCACCATTTACTCCTCTTCATTGTAAGTATTTTCCTTCGTCTCAAATTTAACCCTGAAAAGTATTTTGATTTTTAACCAAAACCACAAATTCAGATCATCACTAAGGTACTTACTTACACAACAAGCTGTAAGTCACAAGGTCTGGTTAATCTCTCGGAAATGCGGCATATAAGCACGATGCTTTTATGTGTATACTTTGAATTACAGTAGCAACCTGCACGCATCATACTGAATTTTTAGATTACAGGAAGAGACTGATCAAGACCATGCTGAGAAAGAACCCGGAACACAGACCAACGGTGAGCTTATTAAAAGTTCAGCCCTGACTGTAGCTATCAGTAAGAGAATGATTACCGCCAGTATTTCTAACATGAGCACCTACATGTTTCAGGCAGCAGAAGTACTGAGGCAGCCACATTTACAGAAATACCTTGCTGAATGCCCCAACCCTTACCCATATTTGCTTCCAATAAAGAACGATTGCAATGTTTCATCAGACAAAACGGCAAGAAAGTATACGCACAAATCAATAGATGAAAAGATTATCAAAAGCAAAAACCCAGAAGCAAATCAGCAAATACAGCAAGGAATTGTAGTGCAAGCATTAAATGAAGCTATCGTGAACCCTCCATTTTCCCCAGCCCGTGACAACACCAAGTCGTGTTGTCAACTTCAAAAGGCTGAGTGCAACAATGTTGAGAAGCAAGAGAGGAATTACGACGACAGCAATGTTACAATTCTTAGTGCAGGCAAACATGGAATGGATGCTCCTCTGCAACAAGAAGAAAAATCAAAAGATCAACCTGCCGTTCAGTGCATGCCCACTGAAAACCAACATGATGAGAAAGCCCAAAGCATGAAATGTTCTGTACAAGTGAAGATGGCTTATGTGGAGAACGAAGGCAGGACAGATAATGATTCATCAGTGCAGTGTCAGCAATCCATTAAGAGTGCGCATGAAGCACACAAAAAGATGGCCTCTACTAGCCAACCCTTGGAGAGAACAAAATCTGACATTGATGAAACAAGTGGGAATGCAGAAGAAACCTCAACTGTCAGTACATTAACCCTTCAACCTGGGGACATCACACACACTGAGTGGGATAGCTTAAGCGTCATCCAACAAAGAGCTGATGCTCTTGAATCGCTCCTTGAGGTATGTGCACAGCTGATCCAACATGAGAGGCTTGACGAATTAGCTGGAATATTAAGACCCTTTGGTGAAGAACTTGTATCTTCCAGAGAAACAGCTATATGGCTCACAAAGAGCCTAAGGTCTATACCCAAGCAAGGCAAGGACAGGTCAAACCAGTAGTGCTCCTTTATTTTCTTTTTTCTTTTTTACAAAACAGTTTCTGGTAAAGTACATACATCTGTTGTGGGAATGAAGAAAAGAACATTGAAAGCTCTGAATTATTTCCTGTTTGATTAATGATTTCCTTCACTAATGTGGAGCATAATGTGTTGGCAAGCTGCCTGTATCATTTTTTTTCAATAGAAAAGTACAAATTTCGATGAATGGGCAACCAAAGGTGCCCAGAGGGTAATGAATTGAACAGCAGAGAAAACGAAAGATAAAGCTAGAGTTAAATAGACATAGCTGTTTCTATGTCTTTATGAACCAAAAGCAGAATATTTCCAATTCTAGCAACTTGGAAAACATCTGCGCAGAGAATATCCATGATGATATAAAAGGCAGGATTCCATACGGCTAAGATGACGCCAAATATTATTTTCCAACTGAGTATGCACACAAGCAACTTCAAAAATATAGAAATCTGCAGCATAGCAATATAGAAATCTGCAGCATAGCAATATAGTTCTCGTAAGTTTAAAATTCATAGGTGCTCAGTATCATCTTCCCTGTCAGAAACCATAACATCAGTGGCTGCATCAATTAATCAACTCTCATTTAGGCCTCAAGGGACACTCTAAAGAACACTTTGTAACAATAGTGATTGGCATGCTCTCATAGTCATGTCTTCAGACAAAAAGAGTAAATGTGTCCATGTATTCTAACTTGTTCAGAAATGACAACAACAGAAGAAGAGAATCAAGGACAGGGGAAGGCTGACAAAGTTAGCAACCGAAGCCAGAAACCATACATATTGATAGATGCAATCCCTTAGCAGCAGAAGCCAGAAACCATACATAATTAAAAGTAATCCCTTACTTCTACATATTCAAAGCATGGTAAAAGAATTATTTCCATCTCAACGGGTTAACATGAGCGACTCAAAGATCAGATGGTAACCCACATTGCAGTCTGTGAAAACTCTGAATCATGTAGAAGACTTCAACTTTTAAATGACAAAACGTGAAATGCATATCGCATCACCCTTTCATTTCTCGACAGCACATCACTGTATCGACAAAACATTCCAACTCCGCTTTCGTTGTGCCGGAGGGTCGTACACAACATGCTGCAAATTTTTTATTATAGTCATAGTCTGGGAGGGGAGGACATTCATAAAATTACCACTTGCAACACAGAGAAACCATCATCGCATCCACAGAGCGGCCGAAGACCCAACAGAGATGCCCACCACACAACACAACGAAACCACCCGCAGTCTCAAGAACACGAGGTTTAGATTCTTAGAAACCTGAAGGGTCAGCGTCAGGATCTGCAGCCGCCCCTGCTCCTCCATCTTGTGGAAGAAGCTCAGCGGCTTAAGCGTACGCCGCAGCAGGAACGCCATGGAGAACGGGAAAGCGAACGCCGCCAGACCCTGGATCGACACCTCCCGGGGCGGCTGGGCGGCGTAGGTGATCCAGGCACCGAGGCCGAGGTGGGCGACTCCAAGGAGGGCGAGCGTCACGCTGAGGTCGTAGATGCTCTTCCGCATTCTCTCGAGCACCTGGCGGGTCTCGTTGGCGAGGGCGGAGACGTCGCGCTCCACCGTGGGCCCCGTGATCTCCTGGTGCCGGAACTCGTGGCCCTCGGCGGGGTCTCGACCCTCCTTCGGCGGGGGGGCGCCGTCGGGAGCGCTGGAGAATTGCCTGGCGGGATTGGGAAAGACACCCGGCGCTCCGCCATTTGCCCCCACCGCGATGTGGGGAGAAGCCAAGTAGGGTTTGTACCAGCAAGGCGAAGAGATGATCTGCGCGGGGACATGGGAGGGCCTCAACCGATTAGCCTCTGCGCGGGAATCCGCGATCGAGCAGGGCCCGATGGGATTTGAGCTGATGGTGGAGGAACTGAAGGATCTGAGGACGGGTGGTCCATGTCCGCCCAGGAGAGCTCGGAGACGGAGGGGGAGCCCCCCCGAGGTGGCGGCAATGGAGGAAGGGTTTTGCAGGAGCCGGGCGACGAGCTTGCGGGAGAAGGAGGAGGCCATTTGGGTTTTTTTCTCCGCCTGGCGATGGCTGTTGATGGGAGATCTTGGGGGAATCGGGAAGCACTGCGCAGGAGAATCCGTTGGGAAATTTGGGGAATCCAAATTAGCTCGCGGGGTCTCTCTTCCCTTCTTCGGTTTTTATGTCGTCTAGAAGCCGGTTTGGGGAAGTGTCCCTGTCGCCTTTGAACAACAGCCGTCTATTCCCCATCGTCTGACGGGAAAGAGTTCCAGACAAACTACCGTAAGAAAGTCAAGAGTTCTGTGGGCGGTAGTGGGATTCCCAACGGATAAACGTTGATCGCGTTCATGTGCCCAGGGAGTCGCGGAATTAGCTTCTATGTTTGTTAACAAACTATGATCACTCTGTGTAGTCAGCTCCGTTTTGACAGGGGGTTATCCCCTATTTGTTCCGGGGATAACCCCCTATTTATCTATATTTTAATTTGATAGCAAATTTAAACTAACCTACTTAGAATAGGGCATAACCCCTGATTACCCGGGTTACATTGCCCCGGCCTGATGGGTGGAACAAGTAAACCGCCCCCCGACTTTATGCCAACCTTGCCCTCCACCTCGAGCATGGCATCGTCCTCCGGATTTCCAACGTTCCGTCTCCACGTCGACCCGTCTCCTCCATCTCCTCACCTCTAGTCTGTCATCGTCCTCTCATCTTCAAGTTGGAAGATTAGGGCACGAGCTCTCTCCCATCTCGATCTCTGGCATTGTCCTTCTCTGGACGGTCAAAGCCCTATGTCCTCGCGCATGCTTCAAACCCTAGCAAGAAGATATTAAAAAAATATTATTAAATATATATTAGTAAGCGTATAACTATTATACAAGTTAAGATTAGTTATCTGAAATCGTGAGTTGTACTATTGAGATTTGTTTAGTGGGGGAACAAGAAGATGACCTCGAGGGAGAAGACTTGCACACACAAGGAGACGTCATAAGGAGCCTTGGGAGTGATCTCAGGGGATAATACTCCGACATTTAAGTCATATAATCGTGAATGAAGAGAGAGAGTATTTGGACGTCAAAGAGTAGAAGGAGCGCTCCAGAGCTGAGGTTGCATATCTCTCTGGCCGTCTAACTATGGTCCTATTTATAGGATTCTCTTTGAGTTTGTCCGTTGACTTTGGCCATCTGAGTTGGTGATATTGGGGTTGTCCATGCTTGTGAAGATGTGAGTCGTCTGCCTGCTCGCCCGATAGGGCATGAGAGGCATGGGTGCTAATCCGCTGTTATTTCACCGGCCTGGGCCGTTCTGTCATTAATGCGGTGAAGCTCGTCAGAGACATAGGTCGCCCGTTTGTTCGTCTAATAAGAGTGGGCGGCGTGGGCCCCGAGGACTAATGTTGTCCCACCATTAATGTGGTGACGCTCGCCAGGGACATGCGATGTCCCGCTAGAAGACGGAAGAACACGCAGCGAACGGGGCGTGGACCCAGGTCAGCCCTCCTATAGGCTTTGGCAGGCTGCGCGCTGGATCGTGGGTTGATTGGAGATGGGCCTTGTTAGACCTAACAAATTTCTCCCTCCTCAACTACGTTAATTCAAATAGTGCATAAATGACATTTAAACGTGATTTTTTTAAAATTTTTTGACAAAACGAAATGATATGTCTATAAATAAATATGATATTTTTATACAATTCAAATTTACACATTGAGATGCCTACTAATACATTTTTAAGAAAGATTATTTTACAAATTTCTATTTAATAATAGTTTTTACGTAAAAAAACCCTTATTTTTTGTCATTTCTCATCTTGATTGTTTTATAGGAGGAGATTTTAGACCAACTAACTTAAGTTTTATTTTTTTTTGCTACCTGATTTTGAAATTGGCCATCAAGGAAAAATGTGATCAAAAAGGTGAGACAAAGTGTGGCATTATAGTATTTCTCTGATATTACAATGAACATATTGATAATTTTTAAACTATCTAATAAAATTTTATGGATCTTTTTTCATATTTCCATAAATTTCTACTCATCAGACTATATGGATATTAGAATATGTCCACATTTATGTACTTTTTGTTCGTGTGATTTAATTCTAAAATGAGTTTTTTACATATAAATCATTGTTAAAATTAAAATGATGGATGATGGGGGCCTCTTTGAGTTTCGGTAGCGGCCATCTCCCTAGGTCGGCAACTTTTCCATAGATTACTCCTCCCATATCTCCTTCGGCTCCTCCAACAACATGAACAATATTGTGTTGGACAGTGCAGAGGAGAGCCAGTTCAAGCCCGGGGAGGAAGAGTTATAGATCAAGATCCAGTAATTGTCATAGTACAAGAAGCGAGTGCAGGAGGCCATCAAGTTCCTGCCGGATCAGCAGACGCTAGTGATTGATCTCATTGATGTAGAGGAGGGCTCCCAACTACACCTAACCCGGGCCTATCTCGGCGAGATGGTACCCCCCCTCCTGACAACATTCATCATGTAGAAACATTGGCTGAATCGAGGTGCAATACACGGCCATCTTCCCCTTCATCATGTAGAAACCCTAGCCGCCCCTTTGTTAACCAATCAACGCCGCCGCCGCCGCCGGCGGCAGCTCCCACCGCCCATGGCCGTGGCCCTAGGTGCCGCCGTAGGAGGCCCGATGGCCGGCCGTCAGCATCGTCGGGGCCGGCCGTGTGAGGTTCTGCAACTCTAGCCATCTCCTTGTCCGTGTAGGATTCCAGCGGCATCTATAGCGCTTCGCCGGCGGCTTGTCAACCCCGGCGAACAACCACGACACTTGCAGCAACTATCGGGCTTGCCCTAAGGGGCTGCCACTATCTGCCCCAGTTCCGCCGACCCTTTGAACGGGACAAAAGAGAGCGCTGTGGATGACGTCGCCGGCCAACCGGGGACACGCTGGTGCCCTGGAGGGGATGGCGATGTGCCCTCCTTCCTCTTGGCTACGATCTGACCATTACCGGGGATCGATCCCTCATTCTTTGATAGTGAAAAATCCAAGAAGCATGTTTGTGAAAGTCACAAAAAATTTCCAAAATCCAACGAGAATCACAAGTGATCAATTTAGCTCCAATATCACCGTGAGGATCTAAGCCATGATCAAGAAGAACGTAGTAAAAATAAGAAATTAAAATTTTATCTTGACATCGTTGATCACTCGAGCGTGATTCCTATTAACGAACTACATAGAAAAGATCTGATCTTTACCTCTACAATACGAGTATCGCAGCGAAGCGGAACCATACCCTCGTGGTGGTAATTATTAACCGTGCAAGTATCTAGTCTCTACTGGTATCCACATGGGCACGGACGACGAAGTTCTCTCCACATAACGCTCCTCGGACGATCTCCATGGCCTCCTTCTAGCAAAGTCTCAACGCTTGAGAGGATGAAGGAGAGTGGAGATATAAGAGAGGCGAGAGGAGAGAGGGGGGCGCCTCCGTAAGAAAGGGGGCGCCCTGCTCTGGGGTGGAGAGAGGGAGGGGGTGACCCAGTCAAGAAAAAAATCATGGATGTTTAGCCCAGGGTTCCCCCTATGTAATTATTTATAGACTTCTCATGAGTTCATAGTTGCACCCTAATGTGTATGACCCTCTAGACCCATCGTCGGCCTGACTTTAGACCCACTATGTTTAAGAACTATTTCTTAGCTTTTTTGTATTAATGTTTAACATGAAATTAATTATTTAACTATCACATGACTTAAATAATTAATTTCTCATCTCATGATTATTCTTTTATTAGACTTTCAGGTCACATTAAGTACCAAACAACACTCTATGACGCCAAAAGATAAAGGGGATCTATTAAATAATCCTAGGGCCTTTATGTCTACAGTTACTGCACAATTACAATTTTTATTCATACACAATACCTCTGGTCACAATTAAGGGTATGATTTTGCTTATGACCTGATGAACTCCGTGCTCTAAGTCTCAATAAAAAAACTCATTTTCCACGGAACTATCTATCTTTGCCAAGGATTTAATGGTGAGGACACCGGACCCACTACCGAACGTCGCACCCCCGCACCGAGCTTGTGGCTCGGAGATTCGACTACCTGAAGACTCGACGTCACGTATTCATGTATTGAGTATGTACGCGTGTAAAATACATATATTTACTACATGTATTATTTCCTTTTTGTTTTATTAGGCAAGGTTGGTCAAAAATGATTGTATTTTAATTTTATTAAACCCACAAAGTCAATAGTGGGTTGGTGGGCTTTGTTTTATTAGGCTAGGATATATATGCAAATAAATGAAAGTGTGAAGGTATGTGTGTAATGGGCCTTCCCTATAAATAGGGGGCTAAGGGTGTTACATATGAATCATATGAACGAGAAAAAGCTTGAAAACTAAGGTGTTTTACCTTGTGTTCTTCCCTTCCCTCTTTCTCCTTGTGAGTTTGAGTGTCGCCCGGTGTGAGACCATTCGGCGTGAGGTAGCAAGTTATCTGTTCCCGTCCGTGCCGTCAGGAGTTGTCGTCGATCCATTTCCACGTCGCCGCCGCGTCAGATTTGGTATCAGAGCCCAACAGCGGCGTCTTCGATAACCTCGATGTCCCTGACGATGTCTCCCTTTCTCTCTCTAGATTGTTAGAAGAAAAAAAAGAAACAAAGAAGGAAAAAAAAGAAAAAAAAAGAGAAATAGCTTGCGATTGATAGAGAAGAGAAAAAAAGTTTTTAAGAAAGAGCAAAAAAAAAAGAAATTCCCCCTGTCGTTCTCTCTCTCTCTCTCTCGATTTATCTCTCTGTTAATCTCTCTCTCTCTCTCTCTCTCTCTTAATCTCTCTCTCTGTCTCTTAATCCCTCTCTCTCTCTGTTTAAACCCTCTCTCTCAGTTAATCTCTCTCTCTCCCGATCGTTCTCTCCTTCTCTCTCTCTCTCTCTCTCTCTCTCTCTCTCCGCGTGTTTCTCTCTTTCTCTCTCTCCCGAGCGCCTGCGGACGCCGCGCCTCGCGAAGCCTCCTGCGCCCGCCCGCGTTCCGCCACCTACCAGCGAGCCCGCAGCCGCCGGATGCAACAGTTGCCAACGCACCGCCCGCGAAGGTAGCGCCTGGCAGCCCACGTGCCCGCCAGCGAACGGTCACTACTCCAGCGCCGCCCGTGCGCCCAGCACGTCCAGCGCGCCCGTCTCGTGCCCGCCCAGCGCGCCCAACGAGCCTAGCGCACCTGCCCCTGGCCCGAGCACGCCCCGGTCTGCGCCCCGTCGCCGCTGCACCGCCCTGTGCCGCCCCGAGCCCGCGAGCGCACCCACCCGCGCCCGCGCCACTCGAAGCCCACCGCGTGGCGCGCGCCCTGCCATCCGCGCACCTCGCCGCGCCTGCACCGCTACCGGCACCCGCCCCGCCTGCGAGCCGCCTGCGCTAGCAGGCCCCGTGCCCACGCCTCCCCTGTTTGACCACCAGCCGAAAGGCTTAAAAAAAGGGTTTGAAAAAAAAGTCAAAAAAAAAACAAAGAGTAGGTAGAGTGGGTGAAGGTTTGAAAGAAAAGTTTGAAAAAAAAGGAGAAAAGGTTTTAAAAAGTCAAAAAAAGGTTTGAAAAAAAAACGTGTGGATAAAAGGTTTGAAAAAAAAAGCGGGTAGGTGAAGTGTTGAAAAAAAGAAGAAGGGGGGTTTGAAAAAAAGGGTTTTAAAAGTTAAATATATATATATATATAATATATATATATTTATATATGTCTTTCAACTTATTAAGTGTGGCACTCGAAGTTCGCGAACGACAGCTGAAGCAGCGCCCGAGCCGACCGGTCGTCGACACACAATCCGTAATTTACGGAGTGTGAGTGCCCGAGAGTCTCCCCGCGTGGAGGAATTAAATTAATTTATTCCCCTGTGCGGGAAATTTTAAATTTTATGCGGTTTTGAAATAAATTCAATCCTCCCTGCGCGGAGTGAATTCATTGTAACTACGAAGCTTCGTCGATGCCGTGCGGGCACGCACGTCCCCGCTCGTCTTCGTCTCCGGTCGGAGCTAGACTCTCAGTCTAGCTCGGTACGTGCTCGAAACTTGCTCATTTAGTATCATTTCAATTGCCGCGCGATGAAGTAAGAGAGAGCCCGATCCATGCAGCCAGTCTCCTGAGTGCATCGCTATGGACGAAAAGCGAGAGCTTGTATGCACCTATCCATAAGGCCCTAGACTGTCACATTAGGGCACCCTAATTAATCAGGAGGCAGTTCCACGACAACTTCGCCTACGGGCGAGCAACTTTTCTTGACCGATCTCTTCAAATTGACCATTTGCATATCAACTGGGTCCACACCTTGCTAATTGTCGGTCCAAGGACTGCATCATTTAGGTCCAAGCTCGTGCATGCCACGTCGGTCGAGGAATTCATCAGGCCGTCTAGAGCACATTTCAACTCTACAAACACCCATGGATCAGGAGAGATATATGGCCGATCCTGACCTCATCACCCAATTTGAGGAAATGGATGCAATATTTGATGACACGCATGTCGAGTACATGCAGGTTGGAGACATTGCCGAGAGTTCTAGCCAGAAAAGATTGGGTGTGTAGATTCCTTTAAAATCCACTTAAGGAAAATATCAAAGAAAAGACATGCAATAATCATCAATATGGAGGAAAATATATGCACGAGGTGCACAAGGGGAGTGTGTGATCGCCAGAGACGCGAGGGTCTCAAGTGGAAAATAATAAGGGAAAGGAGGAATGATCGCGAAAAGTACCTCAAAAGATGCGGGGATGTGAGTGCTTCTTTTCTCTTCCAATCGGCCGGCCGATGAAGAGAGTTCTTTAATTATTACCCTTGCAAAAAGAGACACAAACACCACAAAAGAATTGAATTAGAACATGGTGTGTAGCATCAAATTCTTATATAGGAAGATGAGCATGAAAAGATGTGCAAGACACACCTTGTGGGTGTTGGCCCTTAAACCCCTATGCAAAAGGGTGGGAGATATATGATGCATGCAAATAAATAAAAAAATAAGGGAAGTGTGCAAGAGTTGCACTATGGGGAGATCTCGATGTGATTGAGAGAAAAGATCAATAAAACAATGATGCATGCATGATTTATGAACTGTGAAAATAAAAGATAAAGGGGAGATAAGATAAAAATCTTGTTTGTGGCCCCTTTGGCTTGATGCTCGATGGGGAGAAACTTCAAAAGAGATGAAGATGTCAACGTGAGAAGCCTCCTTAGCCAATGCCACCTTCGGTTCCTGTAAAAAGAAAAGAAGAAGAAGAAAGACAGAAGAAGAAGAATAAAATGGGAAGAAGAAGAAGACGGAAGAAGAAGAGGAAGAAGACGGCCGAAGAAGAAAAGAAGAAGAAGAAGAAAAAAAGAAGAATCAGTGGGGGGGAGGAAAAGGAATCCAACCTTAACAACAGAGCCGTCGGCCCTATTAAATAGAATTGGAGGAGATAAACATGGGCAAGAGTCCAATAAAGGGGAATGATAAGAATGGGCAAGAGCCCCAATCAAGGCAGGAGTCTAATGAGGCAAGGACTCTCTGGGGAAAGGGCTGCGAAGCCAGAAGATGAAACACGCCCTTGGTCAGGGCGTCAATTCAAGAATTGACGACCTATCATAGGGCGTTAATTCAAAACACGACCTGGCCAAGGGCGTCAACTCCCAGATCAATTTTGGAAATAAATATTTCTTTTATTTGGAAATTCTGAAACACGCCTTCGGAAGAGGCGTTAATTAAAACACGCCCCCAAGAAGGGCGTTAATTAACATTTTTCAAACATTTATTCTTTTTTGAAAATTGGATAATGCCGGGAATTGACGCCCTCATCTCAGGGCGTCCTTTCATCAAGAAACGCCCCAGGTAAGGGCGTGTTTTAAAAACACGCCCTTCACCAGGTCACGTATTTATAAAATAGGTAAAATGGGGAGAAATAGATAAAATGGGGAGACACGCCCTGGATCGAGCCGCGTTTTAAAAACACGCCCCTCTCCAGGGCGTTAATTTAAAAAAGAGGGAAAGGGGAGAAAATCCATGAAAAATGGAAAAAACACTCAAATAAGCTAATTTGAGGGTCAAATGGGACATTACAAGGCAATATGAGAAATACTCAAAGTAATGTCAATTTTGGCGTGTCTACAGCTGCCCCGCCTTGGCGTCTGCTTTGTAAGGGAGCGTAGCAAACTGAAAAGTAGATGCCAAGGTGTGATGAGACACGCAATCAACATCACGTGATGAGAATCAAATCAAAAGCTCGAGATGAAGCAAATCTCGGGAAATTCAATGAAATCAACGATGTTTGGATAAAATGGGGAGTGTGCACGCGGTGCACGAGGGAGATAAAATAAATGATCAACTTCCAGCGCGGTGGAAGTACCCCAGGTCACAAACCTGTAAGTTTCACCATTGGGGAGCGGTTACCAGCCAATGTGGACGTGCTGCAGTCAAGGTGGATCAAAGGAGAGGAGATAAAATAAGATGATAAAAATCCAAACAAGGAGCTTTCGAGAAAATCACCCAAAACAGCAACAAAACGAACTGAAGATCCAATTCGACAATGAAAATCTCATATCGAGAAAGATTAAGATCAATTCAACTCTCAACATCAGCTTATCAGAATAATTTTCCAATGTTAATTCAAAGTCCTATATGAATGCATGCTGGGCTAAAGGGAAAATAACAAATGAAAATATAATATAATCAAGGATAATATTGTTAAACTGCCCAGACTGGGTCAAGAAACCAATTCTGCGAGCTGATACTAAGCCGAATCCCGTTTATCCACGCACCAACTCGTAAAAAGGGAACCATCGTCCCCAGTCTTGGACGGCTCAACGGCCTATCCGTATGACTAAGACTTCTCTGGAATCATCATTATTTTTGATGAAGGGGAACTCAAATCCCAGATTTACCAAAGCCACAAGGTCCTTGATATAATCTAGTAGCGTATGTAACATATAGTAGAATGCATACAGGGATGGTGATATCAATAAGCATGGGAACTGAGAAATGAGCTGCAAGCACCGTGAGACTTTGAGTGATGATGCCCTGCCGGCGGGACCAAGAGCCTCTTCCTGCGCTCAAAAATTCATTAGCCAAGATATAACAAGCAATGAATAAGGCATTTAATCATAGCATGCATAGCATGAATCAAAGCAACCAATCATAGCATATATCATGAACAGCATAAGTCAAATCATGGCATAGCAAAGCATCATTATTTGTTGTTTATCATGAGGATGACAATCTGGCTAATCAAGTTTTGGAGTTAAATAATTAGGATCTGATAATGCCCATCGGCGGAGTAATCAGATGAAACGAGCAGGAGTTGATTGAAAGATTTGGAGATGAATAATCATGAGATGTGATAATCAGAATGATATAGGGAAATGATGCCCCTGGGTGGCACACTACCAAAAAAAGCGGGATTTCAGACGGATGTTTCAGACGGAAATTTTTCTGTCTTAAAATCCGTCTGTATTTGTGACGGATTAGTTTCCGTCACAAATTCCGTTGTTATTAAGGACACACCAGACTCCCTCTGAAGATCCGTCTATAATTATAGACGGAATATATTCCGTCTTTATATACGTCGCAAATTTGGGACGGATATTCTGACGGAAATAATCCGTCTGAAATTTCAGACGGAAATAAGTTCCGTTCGTATTTCCGTCGGAAAACTCCGCCTTTCCCGCCCCTCCCTGCCGCCTCTTCCACCTGGCCCCATTTCCACCCCCCCACTCTCCCTCTCACTCTCTCCTTCCTCTGCCCTCTGCTTGCGGTCGTCGCCGCAGGAGCCGTCTTCGCCGCCGGAGCCGCCGTCCTCGCCGTAGCCGGAGGCCCCGCCATCCTCGCCGTCACCGGAGACCCCGCCGTCCTCGCCGTCGCCGCCATTCGCCAACCTCCCTCCCTCTCACGGTCGTGGTCGCCGTCGTCGCCATCATCCTCTTCCCACGGTCGCCGTCGCCACCGGCCGATAAGTGGCCTCGCTCTCCCTCTCTCTCTCCTGATCATGTTCCCCTCCCTCAATTCCTCTCCCTCTCCCCTGTCCGGCTCCCTCACTCCCTCTCCCCTCTCGCGCTCCCTCACTCCCTCTGGCCGCCCTCCCCCACCCCCTCCACTGCCCTCTCTCCCCTGTCCGGCTCCCTCACTCCCTCTCCCTCTCCCCTCTCGCGCTCCCTCACTCCCTCTGGCCGCCCTCCCCCACCCCCTCCACTGCCCTCTCTCCCCTGTCCGGCTCCCTCACTCCCTCTCCCTCTCACTCCCTCTGGCCGCCCTCCCCCACCCCCTCCACTGCCCTCTCTCCCCTGTCCGGCTCCCTCACTCCCTCTCCCTCTCCCCTCTCGCGCTCCCTCACTCCCTCTGGCCGCCCTCCCCCACCCCCTCCACTGCCCTCTCTCCCCTGTCCGGCTCCCTCACTCCCTCTCCCTCTCACTCCCTCTGGCCGCCCTCCCCCACCCCCTCCACTGCCCTCTCTCCCCTGTCCGGCTCCCTCACTCCCTCTCCCTCTCCCCTCTCGCGCTCCCTCACTCCCTCTGGCCGCCCTCTCTTCCCCTGTCCGTGGCCCCTCTCCCCCTGTCCGTGGCCCCTCTCCCCCTCTCATTATGATGATGTTCTTGTAAAATCTAGTTTGAACATTAGGTGGATGTATTTTAATTTGTAGAATCTATCTAAAAACTCGTTGGAGTGAGATATCGCAAATTCCGAAAATAGACTCAGTTTGAACATGTCTTATTCTCCTCCAAAAATCTATCAGGGCGCATAAGTCAAGATCTTAATACTACATTTGATTAAAATGATAGAGATGTCAGATATTTTAATGAGTAGAATTTTAAAACTCATCCCCACAAATCCAGCCAAACTCCACCTAACGGAGTCATAGATAATTTGGACCCGTGGCCTAAGTGACCGTCTCACTCCCTGCCCAAATTGGCCACTGTGAACAATTTCACATCACTTGGGATCTCCCTGGGTAGCTTCTTCCTGATTAATTTGGACTGAATTAGACTGGGGAGACTCGTCGGACCCACGGAGACTGATTTGGACTGAACAACCATGGGTTTAGTTTAACGATACACAGGTTAAATTTTTTTAAAAAAATAAATCACTTGTGTGAAATGCTACACATGTTCCTAGTCTTGCCCCGGACAGAACTTGATGATAGCTGCATTTTTCCTTTCCTGGGCATGTGACATTCTAAACGCAATAAATAGCCAGAGTTTACAAGAACACCATCAAAGAACCTTCATTCAATCAACAATCATTAATTTTTAGTTCAGATGGTATGCAGGAAAGTGAAGTTCCAACTTCTGATCCGAGAAACTATGTCCTTTTTGGAGTTGACATTGATAACCCTCTTGGGATACCAATGCCTAGTGATCCTTTACTAGCAAAAAATATAAGCTCTGGCAAAGACTATCAGACTAATCTCACTTCAAACAACATTATTTCCAATTCCAGTGGCTCCAAGGAAACTCAAGCAGAATTCTCAACATCAATTGTTTCTCAATCTTTTGGGGTTCCAGACGTGGCATTTAATTCTAGTGACTCCACTAATGATAGCAGCTTTTTGATTGGTAGATCAATAGATATCACTCGGTCTTCGGGCAATGATGAGTTGAAGCAGGATCTTGCTCGACTGTTCAGCATACAGAGGAGAGGGGGGAGCTCTGTGGGAGGGGGGTGGAGCTTGGTGGGACGGGGAGCTCTGTGGGAGGGGGGAGGGGCATCCGAGAGGGTTCCAGTGGGGGGGAGCTCAGTGGGAGGGGGGAGGGGCATCCGAGAGGGTTCCAGTGGGGGGGGGGGGAGCTCTGTGGGAGGGGGGTGGGACGGGGGGGAGCTCTGTGGGACGGGGAGCTCGGTGGGACGGGGGAGGGGCATCCGAGAGGGTTCCAGTGGGGGGGAGCTCAGTGGGAGCAGGAGGGCGGGTGGGAGGAGGGGGAGCTTTGTGGGAAGGGGGTGTCTTGTCTCGAGTGGCTCGAC
The DNA here is from genome assembly GCA_022559845.1 of Amorphophallus konjac. Classification (NCBI taxonomy): domain Eukaryota; kingdom Viridiplantae; phylum Streptophyta; class Magnoliopsida; order Alismatales; family Araceae; genus Amorphophallus; species Amorphophallus konjac. The sequence goes on along the minus strand of JAHNEJ010002457.1, from coordinate 89,843 downwards.
AGGCCGAGTCGCAGACCGTTGAACCAGCTCGGAAGCTATAACTCAGTTCTGAGTGGGGTTAGTTAAATTAGATATCCATGTTGCATTTTATTAGTTAGTGGCTGATGGATTAGTTGTTAGTTAGTGGTTGATGGATTAGCTGGAGTCATGTCTAATTGGATGCAATCTTTGGAGTCCAACTTCGAGAAATTTGAATCCCAAAATTCTCTGTCTGCTGTGGCTGATATTCCTGGTTCTTTTCGCCATAAGTTGCACGAGTTCCCTAAATTTGATGGGAGTTATGACCCAGCTGAATGGCGATTCAAAGCTAATCGCTATTTTTACTGTAATAATGTTCCGGATACGCAACGAGTTACTATAGCATCTTATTATTTGGATGGAGAGGCCTTACAGTGGTTTTGGCATTTCTCTAGCTCTAAAGAATCTGTTTCTTTGCATGAGTTTTTAGCTGAGTTAGAGTCACGGTTTGGTGCAGTTTCTTCTGTGGATTCTCATGGGCAACTGAGTAAACTCAGACAAGTGGGTACAGTAGCTGCGTATCAATGGCAATTTGAGACCATGTACAATAGAATAACTGGACTTTCTGAGAAGCATTTGCTGGGTGTTTTTCTGAGTGGTTTACGAGAGGATCTTGCCTGTGAAGTTCGCTCCTTCATGCCCCATTCCTTATCACATGCTATGGAGTTGGCAAGAATTCAAGAACAAATGTTTACTGCCAGACGCCGAGCTTCACCACACTTTATCTTTTCAGCACCTCAGACACTGAAACCTTTTACTCCAAACTCTCAACCAGCATTCTCCCCTAAAGGAGTAAACCCACCAGTTAAAAAGTTATCTACACAATAGTTGCAGGAACGAAAGGCTAAAGGCCTATGTTATAATTGTGATGATAAATGGCTTCCAGGCCACACATGCCAACCTCATAAACTTTTTTTACTGCATCTTATTCCAGATGATAGTGATTTTGCTCCTTTAGACAATGTGGATCCAGAACCCTTCATTGAATTCTCTCCTGTCATACAACCCTCTCTGTCAGCTCAATATGTTACTCACTTAGCATCACCGGGCACATTGAAAGTATTAGGGAAAATGGGTACCATGTCTGTCCTGGTTTTGATTGACAATGGGAGCACCCATAATTTTTTGGACCCCCATGTTGTAAAGAAGTTGGGATTATCTGTGACAAACTTTGATTCCCACCCTGTCAAAATAGCTGCAGGTCTCCAAATCTCTTCACAGGGTTGGTGTCCTGGAGTTAACCTTAAGATGCCTGGCATGTAATTTACTTTAGACTTTTTAATTCTTCCTCTTGGCAGTGTTGATGTGATCTTGGGGAATACTTGGCTCTAGTTACTTGGAGATATAACCCTAAACGTTTCTCAAATGTCCATGAAGTTTTCCTTGAATGGTCAGGATTTCATATTACATGGGTCCAAGTACTTTTCCAAGCTGGATTTGAGATCGGGTTATCATCAAATTAGAATGCATCCTGATGATGTTTACAAAACTGCCTTTAGAACACATGAGGGACACTATGAGTAGACAACCAATTGTATGCTAAAATGTCTAAATGTGTGTTTGGGGTCAGAGAAATTGAGTATCTTGGCCACATTATTTCAGAAAAAGGGGTTGCTATGGACATGTCTAAACTACAAGCCATTTGTACTTGGCCTGTACCCCGGTCTGTGAGGGCTTTGAGAGGATTCTTAGGGCTTACATGATACTACAGAAAATTTATTAAAAACTATGGTCTTATTGCTGCACCTCTGACCAGTCTTCTTAAGAAGGACAGTTATAGTTGGAGCCCATCTTCTCATCAAGCCTTCTTATAGCTTAAAGAGGCTATGTCAACTGCCCCAGTTCTTGTCTTGCCTGATTTTTCAGAAACTTTTGTAGTCGAGTGTGATGCTAGTGGAACTGGCATGGGAGCAATTCTCATGCAAAAAGGACGTCCTACCATTCTTGAGGCCGTACATGCTCCACTGAGGTTGAAAGTGATCCCATTTGAACCTTGTCTTATGATGATAAGAAGATATAGAGAAATGGAATGACCACATATCTTAAGTAGTACATATATACAAAGATGTGGATAAATGCAAAGAAATCAGAATTCTCTATAGCAATAGGTAAATACCCAAAACATTCGTTTTGTGATTTAAAACTTTGTGGATTTTAATTGCATGTAAATATAATTTTAAATCTGATTTTAATAGAAATTTGATGTTAATTTAGCTCAAAAATGTAGATTGTTTTGCTTCGATGTTATTCATTTGAAAATTTTTGTAATTTGGGTGTTATTTAATTTGATATGTGCATAATGATAATTACGTTGTTATTTAATTTTATGTTATATAAATGTATGGGGTATTCCCTGTGAGTTGAGGTGCGTGGGTGCGACCTAACATTACACGCACCTCAGGAGAGCGCGTTAAAACCGTGTCAATGTGCCTTCCCGTTCAAGACTTTGGGATTGATATGTATGTTCTCATTTATTTATGAGAATGTATATATCTACCTCAAAGTCTTGAATTGTCCCGTTTGGACAGTCTGTGAATGTTTGATCGCACTTAGGCAGTCATTTACTATATATGTTTGTATGGTTTGTTGAGAATTTCGGTTGCGTCTCCTCACTCTTCTCTGATATACCATTATTGATTTTGAGTGTTTTCTTAACCACTTACTTGTAAGTGTTTAAGAAAATTTCAAAATCAATAAATATATTTGGTATATCGGAGAAGTGTGGGGAGATGATGCCGAAATTTTTAGCAAATCGTGCAGCACATATAGTAAGTGATTGTGCGATCAAACCTTCATGGATGGGTTAAAAAGTGATAATCTAATCAATATTCCTCTTCCAACTGCAAATGGTCTATGATGAACAATGTGAGGAAAGGGTCGGGTGTAATATTATGAGTAATGATTTGAAAGTTAGGATGTGTATTGTCATTTATTGGGTGCAGGCAAAATGTCGACAGATCGTTCATGGATGTATCGTAGAATAGTTGACCGGGTGGTGTCAGATGACTTTAAGCTTGGGGTTGAGAGTTTCATTCAATTTGCATTGGGGAATCCAAATGCAGCAATAGATCGCGACGGTCACATTCGATGCCCTTGTTCAAGTTGTAGAAACTTGAGGTGGTGTTCAACATGGGATGTGCAACATCATTTGTACACGAAAGGGTTCGTGGATGGTTATACGAATTGGACGTGTCATGGTGAGCAATTCGGGAGGTATGAGCCCGACAATATTGCAGGCACAAGTGGGTACGTGGATATGGTTCTAGATGCTGCTGGTCCTAGTTTTAATATTCACGATGAAGTGCCGAATAAGACAGCCGGAAGATTTTATGAACTACTTAGGGATGCTGATGAGCCGCTGTGGGATGGTTGTGAAAATCACACTCGATTGTCTGCAGTGTCACAGTTGTTGAACTTGAAATCTGAATTTCACATCAGTGAGACTTGTTTTGACCGTCTCCTCCTCTTGATCAAGAGTATGTTGCCTCGAGACGAGAAGTTGCCAGAAACTTTTTACCGTGCAAAAAAGATGGTCAATGACTTAGGACTTGGATATGTGAAAATAGATGCATGTCCGAATCATTGTATGTTATATTACAAAGATGATGCAGATAAGATATCATGTTCAGTTTGTGGCCATGACAGATTCAAACCTAAGGGGGGGGGGGTCAATTCAAAGGCAAAAGATGTACCTTACAAGGCGTTGCGATACTTCCCTCTTGTGCCTAGGCTGCAGCGACTGTATATGTCCTCAAAGACGGCTCGGCATATGACATGGCACACCGAAAGAGTACGTCGTGCCGATGATATAATCAGTCATCCTGCCGATGGTGAAGCTTGGACTCACTTTAGTCGTACTCATCTTGCCTTTTCAAGGGAGTCACGTAATGTTCGATTGGGTTTAAGAACGCGACAAGTTTTTTTCCAAATGGCTAAGAAACCGAGTTAGTGTGAACTCTGAATATATATGTTTGTATTTACGTATGTTGAGGTAATTGTTATTATTTTAACTACTCTAATTTGAATATAGGTTGAACAAGGTCTCATTACTGATCAAAGAGTACAACAGATAAGTTATGGCCCCTCGAACCAGACACGTGCCTATCCGGGATATATTGTGAATGGATACAAATTTCATACAAGGGATTATGGGCGAAATAAGTCTACGATGAACAGCGGCATATGTGTGAAGGGAAATTTATACAATGAAATGGAATTGGACTACTATGGTATTATTGAAGAAGTCTTAGAACTTCAGTATTTGGGACAAGACAATCATGTATATATATTTAAGTGTCAATGGTTTGATCCTAATTCTGTTCTACATGACACAAATTATGGAATTGTCAATGTCAAGCATAGGTTTAAACTTAAGACCTATGAACCGTTCATTTTAGCCGCACAAGCCCAGCAAGTGTACTATTCAAGCTATCCATCATCCAAGAATAGAGATTGGTGGGCAGTTTGCAGGGTTAACTCAAAACTCTTTCCCACTTATGAGTTAACTATGAGTGGAGATGTCTCAGAGGTTGCTCGTGCTGAATATTATCAATCAGACGAAGTTGGCGTTGTCGGTTCCTCTAGGTTTAATATGGACGAATCTGATGAGCCACTGTCATTACGTACGCGAGATGGCGTGGAAGAAGTCGATCCGACGGAGCTAAATGTTGATGTTAGAGGGGAGGAAGAATCAGATGAAGATGAAGATTTTGAATCTCATGAGACTACTATGGATGACGAAGATGATGAAGTTGAGCTAGATATATCAACATGAGGGAGGCATGTTTTGATAATTTAGTAAGAAGATTCTTACTTTTAAGCATAATTTTAAATAACATTTGTCTAGCCTTATATAATTATGGATTAATATGTATTAATTGTTTTGTTATTAATAAGGAAATGGTGCGAGGAGTTCGTAGTAGGGGTGGGAGGAGATCTAGCAGTGAGAGGGGCACTACTATCTTCTCGCTACCATCTTCTTCAGATACAGGTATATTTGATCAATAAGTTAGCTATATAAATATTTTATTTATTTACAAACTTAAAAGAATTTATTTATAGGTGCAAGTGTCGGCTCACCACCACTTGTACATACGCCACCACCTCCCGCTACAGGTATGTATATTTTAATTTAAATTCTTGAACATTTGTTCTACTTATGAAAATAAGTTCTTGCAGGTCTCAGTGGCCTCCCACCTGTTGTGCATACGCCACTCCCACCACCTTCCGCTGCAGGTATGTATATTTTAATTATATGTTCGTAATATTTGTATCACTCCACATGACAATAAATTCTTGCAGGTCTCAGTGGCAAAAAGACTCGAGGATCATGTATGTATATTTTAATTTAAATTCTTCAATATTTGTTCTACTTATGACAATAAATTCTTGCAGGTCTCAGTGGCCTCCCACCTGTTGTGCATACGCCACCCCCACCACCTCCCGCTGCAGGTATGTATATTTTAATTATATGTTCGCATTATATGTATCACTCCACATGACAATAAATTCTTGCAGGTCTCAGTGGCCTCCCACATGTTGTGCATACGCCACCCCCACCACCTCCCGCTGCAGGTATGTATATTTTAATTATATGTTCGCAGTATATGTATCACTCCACATGACAATAAATTCTTGCAGGTCTCAGTGGCCTCCCACATGTTGTGCATACGCCACCCCCACCACCTCCCGCTGCAGGTATGTATATTTTAATTATATGTTCGCAGTATATGTATCACTCCACATGACAATAAATTCTTGCAGGTCTCAGTGGCCTCCCACATGTTGTACATACGCCAACCCCACCACCTCCCGCTGCAGGTATGTATATTTTAATTATATGTTCGCAGTATATGTATCACTCCACATGACAATAAATTCTTGCAGGTCTCAGTGCCCTCCCACCACCTCCCACTTGTACAGGGCCCACCCCCACTAGTCAGCCCCTTGACGATGTCGGCAGTTGTCACGAGGGAGGCACGACCCATGATAGACGTCGCCCGTGTTGGGTATCCGGGTAAATCTATAAGGTTATATTACATTAATTAGCCCTCAACTGTGTAATATGAATATTTTGACATTTGCAATTGCAGTATGAAATTTGAACCCCACGGCGCTGTCCATCATTCCACCGAACTCATGTTGGCACATGTGCCCGGGGCAGCTTCCACTTTCAGAGATTTTCCGATGTCCGTCCGCGATTCATTGTACAACATGTTCTTAGTAAGTAATTACGTCATTTAATTCAAGTATTTCCCAAAGTCTATTTACAACTTTATACTAAGTGTGAAAAGCAATTGATTTACAGCGGTCTTTTCAATTCACATGTGGATATGACGCGGCGAGATGTCGTCGTGCCTGGGAGTCTACTATGCTCTCAAGTTACAAGAGGAAAATACATGAGGCCCGAGCACACGCTAAAAAATTGAGTGGGGGGAGTGAAGACCGACAATTGTGGAAGGCGCATCGCTCTCTATGGATGAGGCAGGAAGATTGGGAGATATCTTGTGACCATTTTGCCGACCCCAAGTGGATAGAAAAGTCCGAAAAAGCCAAAGCAAACAGGGCGTCAAAACCAGGTTCAAATTTGCATACGAGTGGGTCCATCTCTTATGCGGCTCATAAACAAAAATTGGTAAGTAATATACCAATTTATCTTCTTACAATTTATCCCAATATTTGACTTTTTTTTACTATGAATTGTATAACATGCTGTGGAGCTTAATCGACCTCCGTCGTTCCTCGAGGTGTTCGACAGAACACACAAAAAGAAGGGGACTAATGATTTTGTGAGTGACACAGCTAAGTCAGCAGTGGTAAGTTTATCTACATATGTAACTTGTACCGTTCATTTAAATCGGCATGTAATTCATATGAAATTGACTAGTTATTTTATTCAATTTGTAGGAAACATATAGCAAAGCAGTGACAGAGAAGTACGGGGAGGGAGACACGCAGTAGCCGGAGTTCGATCCGGTGGAGTGGGTGGCAGCAGCTGGCGTACCGAAGAAAGGCCGAATATATGGTTTTGGGGAGAGCCTAGACGCAAGCGCGGTGACATCAGCGTGTGCGAGTTCTAGCTATACTTCTTCCAGTGGCAGTGCCTTCACTATACCTTCCGTTGCCCCCAGCGCTTCTGCCAGCGACATGATGGACATGGTCCGATCGCAGATTTCTGATATGCAGCGGCAGCAGCAGCATTTCCAGCAAGAGATCTCTAGCCAAGTGTCAGTATTCTTGCAGGCAATTAGTGGCCTCCTCTCCCAGAGCGGAATGGTCCCTCAGAAATCAACCACCACCACAGCACAGCCCGCACAGGTGAGTCTCTAGCCAAGTTTTTATTTTGATGGAATTACTCAATTATGTTCATTATTAATTTTAAAACTCATTTACTTCAGAATAATTGAGAAAATCCAGGGGTCTAAAATTTGAAATACCGGTCGGACAACCGTGCCGATCATTCCAACGTGACTGGGGAGATGAAAGTGACTTGTCAGAACTGACGGAATCTAAATCGGACGCCCGGTTTGAGCTCGGCGCTCAAAGTTCAGTTTTAAAATACACTTAGTTTAAATGAACTACCAGGTCGGGTCCGGGGGTCTAAAATTGGAAATACCGGTCGGACGGCCGTGCCGATCATTCCAACGCGACCGGGGAGATGAAAGTGACTTGTCAGAACTGACGGAATCCAAATCGGATGCCCGGTTTGAGCTCGGCGCTCAAAGTTCAGTTTTAAAATACACTTAGTTTAAATGAACTATCAGGTCGGGTCCGGGGGTCTAAAATTGGAAATACAAGTCGGACGGCCGTGCCGATCATTCCAACGCGACCGGGGAGATGAAAGTGACTTGTCAGAACTGACGGAATCTAAATCGGATGTCCGGTTTGAGCTCGGCACTCAAAGTTCAGTTTTAAAATAAACTTAGCTTAAATGAACTCCCAGGTCAGGTCCGGGGGTCAAAAACTTGAAATACAAGTCGGACGGCCGTGCCAATCATTCCAACACAACCGGGGAGATGAAAGTGACTTGTCAGAACTGGAGGAATCTAAATCGGATGTCCGGTTTGAGCTCGGCGCTAAAAGTTCAGTTTTAAAATACACTTAGTTTAAATGAACTACCAGGTCGGGTCCGGGGGTCTAAAATTGGAAATACCGGTCGGACGGCCGTGCCGATCATTCCAACGCGACCGGGGATATGAAAGTGACTTGTCAGAACTGACGGAATCTAAATCGGATGTCCGGTTTGAGCTCGGCACTCAAAGTTCAGTTTTAAAATAAACTTAGCTTAAATGAACTCCCAGGTCAGGTCCGGGGGTCAAAAACTTGAAATACAAGTCGGACGGCCGTGCCGATCATTCCAACACAACCGGGGAGATGAAAGTGACTTGTCAGAACTGGCGGAATCCAAATCGGATGTCCGGTTTGAGCTCGGCGCTCAAAGTTCAGTTTTAAAATACACTTAGTTTAAATGAACTCCCAGGTCAGGTCCGGGGGTCAAAAACTTGAAATACAAGTCGGACGGCCGTGCCGATCATTCCAACACAACCGGGGAGATGAAAGTGACTTGTCAGAACTGGCGGAATCCAAATCGGATATCCGGTTTGAGCTCGGCGCTCAAAGTTCAGTTTTAAAAGTTCAGTTTTAAAATACACTTAGTTTAAATGAACTGCCAGGTCGGGTCCCGGGGTCAAAAACTTGAAATACAAGTCGGACGGCCGTGCCGATCATTCCAACACAACCGGGGAGATGAAAGTGACTTTTCAGAACTGGCGGAATCCAAATCGGATGTCCGGTTTGAGCTCGGCGCTCAAAGTTCAGTTTTAAAATACACTTAGTTTAAATGAACTACCAGGTCGGGTCCGGGGGTCTAAAATTGGAAATACCGGTCAGACGGCCGTGCCGATCATTCCAACGCGACCGGGGAGATGAAAGTGAGTTGTCAGAACTGACGGAATCCAAATCGGATGCCCGATTTGAGCTCGGCGCTCAAAGTTCAGTTTTAAAATACACAGTTTAAATGAACTACCAGGTCGGGTCCGGGGGTCTAAAATTGGAAATACAAGTCGGACGGCCGTGCCGATCATTCCAACGCGACCGGGGAGATGAAAGTGACTTGTCAGAACTGACGGAATCTAAATCGGATGTCCGATTTGAGCTCGGCACTCAAAGTTCAGTTTTAAAATAAACTTAGCTTAAATGAACTCCCAGGTCAGGTCCGGGGGTCAAAAACTTGAAATACAAGTCGGACGGCCGTGCCGATCATTCCAACACAACCGGGGAGATGAAAGTGACTTGTCAGAACTGGTGGAATCCAAATCGGATGTCCGGTTTGAGCACGGCGCTAAAAGTTCAGTTTTAAAATACACTTAGTTTAAATGAACTACCAGGTCGGGTCCGGGGGTCTAAAATTGGAAATACCGGTCGGACGGCCGTGCCGATCATTCCAACGCGACCGGGGAGATGAAAGTGACTTGTCAGAACTGACGGAATCCAAATCGGATGCCCGGTTTGAGCTCGGCGCTCAAAGTTCAGTTTTAAAATACACTTAGTTTAAATGAACTACCAGGTCGGGTCCGGGGATCTAAAATTGGAAATACCGGTCGGACGGCCGTGTCGATCATTCCAACGCGACCGGGGAGATGAAAGTGACTTGTCAGAACTGACGGAATCTAAATCGGATGTCCAGTTTGAGCTCGGCACTCAAAGTTCAGTTTTAAAATAAACTTAGCTTAAATGAACTCCCAGGTCAGGTCCGGGGGTCAAAAACTTGAAATACAAGTCGGACGGCCATGCCGATCATTCCAACACAACCGGGGAGATGAAAGTGACTTGTCAGAACTGGCGGAATCCAAATCGGATGTCCGGTTTGAGCTCGGCGCTCAAAGTTCAGTTTTAAAATACACTTAGTTTAAATGAACTCCCAGGTCAGGTCCGGGGGTCAAAAACTTGAAATACAAGTCGGACGGCCGTGCCGATCATTCCAACACAACCGGGGAGATGAAAGTGACCTGTCAGAACTGGCGGAATCCAAATCGGATGTCCGGTTTGAGCTCGACGCTAAAAGTTCAGTTTTAAAATACACTTAGTTTAAATGAACTGCCAGGTCGGGTCCGGGGGTCTAAAATTGGAAATACCAGTCGGACGGCCGTGCCGATCATTCCAACGTGACCGGGGAGATGAAAGTGACTTGTCAGAACTGACGGAATCCAAATCGGATGCCCGGTTTGAGCTCGGCGCTCAAAGTTCAGTTTTAAAATACACTTAGTTTAAATGAACTACCAAGTCGGGTCCAGGGGTCTAAAATTGGAAATACCGGTCGGACGGCCGTGCCGATCATTCCAACGCGACCGGGGAGATGAAAGTGACTTGTCAGAACTGGCGGAATCCAAATCGGATGTCCGGTTTGAGCTCGGCACTCAAAGTTCAGTTTTAAAATAAACTTAGCTTAAATGAACTCCCAGGTCAGGTCCGGGGGTCAAAAACTTGAAATACAAGTCGGACGGCCGTGCCGATCATTCCAACACAACCGGGGAGATGAAAGTGACTTGTCAGAACTGGCGGAATCCAAATCGGATGTCCGATTTGAGCTCGGCGCTAAAAGTTCAGTTTTAAAATACACTTAGTTTAAATGAACTACCAGGTCGGGTCCGGGGGTCTAAATATTGTTTCAAGCTAGTAGTTGATCTATAAAATCTGCAGTTATCAATTTGATATGTTTGATTTATATTTATGCTCATTTCTTCGCACTAATTTTTTTATCTATGAATGAATGTTATTATTTTTTTAATGTAGGGGGATCCTTCTGCGGGCAGCGACAGAGGAGATGAGCAGGGCAGTGACGATATGGATGATGAGGATATTGACGATGTACCAGATATTTCTTGATGTTTAATGATATTTGTTTTATGTTATTCAGACGGATCAGCAGGGTTAATGTGTTTTTCTTTGTATTTATTTTGTCAGCATGGTGTTGAATTTTTTTATTGGTGGTGTTTATTTATTTGAACATCTATGTTGATGTTGAGATTTTTTCGGTGGTGTTTATTTATTTGGGATACGTTGATGTTGAGTTTTTTTTTGTGGTTAGTTCCAATAATTTTTTTTAACAGGTTTATTAGATAAATAAACTTAAAATTTTAAAAAAAATATTTTTTTTCAGACGGATTTATAATCTGTCTGAAATTACGTTTGGAATAGCGACGGTAATTTCAGACGGAATTTATATCCGTCGTGAATTCCGTTTCAAACACCGACGGATTTAGGACGAATAAGCATATGGAACCGTCGTTGGAAGTTACGACGACAAAGTAATCCGTCGTAATATCCGGCAGAAATAGAGACGGATTTCAGACAATATTTCAGACGGATTACGGACGGTATTTACAACGGATAATAAATCCGTCTTAAAAACCGTATGAAATACAGACGGATCATTTCAGACTGATAGTTACATACGGAAATTTTATCGTATGAGATTTAGACGGAATTTATGACCGAAATTATTTGTGTCTTAATTTCAGACGGAATTTCAGACCGAACAGTTAACTGTCACAAATTTGTGACTAAGAATTTCAGACGGTCGAGTTCCGTCTTAAATCCGTCGGAATTCCGTTACAAATATGTGTTGCGACGGATTTTCAGACGGATTTGAGACGGATAACGTCCGTCTGAAATCCCGCTTTTTCTGGTTGTGGCATGTCATGAGAATATTGGGAAGAATCAATAGATTGATAGCAATAAGAAGAGAGAGGACCCATCCCGTGCTTTTGGTCTCTGCAAAGCTGTTCCTGCAAAACACCATCAGAAAATATAATGCAAATTTTTAGATTTTGGAAATATGCAAATTTTTATGAGTTTTGAAAATATTTGAATTTTTATGAGTTTTGGAATATGCAAATTTTTATGAAGATTTTGGAAAATATTTTGAATTTTTGTTGGGATTTTGATCAGGAAATATTCAATTTTTTTTTTGGATTTTGGCTTAGACATTGTTAATGCAGCATCAAAGGGTTGTTTTGAACCACTGGCTAGGGGTCCTTGTTCCTTCCCTTTTCGCTAGAACTGCCCAAAGCTGGACGTGCATCGAAAGTGGCATCCTATAACCGACCGTCTTTGATCAATGGTGCCCCTACCAAGGCCATACCCGAGAAACATTTGGTCTTAGAGGGAAAAGAGAAGAATAATTGGAGATAAGCTTTATGCAGGATGGGAGATATCGGGACTTGAATTCCTTCCAAGGTGTTCCCTTCAAAGAGGTAGTCTGTTGTGCCGGGACTTTGTGCCTTTAATTTTTAGACCCTTGACATGCATACGACCAGGGTTTTCCCTGCGGGGACTTTGCCACTCTTGTCATGCCATAATTCACAATCTTGCTTTTATCGAAATTCTGACTTGATTTTCATAATAGCTCTTTTGGCTAGATGTATATCATGAAATTCATATTTAGTTTGGGTCAAGACTGCCCCTATTTGAGACTCCTCTCGTATTGGGGATTACCAAGGTTGGTCATCTCATCCGTCAACTACTTGCCCCTGCACGTGGCCGAGTAAAGAAGAGAAAAGACTTTCAGATATACTCATGGCGTGGCCAAGGTAGCAACGGTGTTTAACCAAAGGAGCCGGCTAAGGACGCCGTGAAGTGTGTGAGGTGCCCAGCTGAGGGTTGCTCTTAACAAGCAGGGAGAGCATGTTGAATTCCCAGCGCGGGGTTCTTATTAACCAAGGTGCTGCATAAGCAAGCCTAAAGACTCTTTTTAACAATGATTTAATTTAACAAAAGCTTAAGATAAAGATCTAAAACACCACTCTTAATCTTGTTAGGAAGCACTTCATTTTGAAAATCATGCGTGATGTAATGAGGTAGTGACATCATATAAAATGCATACTTACGCCAATATGTTACCTTGCAACCTTTGTAGAAGCAGCTGTCAGAGGCGAGGTTGATCATCGTGGGATTTGTCCTCTTTGGCAGTCAAAAAGGATTGGAAGCAAAGGATTTTGGGAATGGCTTAACAAGAAGGAGTGGTGCCAAGACCAGATTCAGACGAATAAGGAAAAAAAGGAAAAGAGGCGAGGGCTAGAACTCCCTCACTAAGGCGCGGAGACCCTGATCATATGGAACAGTCTACAGAAGAAGCAGAAAATCAAGAAGAGGGGTGAGGACTAAAGCCTCGGAAGCAATGGGAGAATGGGCAGATGCCCAAGGCAGTGGATGTGGAAGAAGTTGGGTCAGACCCAGAATTAGGAGGAATCAGAAGAAGAAATTGGTAGATAGAAAGAGGCGGATCTGGAGGGTCCGGAGGCAGAGGAGAATCATGAGAGGAAAAATCCGAAGGCTCCAGAGGGATGGCAAAAGAAGGGACGCGATGTCCTGAGGAGAAATAGGGAAAAAGATGATGGAAAAGGAAGAAGAAAATGAAGGATGTGATGTCCCGGAGGAATAGAAAGATGAATCGGAAGAAAGATGGAGGGTCCGGAGGTTCCGGAGGAAGCAAATGCCGAGGGACGCGATGCCCAGGGAGGAGAGAAAAATCCGGAGGTTCCGGAGGAATGAAATCAGGAAGGAGAAGGTGGAAAGGGGCGTCGTGCCCGAGGAAAAAGTCCGGAGGTTCCGGAGGAAGCAAATAAAAAAGGTGGAGAGAGGCGTCGTGCCCAAAGGGAAAGTCCGGAGGTTCCAGAGGAAGCAAATCAGGAAGGAGAAGATGGAAAGGGGCGTCGTGCCCGAGGGGAAAGTCCGGAGGTTCCAGAGGGATAGAATCAGAAAGGGCGAGATGCCCAAAGAGGAGGGATAAAATTCCTGGAGGTTCCAGGGAGATAGCAGGAAAAGGGACGCGATGCCCCAGGGATAGTGGATAAAAAGATGAAGATGAATAAGATGGGAAGTGCGGAATATCCGGAGGTGCCGGAAGGCGAGGAAGATACGGGTTTGGAAACCCGGGAAGCAGGAAGTGCAAATGCATGCAATGGGATGGATGCGATGAATGCATGAAATGCAAAGAATATGAAGAATGTGAAGGGCGAGAGGATGAGATCCTCCTTCTAACCCTGGGAATGGCCCACGAAGAAAAAGTGATAGAGATGGATGAATAAAAAGTGGAACAAATAAGGGATGGCCCCTTAGCATTAAGATAACTGCCCCTCCACGGCAGTGAAAGTGTATGAGAAATAGCCCCGGCCGAAGCTTCAATGGTGAATGTCAACTCCCTTGGAGAGTGCAAAGTAATGGTGTGAGGGAGTTGGAAAGTTGGGCTCGGAAGCATTATGTTGCCCAAAGATTCAAAATTTGGAAATTGGAACAAAGGGTGCCCTGCCCGGCCCTTACACAGCATCAATGCTTGGCATGGCGGTGACTTGGCTTCTTCGACCGTGCTTGGCACAATAACCCGGATTGGCATTCGGAAAATGAATTCTTGAATCTTGAATGGCGCGGCCAAATCCTTGCTGCTCTTGATCGTCCTCGGCACCTGTGCTTGTAGAAGGCCCCCCATTCCGAGTGGTAAGGGGAGGTGAAGCGGAGGCGGAAGGCTCCATGAATGGTGGAGGTATGATGGAAAGCGTTGGCAAATGGGTGAGCGTAAGCGGGGGTTCAAACACGCCGAGTTCCTCCCTTTGCTCGGAAGCAGTTGGGATTGGCTCGGGTGCAAAAAGGGGTGGATCCTGCTCAGGATTAGCCATGGGTAAGGGTAAAGGGTTAAATGGTGGAATAGGCAAAGGGGGTTTTAAAGGGATAATGGAAGGCCGAGGTGGCGGTAATGGGAAGTTAATTGGGGAAGGTTCAATGGTGGGTTCGACGGAGGCTAATGGTGTGGAGGTAGATGGCTTAACGGGTGGAGGTTTAATAGTGGAAGGCTTGGGGGAGGCCAGTGTTGCGGAGGTTAATGGTGTAACTGGAGGAGGTGTAATGTATGCGGTGTCAAGGATAGGAGGAGACTTACAATGTGCCGGTGTGGGTGATTGAAGTATCGACCCATCATCGTAACACCAATTAGTCTCATAAATAGGGGTTGGATCAGGGATGGTTTCATCCTGAGCAGGGGGTTCATCGAATGAAAATGGGGAAAGCGGAGAGTTAAGGAAACTCGGAAGGGGTGCCTGCGGAGCTTCATCATCATCGTATACTGCCTCGGATTCTTCGAATGCCGGCTCTTGCTCACTTGAACCGCCGACGCCATAATCATCCCTCCTGTCTTTCCATTCTCTCTCCATCTTTGTAATCTCGTCCAAAGCGGCATGGAGAGGATTGACTGGAGTAGGAGGAGCCGTGACCCTCTTTATTTGTTCCTCCATCAAAGTAATCTTATCAAGCAGAGATTGTTGGAGGGGTGTGACTTGAGCAACAGAAGGCTGGCAAGGCCTTGAAGGAGGAAGGGCCGGATAAAAAGGCCGTGGAGGGGAGTTAACGGGATGACCCGTAAAAGAACCCGGATGGGCCGGATTACAAGGAATATAAGGGGCTCGGGGCCGTGATGGAGGAGGAATAGAAGGAGGCGGGTGTCGGACCACCCGAGGAGGAGTGTGAATAGAAGGGGATGGGTAATGGGCTACCCGATTAGGAATATGAATAGAAGAGGAAATGGGTGATGGCCCCCCCCGTGTAGGATTGTGAATAGAAGAGGGAGGTGGGTGATGGGCTACCCGAATAGGATTAGAAGGAGGATGAGGTGAAGGAGATAGATGCACTCTCAACGGCGGCCTTAAGGGCTTGGATTTGTTGAGGGGTGAGATGATCTAATACATGAATGATTTGGGAGACTCTCTCGTCATTAGGACGAGAGGGCTTAATGGGAATAGTGGCTCGAAATTGAGTTGAAGGACCATTGGATTGGACATTGCCCAAGGGTCGGGCAACACCATAAGAGTGAGGACGTGGTCCTTTGAAAGTATGGTTTTGAACATGTTGAAAGTGAGGATTATAAGAAGTGCTAGGTTGTACATCCTCATGAATTGAATTAAACATGTTATCTTGTTTATAGTAAGCCATCATGCAATCAAAGTTCAAAATAATATGCAAAGAAGCACACAAAAGAGATGGTTACCTTGATTTGATTTGTTTGAACCTTGGTGAATTAAGGATTTTATCAAAGTTTTGAATGATTCACACAAGGGGGGGAAAACCTAGTTTCAATATGGTTTGAACTCCAATGCCAACTAGGAACCCTCTCTCACCACGTATAGGCCAACTAACTCGGGACTTCAAAAGGGTATAACCTGCCCGGCGTCCGTGAGGGAATCCACGGGTGCGGGGACTTACGGAGGCTTGGAAAAGGGATTTCCAGTCCAAAGAGACGGAATGCTCAATGGAGGGTCGTCCCGATTCCAAGAGGGTGTGTGGATCCTAATGAAGGGGAGGGGGCTCCCAAACCAATGCAAAAAATGAATGCAACAGGGGAAATCAGGCCAACCACACAATATGATCAAACAATATGAAATATCATGAAAACTCACCCACGGGAAGGGTTCTGGAAACCCACAGTAAAAACACGCCCTGGCAGGGGGCGCTACTAACAAAAGACACGACAGTGTGACTGTCGTGAATCAACGTGAGGGTCCCAGGGGCAGGGTAAAAAGCGCCTTAGGGTGAGGCGCTATCAATAAAAGGACGCCCTTTCAAGCGGGCGTCAAATTCACAAGACACGCCCTGATTTGGGGCGCTAATCAAGTAAAAGACGCCCTGGATCAGGGTGTGAATTCACAGGCAGCGTAAAATAACGGAAGAAATCAGGAGATATGCTCGAAGACGCCCTGCCAGAGGTCGTTACACTGGAATAAGACGCCCCGAGTTAGGGCGTTAACTTAAAACGTGCCTCTGTCAGAGGCGCTAATTACCTTTCTTCCAGAAAACCTTCACGGCCGACAGTATGAAGCACTCACAGTCACAGCAGGCAATCAACAATATGGATATTAAGATAACAGCATGCTCATCAAAGATTTGGAATAAGTGGAAATTCTAAAAAATAAAATAACAAACTGGCAAATCACTTAGGGAAGAGTGCAAAGCCAATGGAGGGTGCCCGAGGGGCACAAAAGGAGACGCACCGAGGGTGCAATAGGGGAGACGGCACACGCGGGTGTCTAAGGGGAAAGGGTAATAAACAAAGAACACAAAGTGTCCCACCGTGATCGCCAATTTGTAGATTCCTTTAAAATCCACTTAAGGAAAATATCAAAGAAAAGACATGCAATAATCATCAATATGGAGGAAAATATATGCACGAGGTGCACAAGGGGAGTGTGTGATCGCCAGAGACGCGAAGGTCTCGAGTGGAAAATAATAAGGGAAAGGAGGAATGATCGCGAAAAGTACCTCAAAAGATGCGGGGATGTGAGTGCTTCCTTTCTCTTCCAATCGGCCGGCCGATGAAGAGAGTTCTTTAATTATTACCCTTGCAAAAAGAGACACAAACACCACAAAAGAATTGAATTAGAACATGGTGTGTAGCATCAAATTCTTATATAGGAAGATGAGCATGAAAAGATGTGCAAGACACACCTTGTGGGTGTTGGCCCTTAAACCCCTATGCAAAAGGGTGGGAGATATATGATGCATGCAAATAAATAAAAAAATAAGGGAAGTGTGCAAGAGTTGCACTATGGGGAGATCTCGATGTGATTGAGAGAAAAGATCAATAAAACAATGATGCATGCATGATTTATGAACTATGAAAATAAAAGATAAAGGGGAGATAAGATAAAAATCTTATTTGTGGCCCCTTTGGCTTGATGCTCGATGGGGAGAAACTTCAAAAGAGATGAAGATGTCAACGTGAGAAGCCTCCTTAGCCAATGCCACCTTCGGTTCCTGTAAAAAGAAAAGAAGAAGAAGAAAGACAGAAGAAGAATAATAAAATGGGAAGAAGAAGAAGACGGAAGAAGAAGAGGAAGAAGACGGCCGAAGAAGAAAAGAAGAAGAAGAAGAAGAAAAGAAGAATCAGCAGGGGGGAGGAAAAGGAATCCAACCTTAACAACAGAGCCGTCGGCCCTATTAAATAGAATTGGAGGAGATAAACATGGGCAAGAGTCCAATAAAGGGGAAGGATAAGAATGGGCAAGAGCCCCAATCAAGGCAGGAGTCTAATGAGGCAAGGACTCTCTGGGGAAAGGGCTGCGAAGTCAGAAGATGAAACACGCCCTTGGTCAGGGCGTCAATTCAAGAATTGACGACCTGTCATAGGACGTTAATTCAAAACACGACCTGGCCAAGGGCGTCAACTCCCAGATCAATTTTGGAAATAAATATTTCTTTTATTTGGAAATTCTGAAACACGCCTCCGGAAGAGGCGTTAATTAAAACACGCCCCCAAGAAGGGCGTTAATTAACATTTTTCAAACATTTATTCTTTTTCAAAAATTGGATAATGCCGGGAATTGACGTCCTCATCTCAGGGCGTCCTTTCATCAAGAAACGCCCCAGGTAAGGGCGTGTTTTTAAACACGCCCTTCACCAGGTCACGCATTTATAAAATAGGTAAAATGGGGA
Organism: Amorphophallus konjac; assembly: GCA_022559845.1. NCBI lineage: Eukaryota > Viridiplantae > Streptophyta > Magnoliopsida > Alismatales > Araceae > Amorphophallus > Amorphophallus konjac. Next base: position 71,351 of record JAHNEJ010002457.1, on the reverse strand, counting down.
GAAATAGATAAAATGGGGAGACACGCCCTGGATCGGGCTGCGTTTTAAAAACACGCCCCTCTCCAGGGCGTTAATTTAAAAAAGAGGGAAAGGGGAGAAAATCCATGAAAAATGGAAAAAAACACTCAAATAAGCTAATTTGAGGGTCAAATGGGCCATTACAAGGTAATATGAGAAATACTCAAAGTAATGTCAATTTTGGCGTGTCTACAGGGTGTAGTTCGTTGTATCTCAACATCCCAGGAGGACGATTGGCGTCGAATCTCTATCTTCCAAACCTACATCATGGTGAACTCTCATCCCTGCAAGGTGATCCTTGACAACGGGAGCTGTATCAATGCAGTCTCTTCAGACTTTGTCTCCCGTTTAGGTCTACCTACGCACCCTCATCCAAGGCCATACAACGTGGCTTGGGTCGATGACACTTCTATCCCAGTCACCACCACATGTGTCATTCCCATCCAATTCCAGTCCTACCAAGGACAAATCTTATGTGACGTAATGCCTATGAAGGCCGGGAGCGTCATCTTAGGATGACCATGGATTTATGATGTAGACCTCGCTACATTTGGTCGGTCCCATCAGTGTTCCTTCTCCCACAATGGGAGGATGATTCAGTTATATCCGACACCCCCAAAGGTGACCTCGGATAAGAGTTCCACCTCCACTCCCACTGGAACTCCCGAAATTCAGGAGAATCCCCAAACTCCCACTAAAGGAAAACCTCCCCTTCCCTCTTCTCATGCATCTATCACACCCGTTTCTGAGGCCCCTAAGGTTAGTCATGACATAGTTAGGCGCCTTGACTCCATAAATGTCGGTGAGCTAAACAGAGAGGTTGCTGAGGGTGCTCCTGTTTTGACTGTTGACATCACCATCACACCCAAGGAGTCCCGAGTCTCAGTCCCAACTGAAGTCTCGGCAATACTGCAGGACTTCCAAGACATCGTCCCCGAGGACTTGCCTTCTCGACTCCCTCCCATGCGTGATGTACAACACGCTATTGAGCTTGCCCCCGAGTCCACCCTACTCAACCTTCCCCTTGAGTCTAGAATGTCCAAGTCAACCGAAGAGTTTGCACAGCACGTCAGGAGTCTATATGAGTCAGCTGATTTGCATAGGCGTCACCATAAATTTCAAGAAGGTGACTTGGTTCTGGTATGGGTCCGGCCCGAACGACTCCCCTCGGGAGCCGTTAAAAAGTTACAAACCCGTAGTGATGGTCCCTTCCCAATCCTACGGAAGATTGACTCCAATACTTATGTTGTGGACTTACCTCCCGAATATGGGATTAGCTCGACTTTTAATGTGGCAGACCTAGTGGCCTACAAGGAAGTCACAGCGATTCCTAGTGACCCTTTCGAGTCTTCTCCTCCCATTGAGAGTGAGCCCACACCTGTGCGTCCCACAGCCTCGAGAGCACTGCGCGAGTACATTGAGAGAATACTGGATGAGCATGTGACCACTACACAGAGCAGGGAGTACCAGCGCTACCTTATCCGCTGGCGGGACCGTCCACCGTCTGATGATTCCTGAATCAGCCAGGAGGATCTCCAACCTCTCGATCTAGATCTGCTGGAGCACTACCAGAGCGGTGTCCCACCTTACTCGACGGAGTAGAGTTCCAGCCGCCCCGGGAAGGTTGGTGGGGACACCGGGCCCACTACCGGACGTCGCACCTCCGCACCGAGCTTGTGGCACGGAGATTCGACTGCCTGAAGACTCGACGTCACGTATTTATGTATTGAGTATGTACGCGTGTAAAATACATGTATTTACTACATGTATTATTTCATTTTTGTTTTATTAGGTAAGGTTGGTCAAAAGTGATTGTATTTTAATTTTATTAAACCCACAAAGTCGATAGTGGGTTGGTGGGCTTTGTTTTATTAGACTAGGATATATATGTAAATAAATGAAAGTGTGAATGTATGTGTGTAATGGGCCTTCCCTATAAATAGGGGGCTAAGGGTGTTACGTATGAATCATATGAATGAGAAAAAGCTTGAAAACTAAGGTGTTTTACCTTGTGTTCTTCCCTTCCCTCTTTCTCCTTGTGAGTTTGAGTGTCGCCCGGTGTGAGACCGTCCGGTGTGAGGCCGAGCTGCGTGAGGTAGCAAGTTATTCGTTCCCGTCCGTGCCGTCAGGAGTTGCCGTCGATCCATTTCCACGGTGCCGCCGCGTCATTTAATCGAGTATAGTTCATAGGATATTATCTCTCATGCTATATCTGAGAGTGAATGATCTACTGTTGTCACTTAATTACCTTCGCATGTATACTGCTGTATCCGAATACATGAGCATCCAGAACTTGTGGATAAAGTCCCTTTACAATGTTATAGGGTATGTTTTTATAGTGATATCTTGCAATACTGGAAGAATACAGTGATGCGAGCTGGATAGCCTGAAACTCAGGACATAACAATGTTAGAGGGTATGTTTTTAGCTTGGTTGGTGGGGCTATCGCTTGGAGGTTTGCAAAACAAACCATTTTATTTCAGCCTACATTTGAGACTGAACAGTGTGCTTTGGACACTACTAGAATTGAGGCTGAATGGTTGAAGGGGCTTTTATCAGAAATTTCCTTAATGAGTAAGTCAATTCATGCGATCTTTGTGGTTGTGATAACATGACTACAATAGACAAGATCAAAAGTACAAAGCATAACCAAAAACAGAGGAGACATGTTCAAGTCAGATTAAAATTTATGAGAGAACTTATGACTAAAGGAGTCATAACTGTTGATTTGTTTGATGGGGACATCATAGCAAGAGCACTGACATTTTAATTTACATTTGTGTCTTTTAGTTTATTTTTATATCCTTGGGAAAGCATATGCGCAATTGTAAAACTTTACAAGCCAATGTGTCATTCCCAAGGATTATTTGAGTTTTTGTGCAAAATGACACTAGGTCCAGCAAGGGGGCTCTCACCCCTTCTCCATTGATCCACCTAAGTCATTTGGGTTCATGTGGGGCTGGTCAACTATCCTAAGTGGCATCTATGTGGGGCTGGTCAACTATCCTAAGTGGCATCTAGAATGTTGGACCATTCAAGGGGACAAATGGACCTAAAAGTCAAATTTGGAAGCTCCCTTGGTCAAGGGGGCGCCCTCCCCATATATTGTTAATTAATGTGGTTCCAAACCACATGGGAGAAAAAGATTTGAACTCCCTCTTTTACCCCTCCCAATTCTAGATCTAGGGTTAATTTGAGTCTTTTTCCATTTCATACAAATAGATGTAATTCACATTTTATTAGAATTAATGAAGTGAAATTTGTGAAAAATTGCTTGGATCTCCCTTGGAGGGTGCGCCCCTCTCCTCTCTCTCCCTGGTTCCTCTCTTCCTCCTTCAATCTTCAGGGTGTGAAGCACATTCTCCTTAGCCCCTCTGAGTTCCATTTCTGCGACCGCCGTCATCGCACCGTCGTCGCGCCACCGCCACCATCGCCGGATTCTATCTACATCAGGACATAAGCTCATCTCCAGATTTTTATCGTTGGTTCTTGTTGTCTTATCCAACCCAAACTTTGAGGGTTTGTTCTACGTGTCTCCCTTAACCTCCAGTTCAAATTTCGTGTCATTTGGACGTCATTTGATATTTTTTCCACATTTATTGTTCTTCCCCCTGTAATCTGCCATTCTGCAGACTCACGGGACAGAGTCATCTATTAATATTTTTCCCAGACCATTAACAATTTCTAGAAAATCCTAAAAAAATCTTTAGTGTTCCTCACATATACCCCCTTCCACCATAATTTTTGTGGAGTCTAGAAAAATCATTTCCCCTTCGGTCAATGGTCAGTTTCAGACAGATCCCTTTCTGTCCTGAGTGTCAGTAACCTGATCCACAGAAAAACCCATAGTTTGAAGAGTTTTTCATTTCTAATCCCTTCTCTGGATCGATAGGAAAAAATATATATATTGTAGTTCTGTGAGTGCTCTTTCCAACGGTACCAGCCACGCCTCGATCGGCCTCCGGATCTGAGCACCATAATTCTTGCCGCCGAGGCCTACAATTCTGTTTCCTATGCAGATCAGAAAAATCAGTCTGGGAATAATTCGTGCAAAAATACCAAAAGTCAACTTGTGGAACCGCCACTTCAGGGAGTCGATCAGGGACATCTCGCCATCGTCCCAGCCAAGCGGCGCCTTCAGAAGACCTCAGGAGGGTGACGTTCCTTTGGAATCCGCGCCTTGCTGTCCAGCGAGTCAGAACCGAGTCGGTGCAGTACCGAGTCGGTGTAGGACCGAGTCGGACCAGCATGCCGAGTTCGCCCCGAACGCACCTCCAGATTGCTGCCCGTCAACCTAGGGTAGGTCCTCCCGGGCCCCACTTGTAGCCCTTTACCTCCCTGCGTGGAGTGGGCAATATAATTCACTGTTATAATTAACTTTTTACCATTGTACTTGGAGTTATCGTAACTGGCCGGGGTCGTCTTTGTAAGGTTTCGCACAGCACCTACGGGCGACGCAGCGGATAACAAAAATTTCATTTGCCCGATCCCGGTGTTATGGAAAGCTTAATCTGTGCTCTAATCGGTGTTTCTAATACCCTAATTACGGGTTGCGTGTTTCACCTTGCGCGGAACGACGCTGTCCGCTAAGCTCGATGCAGAGAAATCAAGCCGCACAACAGTACGACCTCTAGAGACGATCCACACGGACCCTTGCGCAGCGACGGTACCTCCCCGGCACGACTATCCCCGACTCTATCACCTTCTAGAGAGAGAGAGAGCAAGAGGGAGAAAGGGGGAGACTAATCCTCTCCCTTAAGCTTAATGCTTGGTTAGCTTAAGGGAAGGAAAGAAGAAGCTCGAATGAGCTTCACGTAGGATCTATATATAGAGTTTAAGCTTTTTAGAAAAGGATTCTAAAAGATCGAAACTATATATATGTCCTATCTATTATTATACATATGTATTAAGCTCCATTTACACTCCTTTCCAAAAGGAATTAAAAGGAATTAATACATACACTTGTATAACAATAATCCGTCACCCAAGAATCCATTGTGTGTGATCCTCTAGGCCCATAGTCACTCTAGTTTAAGGCCCATTAACTTCTAATTCTAATTAGAAGTAAATTAAACATATTCTTCGCTTCTACAAGAGCCGAATAATAGTTTAATTTATTCCGAACCTTTCGATCACGTTGGGTCAAGCAAATCCGCGTGATCCTAGAGGACGCCGGGTTTAAACCAGCCTGTCTGGTACCTGTAAGTCCACAGTTACCGCATCGATATAATCCCTCGCTCATTCTATGAGTCTGGTACGATCGAGGGTACGGTTTCTGTCAAACCCCATGATCGTGCCATTTGACTATGACCTCCTTAAAGTGTATGACGTCCGTCCTAAACGAACTCATACGACCCTGGCCAGGGATTTAACGGAGCGTCAATGTCATGACCCATTAACTGTCTGATATATACCCGACAGTGAGCGATCCCTTCTTGACCATTGATGATCTTCACACGTATCCTGGAGTGGTTAATGACTCGGCAACTCATGACTTATGGTTAAAGTCACTTAGCTAAGTAATTAAACCATTCCAGTCCTCGTGTAAGATCCGATCAATGTCTCAGGTCAAAGGACCAACGATGCTACTGAGACCGTTGGATCTTCAGTTGACATTAGGTATAATCAACCATCTGAAGATCCAATAGCGGATCAGTTCAGTGCACATCCTCCAAGGACATACACCTACACATATGTGTTGGTGCCCCGCACCAATGACCATGAGACTGGTCACTGACACATCATGTGTACTGGTTTAATAGGTAATCAAAGTCCCCGAGTGATTACCCTCCAACCAGGAACAGTTTAAGGTATGTGTACATGTAAAGTCAATCTCATGTTCGAGATCCCATCTCGAGCTGACTTTACAACCACATATCCTAGGGACAACGTAAAGTAACACAATCGCATATTTACGCTCAAACACCACTTTATTAATAATGAACAAGATCGTACAACTATTGGGCCTACCCGACCCGAAATTGGCCTGTAGCACACCAACACTAACAATCTCCCACTTGAACTACAGCCAATTGCCCACAACTTTGAGGCCCATCTTATCCCGATGACGCTCAAATACAGTCTGTGTCAAAGGCTTAGTCAGTGGATCTGCTATGTTGTCTTCTGACGGTACACGCTCTACCGTCACATCTCCACGATCAACAATCTCCCGAATAAGGTGAAAGCGCCTGAGAATATGCTTTGACCTTTGGTGAGATCTCGGTTCCTTCGCCTGGGCGATGGCCCCATTATTATCACAAAATAATGGGATGGGAGCTGTTATCTCGGGAACTACGCCAAGTTCCAAGATGAATTTCTTCATCCAGACGGCTTCTCCAACTGACTGCCCCTCCATTCAACATGAATACAAATTCAGACATGGATTTGCAGTCATCTGGATCTGACTGGAAACTAGAATCTGTGTAAGCTCTAAGCTGTAGGTCCTCTCCTCCATAAAGCAGAAAAAGATCCTTAGCCCTTCGCAGGTACTTAAGGATACCCTTTACTGCCTTCCAGTGCTCTTCGCCTGGATTTGCCTGATATCTACTGACAATGCTTAAAGCATTGGCAACATCAGGCCGTGTACATAGCATTGCATACATGATTGACCCTATCGCCGAAGCATAGGGTACCTTATTCATGTGTGCCACCTCCTCAGAAGTTTTAGGACTCATCCCCTTGGATAGGTAAATTCCATGTCTCATGGGAATGAGACCTCTCTTGGAATTTTCCATCCTAAACCTTTTGAGGATAGTGTCTATGTACATGGATTGGGATAATCCTAGCATCCTTTTAGATCTATCTCGATAGATCCTTATGCCCAGCACATAGGATGCTTCTCCCAAATCCTTCATGGAGAAGGTCTTGGACAACCAAGACTTAGTTGATGTCAACATCTCTACATCATTCCCAATGAGTAAGATGTCATCAACATAAAGGACCAAGAAGGTCACTGAGCTCCCACTGACCTTCTTGTAAACACAGGGTTCATCTTCATTCCGAATGAAGTTGAAAGATTTGACAGCCTCGTCAAATCTTAAGTTCCAGCTTCTAGATGCCTGCTTTAATCCATAAATGGACCTTTGAAGTTTGCATACCTTATTAGGATGTAGCTTGGAGGTGAATCCTCAGGCTGTACCATGTACACCTCTTCTGACAGGTTTCCATTAAGAAAAGCTGTCTTCACATCCATTTGCCAGATCTCATAATCCAGGTATGCAGCAATGGCAAGGAGGATTCTGATTGACTTAACCATGGCTACCGGCGAAAACGTCTCGTCATAGTCAATGCCTTGCCTTTGACGATATCCTTTCGCCACTAGTCTAGCCTTGTATGTGTCAACCTGTCCATCTGCACCGATTTTCCTTTTGAAAATCCATTTGCAGCCGATAGGGACCTTCCCTTCGGGTACATCAACTAAGTTCCAAACTTTGTTGGTGTACATGGACTGGATTTCTGAATCCATTGCCTCTTGCCATTTCTCGGAGTCTACACTACGGATCGCCTCCTGGTACGACTGAGGATCATCATCCTCATCGATACATACCTTAGAGGACCCCTCTGAGACATGTCCAACATATCTCTCAGGTTCTCTCGGTAGTCTACCAGATCTCCGTAGTGTCAGTGTTTCACCTTGAATAGGATCAACCGATACAGTCTCATCTAATGAGTTTGTGTCTATGGGTTGTGGTTCTTGGACCTCGTCCAATTCTATCTGGCTCCCACTATTTTTCTGGAGTAGATATTCTCTTTCCAGAAATACAGCTCTCTTGGCCACTAAGACCCTTTGCTCAGAAGGGTGATAGAAATAATATCCAAACGTCTCCTTTGGATATCCCACAAACCTACACTTATCGGTTCTCGACTCAAGCTTATCACTCTCGTTCTTCTTTACATGAGCAGGACACCCCCAAATTTTAATGTGATTAAAATTTGGTTTCCTGCCCTTCCATATCTCATATGGTATAGAAGGAACTGATTTACTTGAGATCCTATTCAATAAATAAGCCGCAGTCTCTAACGCATAGCCCCAGAGAGACAAGGGTAGTCCTGACATAGACATCATGGATCGGACCATGTCTAACAAGGTCCTGTTTCTCCTCTCGGATACACCATTGTGCTGTGGTGTATACGGTGGAGTCCACTGAGAAACTATTCCATGGTCTTTAAGATAAGAAGTGAATTCATGGCTTAAGTATTCACCTCCTCGATCCGATCGAAGAGCCTTAATACTTTTGCCTGTCTGTTTCTCTACTTCATTCTTGTATTCCTTAAACTTCTCAAAGGCTTGTGACTTATGTCTCATTAAATACACATAGCCATATCTAGAGAAGTCATCAATAAAAGAAATGAAATAGAGATAACCTCCTTTTGCTTCTATGGACATGGGTCCACACACATCCGAGTGTATGAGCTCGAGAAGGTCAACAGCCCTCTCACCATGTCCACCAAAAGGAGCCTTGGTCATTTTCCCCATGAGACACGACTCACAGGTATCAAATGGCTTGTATTCGAACGAATTCAAATACCCATTTGAGTGTAAGTGAGAGACTCTTTTCTCACCTACATGACCAAGTCTGCAATGCCATAGATATGCAGAATTCACTTCATCAGCATTGAAATTTGCATAACATTAGAACGTGTATCTAATACATAAAGACCATTGACTAATGAACCATTGGCTATAATCAAACCATTATTCATTATAGAGCACCCAGTGCTATTAAAAGTCAATGTATATCCAATGTTATACAAGCCAGAGATTGAAATAATGTTCTTAATAATATTAGGAACATAATAACAGTCATTCAGCTCCAGAATGACTCCTGAAGGTAAACTGAGGCGTGCAGTCCCGACAGCTTTGGCAGAAACCAAAGCTCCATTTCCCATCCTCAGTTCAATCTCCTTTTTGCCCAATCGCCTTCTATTTGCCAGCTCCTGCACAGAATTGCAGATATGAGATGCACATCCAGTATCCAATACCCATGATGTGGATTCCATATATGACAAATTAAGGTCTATGACAAAAATACCTTCATTTAGAATTGCCTTGCAATTCCTTTTCCAATGCCCAGTTTCCCCGCATCGAAAATATTTGTCTTCCTTTTCATTTTTCTTGCCCTTCCCTTTGTCAACTTGGCGAGTTGCTTACCCGTGGCCTTTTTCTTTCCCTTCCCTTTGTTACTTGTGGTGGATATTTGAGAGGCCTTCCTTTTCTTGTTGGCCCGGCCAACAATCATTACAGACGAAGATGGTTTATCTTTCTGCATGGTTCCTTCAGCACTCTTTAACATATTGAGCAGCTCTGGGAGAGTTGCTTCAATCCTGTTCATGTTAAAGTTCATGATGAAGGAAGAAAAGGAATCGGGCAATGACTGGAGTATAAGATCAATGCATAGTTCAAGATCCAACTTGAACCCCAATGCATTGAGTCTTTCAATCCACTCCATCATTTTCAGTACATGGGCCTGTACTGATGAACCCTCAGACATCCGTGTCCTGAAAAGCCTTTTGGAGATGTCATACCTCTCAATCCTACCCTGCTCCCCGAAGAGCTGGCGTAGATTGAGAAGTATACTTCTACAATCAGTCTTTTCAAATTGCCTCTGTAGCTCGGGAGCCATAGAGGCCAACATGTAACATTGGGCAAGGGAGGAGTCCTCAGACCACTTGGCATAAGCCAGTAACTCGCCCTCGTCGGCATCAGGAGCTGGCTCAGAATGAACCGTGTCCAACACGTACGCAATCTTTTCGGCGGTAAGGACTATGCGTAGATTACGCAGCCAATCCGAGTAGTTCGGTCCAGTTAATCTATTTGCATCCAAGATGCCGCGGAGGGGGTTGGACGACGACATTGTAATCTGGATAAGAAATAAAAGACAACTTAGCATGTGTTCAAATTCTAACTTAGATGTGGTTTTCTATCTTAGTTAGTCCCACTATTTTTCGATCGAACTATATAACCCTCAGTATATAGAACGGGAGATCAACGAGATCAACCTAGTGGGTCGGAATCCCAACGAGACTGATGTACGACCTTGTGGAAAGCACAACAAGCCATACACCATCTCAAGGGCAGTCAACAAGCACTTGCATCTAATGCAATATCCGATATTCGGCCCCCGAGAAATCATCCCCTTGTGGAAAGCACAACAAAGGATATTCTCGGTTAGATCTAACCATCATTACTACATAGCAATGAGTTCATGACCCGACCCTTGTGGAAAGCACAACAAGCCGAGTTCAATTCCTCACCCCATTGAGGCCGAGCCTTGGAGTTTAATCCCGCCCCCAAACTCATGGACCTTGTGGAAAGCACAACAAATCCATGAAATGAAGACGTTCATTCACTCCATAATGATGGAGGGCCACGACGACTCCTAGAGCCACGCTTACCAGATCTAAAATTTAATCGCGAGGGAATTTAATTTTATCTTGATCTCACCCTAGGTGGTAATATAAATATATCCAATATATTTACCGTACCTAGTAGTTTGCACAAAATAAATGCATCCAATGCAAAAATAAACGCAAGTGATCATGGACTTTAACCCTAATGTAACTAAGACATCCGGCCCGCTTCCGAAGCAGCTGGATCGTCCTCGTCGGGTGTGCTCCGCGCTTTCAAACTCCGACGCCGCATTAATTACAACTTTTACACGGCACGCAGGCCGGAAAAATTAAATTACATGTGACTCAAATTCCAGCAGCCCTTAGGGCGAGTACAACAATGGAGGAAGATAGAAGTACATTGGAATTTTAACAGAGAGAGAAAGGAGGTTCGCAGACCCCAATTAATTACATTAATCCAAGTCCATGATCACTTGCCAACCCATTCAAATAAAATCAATCAAGGGTTATTTTCTGAAAATAATCCTTACTTTTGAATTTAAAAATGGGATGTGCAAACAAAAATAGGCTAGCTTTGTTTAATTTTAAAAATCAAAGCATGATTAACTAAAATTAAACACACAAGCAGGCCAATACAAGGTAAATAAAGTAACGCACGTAAAGAACCATCATTTTCTACAGGGGCATCTAATTGAGATAATTAATTAAATTTAAATTTAAATTTAATTATCCAATAATCAAATTTAAATTCAAAATTTAAACATGCCAATAATTTAAATTTAAATTCAAACTAATTATCCAATAATTTTTGTTTGAAAATAAATTTAAATAATGCAATTATCCTCAATTAGTAATTTTCTAAAATTCAAAATTTGAATTTAATAATTATCTAATAATTAAAATTCAAATAATTGAATTTTCACATTTAACTTCAATAAAATTTAAAATTTGAATTTTCTAATTATCTAATAATTAAAAATTCAAAAACTTAAATTTTACTGAAGTAACTTCAATTATTACCATTTTATCTCAAGATAAAAAGTAATTATCTCACCTTGGTAAATTCAAATCGGTTAAATAAAATTTACCATTCGACATTTACTATTGAGATAATACTATTTAACTTATGAAATAAAATTCTATTTAATTTACTGAGCATTTTAATATATGTATCTAATATATATATTATCAATATTGTATTAAAGTAAATTAAAAATAAAGCAAATTTTTTTTAAATAAAAAAAATTCTCGGCGGCAGCCATGGGCGCGGCCGCCCACGGGAGCGTGGCGGCGGTCGCGCCCACGCCGCCCCGCGTGGCGGCGCGCCCGCCACGCGGCGCGCCCGCCCGCCCCCCGCGGGTCAGCGCCGCGGGCGCTGACCGCGGTGCCGCGTGCGCCGCACGGGCGCACGCGCGGCGCAGTGCGCCCACTCCGGGCTAAAAAAAATTTTTTTTAAATTTTTTTTTTAAAAATTTGCTTCCTGATGCCCAGCATCCAGGAAGAACAGAATGCCCAGCATCTGTCTAAATAATAATTGAAGATTTAATGCCCCTAAACATGGTTCTAAACGGCGATAAAAACACCGACCAGAGCGCGAACCTGGCTCTGATACCACTGTAAGGTTTCGCACAGCACCTACGGGCGACGCAGCGGATAACAAAAATTTCATTTGCCCGATCCCGGTGTTATGGAAAGCTTAATCTGTGCTCTAATCGGTGTTTCTAATACCCTAATTACGGGTTGCGTGTTTCACCTTGCGCGGAACGACGCTGTCCGCTAAGCCCGATGCAGAGAAACCGAGCCGCACAACTGTACGACCTCTAGAGCAGATCCACACGGACCCTTGCGCAGCGACGGTACCTCCCCGGCACGACTATCCCCGACTCTATCACCTTCTAGAGAGAGAGAGAGCAAGAGGGAGAAAGGGGGGAGACTAATCCTCTCCCTTAAGCTTAATGCTTGGTTAGCTTAAGGGAAGGAAAGAAGAAGCTCGAATGAGCTTCACGTAGGATCTATATATAGAGTTTAGACTTTTTAGAAAAGGATTCCAAAAGACCGAAACTGTATATATGTCCTATCTATTATTATACATATGTATTAAGCTCCATTTACACTCCTTTCCAAAAGGAATTAAAAGGAATTAATACATACACTTGTATAACAATAATCCGTCACCCAAGAATCCATTGTGTGTGATCCTCTAGGCCCATAGTCACTCTAGTTTAAGGCCCATTAACTTCTAATTCCTAATTAGAAGTAAATTAAACATATTCTTCGCTTCTACAAGAGCCGAATAATAGTTTAATTTATTCCGAACCTTTCGATCACGTTGGGTCAAGCAAATCCGCGTGATCCTAGAGGACGCCGGGTTTAAACCAGCCTGTCTGGTACCTGTAAGTCCACAGTTACCGCATCGATATAATCCCTCGCTCATTCTATGAGTCTGGTACGATCGAGGGTACGGTTTCTGTCAAACCCCATGATCGTGCCATTTGACTATGACCTCCTTAAAGTGTATGACGTCCGTCTAAACGAACTCATACGACCCTGGCCAGGGATTTAACGGAGCGTCAATGTCATGACCCATTAACTGTCTGATATATACCCGACAGTGAGCGATCCCTTCTTGACCATTGATGATCTTCACACGTATCCTGGAGTGGTTAATGACTCGGCAACTCATGACTTATGGTTAAAGTCACTTAGCTAAGTAATTAAACCATTCCAGTCCTCGTGTAAGATCCGATCAATGTCTCAGGTCAAAGGACCAACGATGCTACTGTGACCGTTGGATCTTCAGTTGACATTAGGTATAATCAACCATCTGAAGATCCAATAGCGGATCAGTTCAGTGCACATCCTCCAAGGACATACACCTACACATATGTGTTGGTGCCCCGCACCAATGACCATGAGACTGGTCACTGACACATCATGTGTACTGGTTTAATAGGTAATCAAAGTCCCCGAGTGATTACCCTCCAACCAGGAACAGTTTAAGGTATGTGTACATGTAAAGTCAATCTCATGTTCGAGATCCCATCTCGAGCTGACTTTACAACCACATATCCTAGGGACAACGTAAAGTAACACAATCGCATATTTACGCTCAAACACCACTTTATTAATAATGAACAAGATCGTACAACTATTGGGCCTACCCGACCCGAAATTGGCCTGTATCACACCAACACTAACAGTCTTCCCCACGCCCGGAGCGTGGAGGTATCCTATTCGCTCTCTTACTCGGCTTTGCTTTACTCGTATTTATTCGTATATGCCGTTGCATGTGATATGATATTAGCCCGTTATATTAATTGTATCACCGCTGCGAGAGAGTGAGTGTAACCCGTCCCGTGACTCAACCCGAGTTAACGTGGAAAATGCCGATACCCGAGACTCACGGCCGGTTTCTCAACCGCGTCCGTCCCACGTCTTCCCTCGCTTAGGGGCGATCGCGAGCTAGAGTCCCAGGTCGGGTGTCCATCTCGCATCATTGTTGGTACCCAAGAAAACAAAGCGAATCCTCTGACTAAGAGATTAGGCAAGAATCTTGTCCTGAAATTTAGGATGGGGATGAGACTGAAACCCATTAATGGTTCTCCTACAATGGCAACCTAACTATCTAAGTGGAGATTCCACAAAGTTAAATATGGTAACAACAAGCTGTCGAGAGAACAATGAGACACATAAGTTAAATATGGTAAAAAATAATTGTCGAGAGAACAATGAGGCACCATGAAATATTTATAAATTTGTGTTTATCCCCTGAAGTGCCTGAACTACAAGTTAAGGAAGAGTGTAAGACTAGGAATGGGTTTGAGCCTGGATATCTAGAATGAGCAATGCATCATTAGAGAAGCCACTTATGTGAGTGTAACTATTTGGTTACAGTAAAATGAATTGGGTTATTCTTAAAGATATTCATAAAACAAGATAAGGGTGCATGGTATAAAGGCTCCAACCCTAAAGATTACAACCAATATCTTATTATGTTGTTGTCAATGACGTTCACACACTAAAGATTTAAGTTCAAGACATAATTCACTTCATTTTTGTAAGAATAAAAGTTGAATAACTTAAGGGTCCAAACTCGACAGGTACATTTACTAAAAGCACAATATAATTTTCCTTTATCTTTTTTTCCTCTTCATTCAGACATTGAATTTGTGGGGGAATGCCAGAGTTAGAAGAGAGATTGAGAGAGAATTCAATACCTTCATTGTAAAATGTATCCCTTTTTGGTTGGTATGTGGGAACATTTATCTCACATTGGAACCCAAGACTCCTTGATAACTTGCTATAATGAGCATGGAGAGGTTATGGTGAACCACACACACACACACGTGCGTGCCATGCCACGCCGTGTCGAGCCGAGCTTGGCTGGGCCACCGCCGGACGCGCGTGGAATATCCTTTTTGTCAAAAAGTTGCTTAGAATGAGGAGGTCGACCACTTCCATCGAGGCGGTCGACCGCATTTTCCAAAAAGCACAAGTACAGTCGATCACGTCTCTCAGGGCGATCGACCATTTCTAGTCTTAGAAATGCCTATTTTGAGCGAACTTTTCAAAAATAGATGCGACTATTGGGGTAACTGAGGGAAACCTTTCCTATTGCGGATAAAAGGCCTTGATCTAAGATTTTTTGGTGGAGACAATCATTCTCATAGCTGCCAAAAGTCTCAAAGGGTTTGATTCTCTTTCTTGTGTTCTTTCTCTCTTACTCGTAGGAAAGGAAGGTGATTTACAAGGTTGTTTATGAGATGCAATCTCTTGGGAGCGTCCAAGAAGTTGTTGTAGCCGTCATATCTTGGGAGAAGATCGTGACAACTCCAACACACCAGTATTGTGGGGGCGATTTCTTCTCTAAAGACAGTACAGAGATGACCATTTCGACTAAGTTCTCTAATTTTGTCTCTCTCCTTTGTTGCATTTTTTCTATGCATGCTTTTTATTTTTGGTCTCTCATTAGATTGGTTCTTGGGTTTGACGTCGACATATTCATGACTTTTGTGATCCATCACATGTGAAATTTTGGTTTTATGCATGCCTTGTATACCTTGTTTCCAACAAGTGCATCATGTATGGATAGAAAAGTTGGGACAATTATATCATACTAGCAAGATGATGTCAAATTATGTGCAACCATGGAGGCATAATCTCTTCTGAAGGCAATGCCTTGAAGAGTAAAAAATTCCATGTATAAGAACTATTTGAATTCTTATATAATTATACTTTTACTTTGAACAAAAATATTTGTTCTTTAGAAATAGCATGTTAGTGCACCATGTCTGAATGTGCAAGTAATTGTTTGTCTCTATTGACCCAATTTCTTATATTGTTGTTTTGGATGGAAAGTGAGTAAAAGTAAAATGGGAAAAATACAAAATATATGCTCTCTTGTTTCAACATAGATAAAAACCCATCCGTCCTGCACTTAATCTGTCACTACGTACGGATATTCGGACGATATATTTATTTGTCACATATTTACATATTTTAGACCGTATTTCAGACGAAATCTCTCATGTCTGAAATAGCGACGTCATTTCAGACGGAAAATTTCTGTCTCTAATACCGCTTTTATTTGTAATGTACTAAAATACAGATTCAATTGTTATTGTCATTGGAGTGGAGTCTGGATCTTATGTTATTCTGTACTAGCCAAGTAAAACATAGACGTCATATTCAAGCCACAGAGTCATGAACCCGTAGTAATATTCTTGGACTGTCTTATTCCCTTGGATGCAATCATTGATGTAAATACTAGGATTATATTTACTGGTATCATTGTCCTACTAATAAAGGGTTTTCAAGAAACTCCACATTGTTGTAGCTGCTTTGCCCAGCATTCTTAGATTGATGCCTACGTACGTGGGGTTCAACAGAGCTACTGATCCAGCTCATGATTTTTGCGTCATTTTTCTTCCAGGTTTTTAATGTTGCATCCTTTGTTTCCTCAATTTTTTTTTTTTACAGTACCATCTATGCAACCCATAAATCTTGCCATGACAAAACACCTCGTGGCAAATTCCCACGACAAGGAATATTTTTTGCCATTCAAACAAAGAGGGACAACTATTGTTTTGGCTTGAGAATCCATAACCACGAGTTAGGATGGTTTATTCGGAGTCGGGTGAGTTGTTCTAGTTTGATTCATTTTAACTTAACTGGGGTTAGACGAGGATTATGGTGAATTTTGTCATTTCTCATGAAATAGGTGAATAACTTAACTAGAGTCGGATAGAAATAGAAGGTCGACACATCATCTGGAGTAAGCCACCTATCCCTATTCTAATTGATTATCAAAGTGGACTAACAGAACAATAGGAAAAGAACGGAGTCGCCGGAATTAGATGCTGCTTGAGTTACGCAAGGGGTGGCTTTTCTCACGTTATAGGGTTAGGGTCTCGGGGGTGAAGCCGTGGAGGATTAACTAGGTGAAGGAGTGTTTGGAGCAATCAGCTCAGTTGGTGCTCACATTGGGGCATGCCTCATTTCTGCCAGCTTCACGTGACCATTTTTACCATGCTTCTTCCGCAGGGAAGCAAGGCTCAACTAAGGCAGTTTTGGTTGGGATCGAGCAAGTTTGGTCAGTTTCGAGTGAAACGTTTGCTCGGATCGAGCTTGGCTAGGATGGTCCCTTGAGACGCCCCGACAACACGTGAAAAGTGTCTCAACATCCTCATGCAAGAAAGATAGCTCAGGACCGAGCTTGGTAGGAAGGTTGCTTGGGATAGAGCTTCCCATAACTCGATAGCCCTGTAGAAGATGGGACAAGAATATGGCTCAACGTTCAAGAAGATGGTCCCATGTCTCAGCATAACACATATACTCAGAAATATTTGCTCGAGAAACATAGTTCTGCTAAAATTTCTCCGATATGCCCTGAACATGGGATAGGACAATCCCATGAGTGGAAAGAGATGAAATGACTTGAGGATAGGACATCACATTGGTCGAGGAGACAATTCTCGGAAAACAAGGATGCACAAAAGCTGCTGTAGAAAGGCTTCTCAAGCCGTGAGAGAGAGAGAGAGAGAGAAATACATAGAGAGAAATACATTCTTCTGAGAGAGGTTGGTTGTTCTACCGAGCATAGCCAGTGTACTCTCCTCCTAAAATTTTTCTTGCATAGTAGATTGAAGTAGCCCTTTTGAGGAGAGATAATTCTCCAAGCTCACTACGACCCATTATCCACCAACCCACAGTTCAGGACACCGCCAACCAAGGCCCACTCAGAACTAGCTCAACTCGTAGGCACGTGCTCTACACACGGTCATGCCCCACGTTCTTAACGGCAAGCCATTACTGCAATAATGGTGGATGTTATCCTAAGCAATGGCTAGGCGGAGGGTTATCACCCACGTCTTCATGTCATTCGCCATTTGCTCTGTCCCTTCACCTCTTACACAATGGACAAGAGAGTAATCGATGACTCCACGATCAGACAACCCATTAATTCCACTCTCCGCTAACTCAGGGGGCAAGCAAAATGGATGGGCTCCACCAAGATCCTATAAGGCCCTAGATAGACCTCCAAGGGATACGGTACATAGTACTTGCTCACAGGGACCACTCCAGATACTCTCATCTCTCCTGACTCTCCAATTCTCTCGTCCGAGCACTCACCTCCACCACCAGATGTTGTCTCTTGCACTCTTAGCTCCATATGTCTTCTTCTGAGCACTTGCTCTCTTCTTTCGAGCACTCTGTTGACTTAAGCATATATCAAAGAGTTATCTCTTGGGATCACACTCAACGCTCCTTCTGACGTGTCGTTCATAGGTTGCAGGTTTTCACAGGACGACCGATCTCTCTCCTAACAAATAAATCATAAAAATGTGGTATGAGATTCAAGATACCAAATTTCTACCTCTGCACCTGTGATTTTTTCCTGATTTTGGAATTTTTCACCTCAATCGTGTGTCTTCTCTGTGGTATGATTTTATTATTTAATTTAGATTTTCTTTGTGCTTGTGAGGTTGTCGAATTCGTCCTCTCTGCATGAAGTGGGAGAAATCCCAACAGAGTGGTGTCAAAGCCTGGGTCGAGGCAATCTTGATTACACGAGATGAGATAGATGTAATTGTCAGTAGGATGATTTCACTGGAAGCAACTTGGTGATCTGAAAGGCAAAAATGGAGGACATTATTTATCATAAGGATCTCTATGTGCCTATTGAAGGTATAAAGCACGAGCCAGAAGAAATGTCAGAAGCTGCATAGAAGTTGCTAGATTTCGTACAAGGCATATTTCGATTTGATGATTAAAAAAGAATGCTAATCAAAATAAAAAGAACCAAAAGAGTGAATTGTCATTTTTTATTTTATTATTTTTTAAGTGATGCAATCAAAGTGTACCTTCGATGGATGTTTATATTGGATAGGTCCAAGAGTGCAGTCTCTAGGTGGGTTGGTTAGCTCGGGACGATCGGTCTGTGGGACGTAATCGGGACGCTCTCATATATTATATGTGTTATTTTTTAACAAATGAATGTTGTGGGACGTAATCGGGACGCTCTCATATATTATATGTGTTATTTTTTAACAAATGAATGTTGTAGGTGAGTTGGTTAGAGATCTGGTTTTTAATCCGAAAGTCACTGGTTCAAAATTTATTTATTTTTAGTTGAAAAAAGTCAAAATCAATCTGAATCATCGGATGCGAACCCGAGTCACGTTGTAAGAGACGTAAGATCACCTAACCAACTAAGCTAACATATTTTTTATAATATTTTACCTGTACTATATATATAAAGTCCATTTTTTTATCTTGATACGCAACGGTACCATTCCGTCCCGGGCCGTGATCGGGACGGCCGGTTCGGCCGCAATAAATCTTGGATGATATATCTAAATAAGAAATATATTTGTAAATATATAACTTTGTAAGAGTATATTTGTAAAAATGTTTTTAAAATAAAGACAAGTGAGATGAGTAAAGAATCTAAAGATGGGAACGCGTATCTTCTAGAGTGGGTCAACAGTTTTACGTTGAAAGCCCCTCCTGAGCGCTACGCAGACGCCGGCGCCGTCAAACGAGAACCCCAACAAATCTCGACGTCGAAGGGGCCTCTCCAGACCCCCACCTTTCTTTTCTTCTCTGATCCTGGCTCGCCGGACCTCCCATGGCCGGCAGGCTCGCCTCGCGCTTCGGCCCCCGCCTCGCCGCCTCCCTGCGCGCCGCCGCCTCCCAACCCCACTCCTTGCCCACATCTCCCCTCTACCTGGCCGCGGGGTCGCCGGTCCCCGCACCCGCCGAGCTTTTCTTCCTCCGGCACCTCTCCAGCCTCCGCCGCCAGCCCGCCCGGCCGAAGGCCGTCGATATCGGCGCCCGGGCCCGGCAGCTCCAGAACCGGCGGCTCTGGACCTACGCGCTCACCTTCGGCTGCGTCGCCGGGTTCATCACCATCGTCCTCAGCAACTTCCAGGACCAGCTGGTCTTCTACATCACCCCTAGCGATGCGCTGGAGAAGTTTACCACCAATCCCGCCAAGAACCGCTTCCGGCTGGGGGGCCTCGTCCTCGAGGGCAGCGTGATGCACCCCTCGCCGTCGTCTCCCGAGATGGAGTTCGTGATCACCGACCTGATGACGGACATCCTCGTCCGGTACGAGGGGTCCCTGCCGGATCTGTTCCGGGAGGGCCACTCCGTGGTGGTGGAAGGGTTTCTGAAGCCGTTCGAGAGGGAAGAGGAGCGGACTGTGGAGAAGGAAGTGGCATCGAGGGCGGCGACGGCATCGTTGAAGGCGAAGAGCGAGCCTTGTTACTTCAGGGCGACGGAGGTGCTCGCGAAGCACGATGAGAAGTACATGCCCAAGGAGGTGGCGGCGGCGCTCGAGCGGAATAAGAAGATGATTGAGGAGGAAGCGGCAAGAGAAGCTGTGGGCAAGGGGGAGAAATGAGGCTTGAGCAGGTATTTTGTTTTTGCTTCCAACTACAGGAGACGTTATTCTTACCTGAGAATAAGTCGATTACCAAAATTTGAGGCCTTTTTTTTTTCTTCTGTGATTCGGGATCCATTATTCGAATCCCATCAATTTTTGAGCTGAGGGCAACAGTGAGACTGTGATTGTGGTATTAATTTTTTTGTATACTCTACTGGCCTACTGCCATGGGCATGTTCTGTATGACATCCTATTGTACTCCTAGGCTATAAATTTTTATATATTTCAAATTGAGCAATACATGGAAAAGCTACTGACCACTAGTGATTATGGACACTGATTGGGAAACATGGGACATTGAACTGTCCATTGACGTTGGCCTCACAGGAAGCATTGCAATCTCATGGAAAAAGAATCATTTTGAGAATCAAAGTTACGTAAAAAATGGTCATTGCTCAAGAATATGAATTCCTTAGCTATTCATACCATTTGAAGCTGCTGAGAGTCCACTGGGGTGCCTGTGATATTTTTATGATGTCGAAGCCTACATGTTTGTAAATGGTTTTTTTTCTCTAGATTCTGCTCATCTTGGTTTTCAGACTTTATTTTTTCTTTTACATTCCAGAAATTGTTTTATATATCATGTGCCACTGAGTTGTATATGTCTTTGATAACATGCCCTAAGATGAGATGGATCCATCATCAAAGATCAGTGTTTTCCATACTGGATAAGTTACTTTTATCTGATCCTTTCATTTTAGTTCAATATCCCTAAAAAATTGATACAACGCCTATTTAGCTAACCTGCACGTGACTCATACAACATCTCTGTGATCCCTTTAGTCTTTAGAGTATAGAATATTTGGGATGTCCCTAGCATTAATGGAGATGAGCTTAAAATATCTCCATCTTTGCAATAGTGTGGATACCCCATGGCGGTGAGCTTAAAACCTTTTTAGCTTATTATAATGGCTTTCAGCATATAATAACAAAAACAGCATCTCACTAGGCTATTTGTATGTCCATGCACATCATGATCATGCAAGATCTCCTTCATTGCAATCAGTTCCCTTAGCCTGTTCTTGTCTTAATGAAATATTTATATATTTGGCCACAAGCTTTGTATCAAAAACATTTTCCAGTCACTACTAGGAGCTAAGTCCATTTGGTGCTAACAATTTAGCAGGACATATCTGTACTTTATTCAATCTCATGTAACAAGGAATGACAGAGAAGTCAGCAAACATTTGGCTTTTGTTTGCAGAGCATCTGCATGTTATGCAGTGGCTTTACTTTGACTGAGTTGTTTTATAGGTGCTCTTGCACATGTTATTCTGTGTCTACATTGGCTCTGTATCTATTAGCTGCAGTGCCAAAGATACTTGAGTATGGCAAGGTGGACCTTTTATGGCGCATAGGCGTTGCATTTCAGATGCTTGTCATGCAATGTTGAATGATATTGTGTACAGTTTTAATGAGTTTCAAGTTTTAGTCCATGTTTTCATCTGGAGTGTAGTGTAATTGAATTGCTTTTGCCTTATTATTGTTGAAGCTTCATTCAACTGCAAGGCTTTTAGTGTTTTTTTTTAATGCAGTCCGCGGACATGCAGAAAATTGTAATATATATAGGAATAATCTCTGACATTAGATTTGTGTTGTTGTATATCATGCCTGTGACTTGATGCCAGATGTCAGTAAAAGATTTTTACTTCCCATTTGACTCAGATAGTTTCATCATTTTTGTAGTTGTATCTAATAGCTAGACATTGTGCTCGAAAGGGTTGTCATAATCTTCATATATGATAGGTTTGTAAAAGTCCTACAACTGATGGAGTCATAGTTTAGTCAGCTTTAGTGGTCCATGCAGATGGATATCCTATCTTGATAAAACATTGAAGTGATTGGAACATTTACTTCAGCAGTTGACCCCTTCTGTCTCTATTGTCTTCTCTGGCATTTCTTTCTACACCTGCTGCTACCGCTGTGACCATTTTCTCCTGTTCCACCTGTTGTCACCTTTTCCTATTACAAACACTACTGCTGTGCACACTTCCTTCTTCTTTTCTTGTTGAAGATGCTTCATAATTCATATAGGCCCTTTTTCTTCTTTATATCTGTTATTGCAACACCAAATTACCATAACTGTTCGCAGGGCAATGTGCCTGGACTTCGCCCTGGCTCACGCTGGCATGGCATCTGAGGGGTTTCTCGAGCGGCCTCCCTTGCAGCTGGTGTTCCCCTCGTATCCTTAAGAAAATTACCATAGTTTTCATACTACAATGAATCTTTATTTCTTTTTTTCTTCCTTCTTCCTTCTTCCTGCAGGTATTCTTTTTTATTTTCCATCTTATTCTCATCCTTTTATAATTTTCCTAATTTGTATTCCATGCCTGTTCTGCATACTAGCTTTCTAATTTCCCAAGATAGCCCCTCCCAGTTTTAGTAGTTTTGAGTATTTTGACTACATGCACCAAACTTGTCATCTCTTGGCATTTGGAAGCTTTTGGTCCACTGATTTTAGTCAAATCATTTTTGACTAATATCAGAAAACATAGGTTTTGAAAGTTGAAAATCTATGTTGACAATCTCAATTGAGTGGTTTAATAAGTCTTAACAGATTTTTAGTTCAGTTTACATGAATGCCATTGTTTTTTTGTTCTATACCTCAAGATCCATCATTGTTTATGTCCATTCATGGTAGAAGAGATTTTTTCAGTAATTGGGACATGGGTGCCTTTTTCAAAAGCTGCTCCTACATGGCTTTTGGAGAAAGTTACCTCATTTTCACTCTTGTTGATCTCCCTTCTTCCCAAATATCCCAGCTTTTGGATGGTTGGAAATCTGAGGTGAAGCTATTTTGTTTGAAAATGCTTTTTATGTATCACAAATCCAAATGATTTGCATCAACCTCAAAGTGCCAAATGAAGTCTAAGATGCGAAAATTATTCTAATTTCATCCCTTTTGGTGCTGCTTCTAGGAACTTTATACAACCATTTGTAATATCTAAGGTTTCTTTGCCATCAAAATGTTTCTTTTCTCTCTTGTTGCATTCTCTTCTCAAGGCTGCTTCCTCTTTGCTGTCTTTTGTTTTTTGGATGACTCCCTTGTGGCCCTTCTCTTTTTCGTAATCTACCTTCTAAACTTTTCCTAGCATGGTAGTACATGCACCAAAAGTTGATCAGGATCAGGGAAGAATAATGGACAGAAGAAAGGAATGTACATTCTCTTCTCTCTCGACCTGTGTGCTTGTGCTTGTGCTTTTGCATGTGCCTGTGCATCAATGTGCATGCATGTGGGTGGGCAGGCTACTCTGCGACCAGGTGCCTTTGTGCTGCATAGTAGCTGACATTTCTAACTTTACCAGATGATTTTGGTTGGGAGGGGGGTGGAGAATGCTCCTCTTTCTGTACAACTGTAATGCTGCAGCAGATGTTGCGAACAACTCATGCTGTTTAATTGTGTCCTTGGCTGATCAGATGGTGGATGCTGTTTGTGCATCTGCCCACCTACACACATCTTTGATCTTTTTATATTTAGATGATCAACAACTGCAGCCGGCACGCATGAAGCACGTTAGCAGCATGGCAGCGTTGCTCTCTCTCTCTCTCTCTCACACACACACACACACACACACCCACACACCCACCCACCCACCCGCCCTCTCTCTCTCTCTCTCTCTCACACACACCCACACACAAGCGCGCCACACACACACACACACACGCACACATGATCTGATGACATATTCACCATGTCCCTTGGCATCTCCTCAAATCACAGGTCTTTCCCTGTAGTAAGGATCCTCGAAGGACCCTTGTTTTCTTATGATGGTGCATTGGATTGGGTCTCACAATCTCTGCCAAATGCATATGTTGATGCCTTCTATGTCGTCCACAAGTTCAAACTTCTTGAAGCTCTTTTCATTTAAAAATGTTGGATCATGTTTTTATGCAATCCACAGTTGATATTATGATATGATAAAGTCGCACCAAGAAGCTTGACTGTATCCTACTATTGTTGATACGTATAGCATTGATGGAATATCCTTTTTATTATGTCTGCACATAGAAAATGTTAGCCATTGGATCATGTATCTTCATCTCAACGATTAATTATAATGATCCTCTCCTTAACCATATCAAGTAACAATATAAATAATATAGGAACGAATATGGCATGTTAAGTTGTTTTTGGAATTTTTTGCATATAAATCATCGTTGTAACAAAAATTACATATTTATCATTCTTGTATTTATATTTGCACACATCGAATTGCACTATTTTTGTGTGCAAAAAGACCACTTAAAATATAACATTTTTGCACAATATTAATGTTTTTAATGATGTGTGCAAATAAGAGTCGTCATCATCATCATCAGAGTCTTATTTCATTATTTGGGGTCGACTACATGAATCTTGTTTCACTAAAGAATTATATCAAGTGTTATATTCGCATTTAAACCCAAGAAGTTAATGTCCCTTTTAATAACATCATACATCTCATTTTAAGCTTTCCACAACTCTTTTACTAGCTTTAACTAAAATTTGGTCGCATCTTTTAACTGGTATTGAGTTAGGACGACAGTGTACATGTCTAAATCATCTGAGTCTATTTTCACTTATTTTATCATCAACTAGAATTGCACTCGAGTCCTCGTGAATACATTCATTCTTAATCTATTTAAATTTTACTACACATCTATCACAACATCTTCATCTCTGTCACACATTTTGTTAATGTGCTTCTTTCTTACTGTCTAACACTCGGTACCATATAACAAAGTATGTCTCACAGTCGCTCTATAAAATTTTTCTTTAAGTTTTATAGGTATATGACAATTACAAAGGACTCTTGATGTGTTTTTCTATTTTAACTAACTTGTCTTTATCATGCGTGTAACATTATCATAGATCTCTCCATTGTCTTGAATATTTGACCCTAGACACCGAAAATTACTGTTTTTAGGAATGTTTTGTCCATCAATTAGAACTGTCTTCCTTTTCCACTCTCACGTTACTAAAATTGTAGTGCATAAACGTTGACTTATACTAATTCTTAAATTTTTAGACTCCAAGGTATGTTTCCAACCATAGTTGTCAAGACGAGAAGGTGACTAAGGCGAGCTTAGGGTCTTGAGTGTCTAAGCACTTAGGTGCTTGCCTAAGCAGTGTTTAGGCGTCAGTCTAAACAGTGTTTAAGCGTCAAGTTTATAAACAAATGTGGTTATTAATATATATGTATTTTCTATATAAAAGTTAATTATGATCATTACAAATATAGATGACAACAACATGGATAAAATTAAAAATTAATAAAATGACATTGTAATAAAATATCAAAATTAATTTTAAGATAAAATTAGCTAAAAAATTAAACTTTTATAATGAAAAAAATTGTTAAATATTAACCTAATATTTGTCAATTTCTCTCAAAAATTTGTAAATCATATTTGAAACAACGTACAAGTAATATAATGTTTATACCAAAAGAAACAAACATCATCAATTATTATCATATGGACAAGCATATAATAAAACAAATAAATGATGAATTAAGGAAGTACCATAGATAATAGTAGCCATAAAAGTCATTCAATATCCAACAAAAAAACATAAACATCTAATTTTTAAACTAAACATTGCATTCTCGAGCGCTCTCTCATTTGAAGTTTCATGATTCTCATCTTCATCTTTATCACCATCTTCATCATTTGACTCCCATGGTGTATTATCATCATCTGTCTCTTCTTCCTCATTCTCTCATTCATCTTGTTCATCATCACCCTCTTCCATAGGATGTGAAGTACTTCCTCTTGAGAGTGTCTTTTCTAGCCCTTTATTCCGATGTGCCCATTGCTATATCTACCATTTTTCATGTAAGGTCATCTCCTTCATGAACTATATCATCGCCAATCGCTCAGCTCTCCGTACCATTCTACTAGATTCCCCGTTACAAAAAAAATAATTTATATCATCGCCATCTTTAGTCATCCACTCACTTCCCCAATTTAACTCTGTTAAGCATGTTGGATCATATTTCTCTGGATGCTTCTTCTTTTTTGAGAATCTTTCACAAGTTGTCGATTGTATTGAATATGGATTAAATCATTAAGTCTTTTATGCTCCAATCTATGCATCTTTTTTGTATGAATTCTGGAAAACAAAAAGATAAGATTAATGACTTTAACACAAATAGACTTCTTAAAAATTCATTTTAAAAGATTACTTACGAATTCAAATATGCTCAACTTACGTTCACAATTAGAAGAACTGTAAGTCGGTCTTAAAATCCTCAAAGCAATATTCATGAGTTCGGATGTATTTTCATATTACATCCATCGATCAGTTATAGTAATATTTAACAAAAAAGTATAATTTAAATCACATTTCCCCGTTCAATGACAATACACAAAATAAAAAATTTAATCAAATTATTCACTTGGCAATCTCCTGTCACGAGCTATAATTAACATGGAGATTCCAAATGTACCTCTTCCATTCATATATAATACCATCTTATCAATGATCTTATTTTGTATATCACTATTTGGCTCCATCCTTTCAACACATGTTAGGAAAAAAATTGAGAATTTTGTAACTGTAGCAAGACCATCCCTCGTACGAGTTTCATAATATAATTTAGGGTTCAAGAAAAATTCTGCTTCATGGAGAGGACAATTCATTTGAACTTTTCAACGTCGCTCTACAATTTTTAACATAGGTTGATACTTAGGTTCCTTAGAACCAAAGTTCTCAATTATTTACTTCTTTGCATGTTTCATTGCAGCATAAATGTATCACATTACAAGTTTCTCATCTGTATCAACCAATCTCAAAAACCTGCAAAATGGGTTGAGAAGCTCTCAATATCTCTTCAATGGCATGTCAAAACTTCACCTGAAAAATAATTGAAGAAACATTTTCCCCTTATTTGTCTTTGTCCATACATAGGGGTGAACACAGTTCGGTTCAGTTTGACTTGGATCATTTTTTTTCAAACTGGACGAATCGAGTTTGCCCATCAAACCGAACCGAACCAAATCGAAAAAATTCGTTTTGGTTTGACTTCAAACCGAATTTTCATATTTTATTACAATATATATATATATAATGACTTATATGTATATAAATAAAAATACTTATATTTTATATGTTTGTATGTGTATACTTTTTAAATTATTTAATGTATTTATAATATAAAATATTAATAAATAAATAGAAATAATAAATTCGATTTGGTTCGATTTCACACATTATGAACCGAATCGAACCGAATTGAATTCAGCTTCAAATCGAATCAAACTGAACCGAACCGAACGGTTCAGTTCAATTTTTTGGTTTGAACCGAATTATGAACAGCCCTACCCATACACTATTATGCCATCCATCTGAAGTGAACAATCTGCGCAAAGCTTTCTTTATGGTATCATCATGCAACCTTTCTAACGTGAGAAAGGTTGTGACAAATCTTGTCATTCCAAATGTTACAAGGTTTTTTTCTTTTGTCTCCTTCCTTGTGTGGTCAAGCAAATGAGTGTGGGTGTATATGTATGCTTTCAACTTTTTAACTTTTTAACTTTTTAACTTTTGAGATGGTGCCTGACACTGACATTGGCACCGACACGGTAGAGTCCTTTGATCTTTGAACTGTCTCATTCTTAGAAAAAATCATTATCTACAGTTCTACTCTCACAGCATGACATCTTCTTTCTTATTTTTGTTTAGCCAACTCAGCATCTCGTTAACAATCTCCTATGTAATTTTTGGACATTTCTTCACATCACTAAACCTCCTATTAAATGCTACTTTTGCTTTTTGATTCCTTCATATGTTATCAAACCACACAACTCACATTTTCTTTTGTTTTTATCATGCTCATTTGGCAATATGCGTACTTCCACGGGATCATTAGACTTTGCCTTCTTCACTTATGTACATGGTGTCGAACTAGACTCTTCTATGATGACAAATGCAAAAAAAAATAAAACAAAACATACAATACTCAGCCACAGACTATTGTGTGACTCTCTCTCTCTCTCTCTCTCTCTCTCTCTCTCTCTCTATGTGTGAGAGATGAAGTCCCGCGATCAATGACACCCAAGAGGGGGGTGAATTGGGTGATAACAAATTTTACGAAAACTTTTACCCTTTTTACAAAATATGTGATAAACAATAATTAGCAAATGAAAACTAATTAACCAATTCTCTCAAACTTTCCGTTCATACACGACCATACAACGAAAACAATCAAACCACACAAATAACACACAATGCACATCGGTTTTTAAGGTGGTTCGGATGCAACGACGGCAATCCTACGTCCACCCCTCACCAAACCCGGTGAGGCTTCACTCGGGGATAAATCCCAAAAGGAGACGACGCTCCAACCACACACGCAGGACGACGCCTGCCCACACACACGGGGACGCGCCCCAAAACACACACACACACGGAGACGAAGTCTCCAACACGATCCAACAAGCGGATCAACAAGACACACACACGCTGCGACAAGTGCAGCACTCCACACACACAAACACTAAGATCTGGATAAATCCACACACACACGCAGATCTAAGAAGACCTACGCACACACGAATCAAGTACGACACACACACACACGACCACGGATCCAACAACGATCCACACACACACGAGTTTGCAGTTTATAAGAAACACAAATCTGAAACTATAAAGCACAAAACACAAACATGAATAAACCACAGTTTAGAAAGCTCCTGATTTAGGCTCCCCCTGAGTGTGTGCTCTGGATGTTCGCGTTGATTCCTTCTTCACTTGAATAGCTTGAGACTCAGCTTGAATGGCCTTGTATTTGATGTAGATCTTCTTGCACGGAGTACTGTTCACGGCTACAGTACCCTTCCTTCTTCCTTGGACAAATCCATGTATCTTCTTGATGCTTGTGAGCTTGTTCTCTTCCTTTGAGACTGCTGACTTCAAATGGAGCTAGAGTACCTTCAGATGATGCTTGAATGGCTCCTTCTTCCTTGTAGCATCCTTCTTCTTCTTCCCTTGGATCACCTTGAGTTGATGAAGAGGTGTATGGATGTAGCTTTGAACCTTGATTGCTTCTACACCTTCTTGGAGGTAGATGGCTTCAGAAATACCTTGAATGGGTTGGAGATAGATGAAGAGCTTGCTGCACGAGGTACTGTTCACGGAGCTACAGTACCTCTTCTTCCTCCTTGGACAGCCTCCCCTTTGGATCTCTTGGATAATTAGGGTTATGACTCTAATAGGATGTTTTATAACCCTTGGAAGGTCTATGGACAAGCCCTAGACCAGATCCACAAATTCTGGAGGGTTTGGTGGCTTTGGGATTAAACAATAGCAAGAGGAGATGCTTCTTTCGAGATGGACAAAAGTCAATATTTTTGGCTTATCGGGGCTGGCGGTCGACCTGCAGAGGCTGGCGGTCGACCGCTACTGAGAGAACTACTGGCCGTTGGTTTCTGGGAATTCCGGTCGACCGCTACTGGGCTGGCGGTCGACCGCCACCTGTGATCCCTAGTAGGCGGTGAGCTGCTGGCAGGGGCGGTCGACCGCCCCTGAGCTGGCGGTCGACCGCCAGCTTGGCAGACCCGGTTTTCCCGGGTCGGTCCGTTAACCTCTTCAGCTCCGTCGCTTAATCCTTTAACAGCCCGTTCATGTCTGTGGCATCACCCTTGACAGTTTAGAAGTGTCAACTGAGTCTTTGACCTTGTGGATTTTTACTGAGTGTTTTGACCTGTTTTGGATTGTAGAGGAGCATGGTGCTTATCCACATGTTTGGTTCACCAGGTGACTGCCATAGTTTGATCTGCAAGCAAGATAGTCAAGGTTAATACCATGCATGTTCCGTTGAAGAGGTTATGAAACCTCTTGCCTCTTGTAAAATCAACATATGCAAACCAAGGATCAAGACCATGTAACCGTTCCCATTTGCCATCTCACCATACATAAATAACAAGAGCATGAGCAATCAACCATAAGTTTAGTTATCATCACTTAATCACACATTAAGTTTAGTTATCATCAAAACATAACTTAACAATCACAACAATCATCAAAACCATAACTCAACAATCTCCCCCTTTTTGATGATGACAAACTTATTGATGATGACAAACTTAATGATAAACTTATTAATGATGATACAACAGAGTGGATACAACAGAATGGCACATATATTCGTCTCCCCCTGTCACACACAATCATCAATTTTTCTCCCCCTTTGACATAATCAAAAGGCGGGATAATGCAACTCTTTCTCCCACAATAGCAGTATCAAGCGAGCTGGAAGGAGCCAAATAAGGAAGAACAAGATTAACTCCCTTTGAAACAGCAATAGCCCATCATATCAAATCAGAAGAAGCAAGGGCAAATCATAGACGAGCAAAGCAATATGATGCTAATCAGAAGAAACCAATTGGTGATTATTCTCACAAATCAATATGATACCATCCAAAGTAAATACAGTCAAGCATGTATTGATACCAATTGAAGGTGGTGATTGGCCTCAAGGATATGAACCAGTGGAGGAAGATGTGCACAGGATGAGGTGTTCAGCAGAAAAGCATTCAAAATCTAGATCCATGGCAGATTTTCACAACAAACAAGAGCAGGAGGACATATCAAAAGGATTTTCTTTGATTTCAAATTTTCAAATTTTTATATTTTGGTTTGAAATGCATGAAATGCAACATATGCAAGTGATGACATGTGGGATGATTAAGAGCTATCAAACCAATACGTATATATACATGCAACACAGCTCCCCCGTACTTATATAAGAAGGGAATGGGTATAAGAAAGATGCAAGAGAGTCATGACAACCGAATGCACATGTGTAGCACATGGGAAATTGTGCAATCATATAGGAGATTCATGCAATTGCTAAAGCATTCAATCAATTTTCTGAATCCATAATGAATCAAATTTCCAGATGTGTAAGTGAGTAACATGAAAAATGATAGTTGCAATATGGATATTCAGATTTTCAGATTAACACAAGGAGACATTTTACAGACTGCACTTCAATTTGAGAACAGCGTATTGGAGGCTACGCTCTACCACAATGAGTTTTCACCATCATTTTTCAACTCAACCATTCTCACAGATAGTCAAAATTTTTTAAGAGTGATCAGGTTCAAATAATTCATTTTTACGGGAGTAGACGCATGAAGCTCATGCCAGAATCCCTGGTTACTCAGAATACAGAACCATTTCACCTCATTATGAACAGAGATACTAGTCAACACTTTTCAGATATGAACCACATCACGTCTCAGGTGACATGTGCCCAGTTTACTCAGTGAGACCGAGCATTGCTCTATCGTTCATTTTCATTTCAGATTTTTCAACAAAGATAGGTAGGCAGCTTTTTCCTCAACTGTCTCTTCAACATACATGTAACAAGTTTAACATCTCGAGAGTGTTGAAAAGAAATTCATATATCCTTATCTTTAACACTCATTTTCACATTTTGTGCATGAAGTGTGCGAATTTGATTCAGCATGTATACCGAAAATATCATGAACTCATAACAGGGCAGCTCCCCCTAAATAGATGCACTTATGAAATAAGAACTCCCCAGAGTGTACGACATGAAACACTCCAATAATGACTCAAATACAGCATTATTTATCAAGAAGACATAAGGCCATAGAAATGACAAGGATGGGGGTGGATAACATATAATTAGCAAGCAAGCATGCAGAGGGAATGTATGCAACATGCAATGTAAACATGCAGCTGATATCAAACAAATGGATACCAATTGAATGCAGCTAATGCATGAGTACTGATACAATGTAACCTTTGATCATATAGTAGTGGAATGGAAATGCAATATGCCAAGACAAAATGCAATGTAGTGTAAAGCTTCTGATATCAAACGAATGAGCTAACTGCAGTTAATGCATGAATTCTCATGCAATGCAAAATTAACATGGGTGCAAAGTGTGAGTTTTTAGTTTTTCATTTGAGTGAACTAAATGCACCTAATGCATTGGATTCTGATGCGTGCAACCTATAACTGTATGAGAATGGAAGACAGGATGCAAAAGTAAGATGAGAGCTTTGATTTTCAAGCCAGTGTGACAAAATTCTCAGTGAAACTATCCACATTCTATTCATGAATCATCAAATATTTTTCATGACATGACCTTTATGAATAAGGGTGCATAAATGATTAAAATTAAGCAATGCAACCCAATTTTCAGAATTGTTCAAAATCAGATTTTAAAGTCATTCACAAGTGTTGAGATGAGAATTCATCTAAAAGTCAAATGTATGAATCATTTAATCACAAACATGTTTTCAAGTTACATAGCTCAGCTCAAGGATTCATTCACAAATCAACATCAAGCCAGTCACAATTTTCAAGATCTGGTACGAGGCGAGATTTTAGTCGAAGACCCAGCTCAACGCATAGGGAATGCTTCCAAGTGGACATGATCCACTCTTCCACAGACGCCATTTGATATACCAGATATGTAATTCAATTCAAGTGTGATCATGCAATTCAAATTGAGAATATTCAATATGCAACCACTTCATACACATCTTTCAAGATTTTCAATTTTATTCAATCAATTAGGCACATTCATCACAACATGCCAGTAAATGACAATTCAAGTTTTTAGAATCAATACCTGTCACTTGAGAGTGTCACCAAGTGACAAAGACGGCCATTGCATGAATTGACAAGGTTGAATTACCTTAGTTCAGAAGACAAGATTGGAAGCCTTCAATCACTAAAATCACCAACCTCACGAGGGTTGATATTTCAGCTTTTGCTTTCTTACCTTTGCCTTGAGAATCTATTTTCTTCCAAGCCTTTCACCTGATTTGCCTTGGGTACTTACTTCAACACGTACAAGACTTTCACCACCTTGTACTTGAGTCGATCCTGGAAGTTGTTCTACACAAAGTAGCCCATCTTCTTGTAGCAACTTGAGAGGGTTCTCATCATTTTCATCCTTGCAAGGTATTCTTCCAGTTGATTCAAGCTTAGCCCATCATCATTTAGATTTTGGGAGTATAATCTGCATCCAAAGACAGAAAGGTTTGATTTGTCAATTTCGATTCAAATTTATTAATAATGACATGACAAATAATTTTAACAACCAACACCCCTAGAAGCTTCTAGATGCAATGCATGACTCATGTGTGAACCTAAATGTTAAGCCCATATGACGAATCTGATGTACTCCCCCCTCAATGCGTGCTATGACTGTGACATGCTCAGTAAAAACTAATGCCATGTGCAGACTATGACTGATTGACTCATAGTACCGGGCGGACAGAACTAGATCTGAAGATCACCTCACGCATAGTGATAGCTTTCAGACAGACGTACACTGCCCTTCCACATGCACCATTTGATATACTATGTAGTCAAGGGTGGTGAGGTAGGAGGATTGCTATGCATTATGACATGAATTCACACTTATCAATTTATAGCATGACAGTACGTGAGGCTTATGCAAACTCAGTATATGCCAACGAGATTTATTGACGGTTTTAAAGCTCTCCTACAACAAGATGCTATATGACAAGTGATATACACACAGATATGCAAACAACTATGGATGGAGTGCATGTACAGACATGTGCATTATCACAAGACTATTCAGCACAATATGAATCAAACCATGACACAATTACTGAAGAGAGAGAGGGATATCACCTGAGTTTCCAAATTTTAGTTTTTGATTTTTCTTCCAACCTGACTTATGCCACTTGACCCGTGTGCCTTACCTTCTTGATGAAAACAAATTTCATGCTTTACATTCCCAAGGCACACCTGCAAAACAGATTTCTCATTTGGCCTTCTTAGGTACCCAAATCCTTTTGGGTCCTTGTGGGTTAGCAGCAACATGGGCATGTGATTTCAACTTTTGACAACATTCAAATCATCATTTTTTTCAGAAAACAATCATGCTTAACATTCCCAGATTTGCCAAAGTGATGGTAGAAGTCACGTGGCATCATATTCTTCCTTCTCATGGGTTCTACTGATTTGTGTGTGTGAGCATGATGTGTTGAGTGGGAGTTCTTTCTCTTCAACAATAACCAGCAATGTGAAGTTGTATGACCCTATTTACCACAGTGATTACAATGCATGGAAGATTTTGTGGTGAAGACTTCTTTGCATTTTTTAAAACAGCTTGGTTTCTACATGCTCTCAAATCATCATTCTTCATAATGAAATAATTATGCATAGCATG
Source organism: Amorphophallus konjac (assembly GCA_022559845.1). NCBI lineage: Eukaryota > Viridiplantae > Streptophyta > Magnoliopsida > Alismatales > Araceae > Amorphophallus > Amorphophallus konjac. Next base: position 36,859 of record JAHNEJ010002457.1, on the reverse strand, counting down.
TCCATATTTTCCACAATAAAAATATGAGTTTCTTTCTAATTGGTTGTGTGTATGTGGAAGAGGTATGTTCAACATGCATAGAGGTGCTAGCAACATTTTTAGATTTTTGATGCAAATTGATTTTCTTTATGGATACATGTGTGTGTGCAACATGATTTTTCTTTTTAGATTTTCATTTGATCTTTTTATTGTCTGTGAAGAAGATTGATTTGGGGACCCATTTGATGTACTGGCTATGTTTGAACTGTGCACAAAAGATGTATAAACTTTAGTTTCAAACTTCTTTTTGTTCACAGGATTAAAACCCAGCCCTTCCCTTTAAAAATTCACTTTCGTCCCCAATAATTTGTCCAAATTTTCTTGACCATTCATAAATCTAGACAATGAAGCATTCAAGTCAAGAATTTCAGATTCAAGAGATGCAATGTGCAATTCATAGGAAACCATCTTATTTTCACAGGAGTTGACTTGTTCATGTAAAGTAGCATTGATGGTTTTATGACTTTCAATTTCTTGTAACACAGCATGCACTTTTTCAGATTGATCAATATTCATAGATTTTCCTTTTTCAAAAGCAAGCAATCTTTCAGAAATGGTTCTATTCAATTCCTTCAGTTTCTCATTTTCCATTTCAAGATTTTTATCATGAGCAAACTCATTTTGACCATTGTTCATAAGACTTACTCTCTCTCTCAGCTCTTTGTTTTCATTTCTCAAAGAAGAAATTTGATCTTTGTGAATTTCAATGTCGAACACATGACCATCAATCAATTCCTTCATGTGTGAGCATTCTTTACATGGAGAATCACATTTATTTTGTCCAACATTCTTTTTCAATTTTTTATTTTCAGACTTAACCTCTCATATTTATCAGCAAGCTCATCATATGCAATCAATAACTCCTCATAGCTAAATTCATCTTCATTATCAGAATCAGAATTTACCTTTGAGCTTGATTCAACTTGCTGATCACTCCCTTGATCACTCGTGCCTACCACAAGGCATTGGTCTTCATGCTCTTCCCGGACTTTGGTTAAGCCAACCAAGATATCCTTCGTGGATCTGCAATGGGAGACAAAAGGGAAATGATTAGAATCAACTGCAGCAATAAGCAATTTTAGAACCAAATAATTTTGATCATGTTTAAGCTTGGAATCTGCGGTCCAGACAGATTTGTCTTTAGGCAACTCATAAGGACCATGTGAGAGAAGCTTCCATAGCTTAGGATCATATGAGTTGACTAGACTGCACATCCTTCCTAACCACAAATCAAAATTGCAACCATCAAACACCGATAGAGAAGTCAAAGTGTACATAATGCTAGTCATTGATCTAGATCGCTCTAGATCGTTAGATCTATAAAAATTAGAGCCTTGGCTCTGATACCAATTGAAGTCCCGCGATCAATGACACCAAAGAGGGGGGTGAATTGGGTGATAACAAATTTTACGAAAACTTTTACCCTTTTTACAAAATATGTGATAAACAATAATTAGCAAATGAAAACTAATTAACCAATTATCTCAAACTTTCCATTCCCACACGACCATACAACGAAAACAATCAAACCACACAAATAACACACAATGCACAGCGGTTTTTAAGGTGGTTCGGATGCAACGACGGCAATCCTACGTCCACCCCTCACCAAACCCGGTGAGGCTTCACTCGGGGATAAATCCCCAAACGGAGACGACGCTCCAACCACACACGCAGGACGACGCCTGCCCACACACACGGGGACGCGCCCCAAAACACACACACACACGGAGACGAAGTCTCCAACACGATCCAACAAGCGGATCAACAAGACACACACACGCTGCGACAAGTGCAGCACTCCACACACACAAACACTAAGATCTGGATAAATCCACACACACACGCAGATCTAAGAAGACCTACGCACACACGAATCAAGTACGACACACACACACGACCACAGATCCAACAACGATCCACACACACACGAGTTTGCAGTTTATAAGAAACACAAATCTGAAACTATAAAGCACAAAACACAAACATGAATAAACCACAGTTTAGAAAGCTCCTGATTTAGGCTCCCCCTGAGTGTGTGCTCTGGATGTTCGCGTTGATTCCTTCTTCACTTGAATAGGTTGAGACTCAGCTTGAATGGCCTTGTATTTGATGTAGATCTTCTTGCACGGAGTACTGTTCACGGCTACAGTACCCTTCCTTCTTCCTTGGACAAATCCATGTATCTTCTTGATGCTTGTGAGCTTGTTCTCTTCCTTTGAGACTGCTGACTTCAAATGGAGCTAGAGTACCTTCAGATGATGCTTGAATGGCTCCTTCTTCCTTGTAGCATCCTTCTTCTTCTTCCCTTGGATCACCTTGAGTTGATGAAGAGGTGTATGGATGTAGCTTTGAACCTTGATTGCTTCTACACCTTCTTGGAGGTAGATGGCTTCAGATAGATGAAGAGCTTGCTGCACGAGGTACTGTTCACGGAGCTACAGTACCTCTTCTTCCTCCTTGGACAGCCTCCCCTTTGGATCTCTTGGATAATTAGGGTTATGACTCTAATAGGATGTTTTATAACCCTTGGAAGGTCTATGGACAAGCCCTAGACCAGATCCACAAATTCTGGAGGGTTTGGTGGCTTTGGGATTAAACAATAGCAAGAGGAGATGCTTCTTTCGAGATGGACAAAAGTCAATATTTTTGGCTTATCGGGCTGGCGGTCGACCTGCAGAGGCTGGCGGTCGACCGCTACTGAGAGAACTGCTGGCCGTTGGTTTCTGGGAATTCCGGTCGACCGCTACTGGGCTGGCGGTCGACCGCCACTGTGAATCCCTGTAGGCGGTGAGCTGCTGGCAGGGGCGGTCGACCGCCCCTGAGCTGGCGGTCGACCGCCAGCTGGGCAGACCCCGGGTTTTCCCGGGTCGGTCCGTTAACCTCTTCAGCTCCGTCGCTTAAGTCCTTTAGCAGCCCGTTCATGTCTGTTTTGGATTGTAGAGGAGCAGGGTGCTTATCCACACTTTTGGTTCACCAGGTGACTGCCATGTGTTTGATCCTGCAAGCAAGATAGTCAAGGTTAATACCATGCTTGTTCCCGTTGAAGAGGTTATGAAACCTCTTGCCTCTTGTAAAACCAACATATGTAAACCAAGGATCAAGACCATGTAACCGTTCCCATTTGCCATCTCAACCATACATAAATAACAAGAGCATGAGCAATCAACCACAAGTTTAGTTATCATCACTTAATCACACATTAAGTTTAGTTATCATCAAAACCATAACTTAACAAGAAGAGAGAGAGAGAGAGAGAGAGCAAGGGGCGAGGGAGATTATTTTGTGACTATTGTTGGACTCTCTATGTGTGTGTGTGGCACTGTTACTGTGACAAGTGCGGGTGGGGGTAGGCATATCAGGGAGATGGAGGGATAGGGCCCAACGGAGGTTGAGTGGGACTTGTTTTGGGGGGGGAGACAGGGGTGGGCTGGGTCTGTGGGTGAGTGAGTGTGTGAGACGGACATTGATAGAGAGAGGACTCAGCAGGGGCCCTCTGTTTTTTTTTTTGAAATGAAAAATTGGGGAGAGAGAGAGAGAGCAAGGGCCCTCTATTTTTTTAAAGAGAAATCAATTTGAAAGTGGAGGGGGGCCCTCGGTTAGGGCTATGAGTCTTGGACATAGAAAGAGAGTGGAGTCTGGGGATTGTGGGAGACAAAGAGAGAGGAGAAGCGCCCTCTGTTGGGCTTGGTCAGACAGAGAGAGAGAGAGTCAGGAGACAGGCTCAAGGGAGTGGGGTTTGTGGGAGAGTGGAGAGACATAGAGAGAGAGGGGGACCTTGCTCAAGGTTAGGTCTATGTGTAAGACCGACATGGAGAGTGGGGAGTCAGGGAGTGGGGACCGTATGGGAGAGAGAGAGAGTGTGTGGAGTCAAGGAATGGGGACCATATGGGATAGAGGGGAGGGTCCCCCTTTTGGGGCTCGGAGAGAGAGAGAGTCAGAGAGCGAGAGAGTGCAAAGATAGGCTTAGAGAGGTTGAATGGGGAGTGGGGGATTGGTCTGTGGGGGAGACACCGAGATAAAGAGAGAAAGAGAGAGAGAGAGAGAGAGTGACATACCATAGAATCAGAGATGGTGGACGTCGACAGCGGAGATGACGGTCCGGCGTCGGCGGATGTGGCACAGTGACAACCGCGGCAAAAGTTGATTCTCCGGCTGTGGAAGATAGAATGCACGGTCGCTCCGACAGCATAAGACGACGGCGATGGCGTTAGAGGATGGTGACCAACGGTGGAGGGGGACCACTGTAAACCCTAGTTCTGCCACGGTGGGATCGGGGAAGGGGTCGAAGTCAGAATGGGATCGCATCGGGCACGGAGGACTTGCACAGGGATTTTGAGGGATCTGCCGCTATTTAGACTGGGTAGCCCAGGCAGGTCTCAGTTCTCCTGATCTGCTACGTCGAGCAAATAGGCGCTCATCTAGGCTCCTAGCCTGCCTAGGCGATCGCCTATTCCGCCTTTTCACCAACGAACAAAGCGGCAAGCCACCTTGGACAATTTTGCGCCTAAGCGGCGGTTAAGCGAGTGCTTTAACAATTATGCTTCTAACGTTCTAATTTAACATTTAAACTATCAATACTCTCATTAGTTAAAAATTATCATCTGCAAATAGTATCGTGCAATTATTTTGGTACTTTTTTTTTGTGACGAGGAATCTAGGAAATTAGAAAATCCCCAGCCACGCACCCCTCGAGGATAGAGCACTTGACCAGGGAAACCCTCTTCCCCTAGAGGGGGGATGAATCGATAATTGTTTTGTTACTTCATCCATAACCAAAGTAAAAAGATGCAAACTTAATGTAGAAACTTGATGCAACTTTAAGTATATGCCAAAATTCTTACTTTTTTTCTTTTGTTTTCCTTTAATACATTACTTTGTCTCTTTTCTTTTCTTTTGTCAGACCGGCGGAAAGTGGAATGTTGACCAACTTCTACGGGGAAATTGGAGTGTTGTGCCTTTGAATCTTCTCCCTCCTTGATCATCCCCTGCCACTAGAAAACATAATGCAGAGTAAGAACGATGTTTAAAAATTGCCTAGGATTGAGTTGGCTGTCCCCTTATTGTCTAGGCGGAGTGCCTAGGCGACGAGACAGGTGCCTCAATTTTGAGACGGCTAATTTTTAATTTTGTATTTTTTAGTTTCCTACATATGTCCTCTATAAGTGATAATGATATTTGTAGAGGCCTAAGAAGGGGGCTCAAAAGATCCCATATTGGAAATTACAAAGATGGACATGTGCTTATAAGTTAGACCCAAGTCTTCTCCTTCGAGGGCCCTTTTACCAGCAAAAAAAGATAAAACCTTAACCGCCCTCAGGCGTAGCAAGGACAATATCTCAAAGAAGATACCCCAAATTTGCACGTCTTCATTGGCCGCCGTCTGTGGGAACCCCGGCCCAATAAGCACAAAGTCCACCTACTGGGGGGCTAGTGTAGAGGCCTAAAGAAGGGGGCTCAAAAGATCCCATATTTGAAACTATAAAGATGAGCATGTGCTTATAAGTAAGACCCAATTCTTCTCCTTTGAGGGCCCTTTTACCGCAAAAAGAACAAAACCCTAGTCGCCCACGAGCGTAGCGGGGACAATACCTTAAAGGAGACACTCCAAATTTATACGTCTTCATTGGCCCTGTCTGTGGGAATCCCGGCCCAATAAGTACAATGCCCACCTTTGCTGGGGGGGTCAGTGTAGAGGCCTAAGAAGGGGACTCAAAAGATCCTATATTGGAAACTAAAAAGATGGGCATGTGCTTGTAAGTAAGACCCAAGTCTTCTCCTTTGAGGACTCTTTTACCAGCAAAAAAGGACAAAACTCTAACCACCCCCGGACGTAACAGGGACAATATCTCAAAGGAGACACCCCAAATTTGTACGTCGTTATATTAATAATTTTATAAGCATCCTAAATGATTAAAGAATTATAAATCTTAATTAGATGCATCTATGTTTTGAAGAATCGTGTAATGTGAATTAGAAAAACAAACATGCAAATAATGAAAAGCTATACGTAAACATCTCAAATTACTCGTATTATGATCGACGAAGGGATGGCATGCATGCAACTAAGGGAGGTGACCATAGTTTTAGACAAAAAAACATTAGGCAAAATTACTATATACCTTGAAATCTTTAAGACTTATCCCTATACTCTTATCTTTATGGTACGTACCCCAATCCCCTCAAATCATTATGAGAGACACACTATATCCCTACCATTAATGAACGCTCACGGTGGTTAACTTGAGGTGGGTCAGCATGGGCCAAATTATTAACCTACCCTTGTCATTTGGTTTATGGATGGAGAAGAGAAATCAACCTTAGACTCCCGGCACCGGCCCCTCCCTCTCACTCTCCTCCCCTCCCCTATGACCACCCTCCCTCCCCTGGCTGCCCACCCCTCTCTAGTCCCTCCTTCTCCCCCCCCCCGCCACCTACCCCCCTCTTGTCACCCTCTTCGTTGCAACGGTCCAACCTCTCTCTCTCTCCTATATATATACACGCACATCAGGGGTGTCCTCCCTCTCTCTCTACATGAATGTCAGGGGTGCCCTCCCCCCATCTCTCTCTCTCTGGCTCCTCCTCTCACTCTCCTCCCCTCCTCTCTGACCACCCTCCCTCCCCTGGCTGCCCACTCCTCTCCGGTTCCCCTCTCTCCCCCCGCCATCTACCCCCTCTTCCCTCCCTCATGTCACTCCTTCCATTGCAACGAGCCAACCCCTCTCTCTCCAAGGGTGCCCTCTCCTCCGGCACCCTCCCCCCTCCCTCTCTCTCTGGCCCCTCCCTCTCACTCTCCTTCCATCCCCTCTTACCACCCTTCCTCCCCCAGTCGCCCCCCTCCCTCCCCTGGCTGCCCAGCCCCTCTCTAGCCCCTTCTAACTCCCTCTCTTGTCACCATCGTAACGGCCCAACCACCTCTCTCTCTCTCTCTCTCTCCTCTCTCTCTCTCCTCTCTCTCTCTCTCTCTCTCCTCTCTCTCTGTGTGTGTGTGTGTGTGTGCGCGCGCGCGCGCGCGCCGTGCGCACGCGCGCGCATGCTGGGGGTGCTAGCGTTGGTGCTTCCCCCCCCTCTCTCTCTGTGCACGCCAAGGGTGCCCTCGCCTCCGACACCCCTCTCTCTTTGGCCCCTCCCTCTCACTCCCCTCCCCTCCCCTTTGACCACCCTTCCTTCCCTAGACGCCCCTCTCTCTCCCTCTCCTCCCCTCTCCTCTGACCACCCTTCCTCCCCAAGACGCCCCCGCTCCCTTCCCCAGCCGCCCACCCCCTCTCCGCCCCCCTTTACCTCCCTCTCATGTCACCACCGTGATCGGCCCTATGTGTGTGTGTGTGTGTGTGTGTGTGTGTGTGTGTCACTCTCCTCCCCTCCCTTCAACCACCCTCCCTCCCCTTGCTGCCCACCTCCTCTTTGGTCCCCCTCCCACCCCCTCGGCCACCCAACCCCTCTCTCTTCCCCCACTACCCACCCCCTCTTCCCCCCTCTCCTGTCACCCCCCTCCACTACAACGGCCCAACTCGTCTCTTTCTCTCTCTCTCTCTCTATGCCAAGGGTGTTGGTGTCCGCCCCCTCCCTCTCACTCTCCTCCCCCCCCTCCGACCACTCTCTATTCCCTTGGCTGCGCACCCTCTCTCCGGCCCCTCCTCCCCTCTCTCTTGTCACCCCCTCCACTGCAACGGGCCAACCTCCCCTCTCTATCTCTCTACGCATGTTAGGGGTGCCAATGCCGGAGGGGGAGACCCCCTTCGCCCCCCCTCTCTCTCTCTCTCTCGTGCGTGCGATCACACACACACCTGGGATGTCGACGTCGGAGGGGGGCACCCCTTCCCACGCCCTCCCCTCTCTCTCTCTCTCTATCCTTAGAACAAAATTGGGGTAAAATGGTAAGCTCACGTGAGTGAGTTAATGCCGTTAACAGGTGATGTAAGCTCAAGGGCATGGTAACTTGGGTTAAGAGATTTGAGGGATATTGAGATAAATATCATCAAGGTAGGGTACATGGATATTCTTAAAGATTTTAGGGGTATATAGGTAATTTTCTCAAAACATTACCTTCATCTTCGAGCAGTCATCTCCGGCACTGGCGAGGCAGAACTCATGCATGACCCATCTAGTGTTCACCTTCTTGTCCCGGAACGACAGGAGGGTCTTGTAGCCCACCACCCCGCTGCCATCAATGACCTGTCACGTCCTGTTTCCAAACCAAGTGTCAGCCGATCTAATTGCCCGCTTTGTGCGCGTGCCATTCTGGGAGCACTGCGAGCATCCAACGAAGTAGAAGAAAAACCCATTGTGACGCTCTAATGTTGGCGACAGGTCCCACGTCGGGGTGCCATACACATCTCGCACGGGAATGGGGACGGGAAGGGCTAGGCCGCCAGCGTACCTCCTCAGGTAACATCGCAGGAGCTCTACATCAGTGGGGTTGAAACGATAACCCGTGGTCATGGCTGCCACTGGAGGGGGCTGGGGATTTTGCATGGTTTGCTGTGTGACTATATGCAACATTTTTGTCAAGTTGAGGTAAATCAAATATTCAGGGTTTCAAAAAATGCTGCAGAAATGAAACATTCCTTTGTAAGCTAGATTTAGAGTATCAGATTTAATGCTTTCAGAAACCTCAGGTTCTAGTTGCAGTCCATGTGTCTTTTTTCTGAGGGTCTGCCCCAGTGTGGCAGAGACAGTTCAAATAAATCTCATAAAACCCAGCCCACGAACCCGGGTGGTTTCTTTCCTCCTCCCCCTCCCCATACCATCCAGGTCAAAGCCCATTGCAATGGTGGTCTCATATCTTGTCAGTAAAAAAGCAAGACGAACCATGGCCACCTCTGTCTGACTCTAGGTTGTGGCTAATTTTGGTGTTATCAGTTGGTGTATGGCTGATGGAATGAGCATATATATAGACATGAGTTGCAGACTTCATGGCTTGGATTTGGAAAACTAAAGGGGTGTCAGTTATAATTGAAATTTCTTGGATGAAGGCAAAAATGAAGTTTTTTGATACAAAGTTTGTCGACATCAAATATGGTACGATTTGATACGGTTACGCATCGAGAGACGAAAGAAAGAAGTAAAAATAATGTTTATGTATCTTTGATATAATTATTATAAATAAAATTATTAATTCATATTGAAGTTATTTAATTGCTCAAGTGGTGAAGGTGTGTTGAGTGAGGTCTCAACTTCAAAGCTCATATTGATCTCGGTTTTAATATGGGTTTCCATCCAATCCATTTGATAATAATGATTGTGGACCTGTTTGATAATAATTTTAGAGAGATTTCAATGAAAAAGATAAGAAAAAATGCGCTTTACACACGATCTTGGGTTGCAAGGTAAGGTTTCAAACCAACTAAAGTTACTAACTAATATTTTCATAAAAGAAAATATATTATATTTTAAAAATATAATCAATATTACCAGTCAAATTGATCTGGTATAGAGTCCCCTTAAAAATCAGTTATAGTTATTTTTAACTTATATATTTTTTTCAATCAAAAGTATCTTGCCGGTTTCAAGAAGCCGTGGCTTTTACTTCTGTGCTCGTCTCTGCGCTTCGTTATTTCGTTTATATATGTTGATTAATGACAAGTGCAGGGGGTTGTCCAGACTACTCAGATCATCCGTGTTTTCTTATGACGATCGATCCTCGCAAATTAACCATTTTGCCTTCTGCAGTTATCCGTGCTGAACTTATTATTATAGTCCTTAAATGATGTGTGACCCCCCGTCTATATAAATTGAGTTTTTCAGTTTTTAACGCCAATATACTTTTGTAATTCTAAATAAGCTCCCTTGATTCATCTATTTAACTAGGTAGCTCTCCAAATTTTGAAAAGCTCATCGAGTTAAGAAACATATGAAAAATGGAATATGTCCTCTATTTTGGAGAATCTCTGTCATTCTAGTTTAACTTTTAGGGCGCATTTGATAATCGAATAAGTCAACGTGGTTTTGCGCATTCGTCGCCGATGAGGTTCCGATTTTACCGATAACAGCAAAAATGATTTGATAAAAAATGAGATTTAGCCCTGATTAATGAGGAATTAGGTGAAAAAAATAGAATTTTATGTGAGTTATCCATCTCCGCCGGAGGAGTCGAATACGCTGTTCGCCCGATGCAGACAGATAGATAATGTTGATTTTATGTGAATTTTACCAACGGCGGGGGTTTTCTTAATGTAACCGATAAGATTTAGGGGAGATTTTAGTTAACTAGATGGATTAAGAGTAAATTATAAAAGTTTATAGGGGTTAAAGATTAAAAAACTCTTGTAAATTATAAGGGTTGTTGTTAGCTAGTCTACGTTGATGAGTCTTGATTTTTTTTTTTGTTTTAGTCAGGACACAATTTCAAGATATTACTATCGATGCCACTTGGTGTTTAAAATATTTCCTGTGCAATTGATATAGAAAGCACGTAGAGGGGCATCGACCGTCGATGATATCTTGGGACCAAGAGAAACCAAGAGACTACGACGGTTTGGCCTGTGACCCTGATAACAAAAACCGAGGCCCTCTTCTTTTCTTGTCATCTCCAAGATCATCTTCGAATAAAAATTTGTTCGAACGCTTTAGTCTCGTTTATGAGACAGTGAAATCAGTTTAAATAAAACGGCACAAAAATCGCTGTGAGAACTGAGAAGCGAGAACATAAATAAATGGAAGAAGAATCACTTTATTACCACTCAACTATATGATCTATCACAAAAGATTAAACAGGATGGTGTAACACAATGTATATACCCATAACAATAGACTATCAATAAATAATGAAAATTAAAATAAAACCTCGAGATCTACAGGTGAAGAGGATAGATGACCCCTCATAAAATCCATCCTCCAAACATCCCCACAAAAAGAAAGAATATATATTAATCATAATCAATATGATCATCCTCTATATCTCACGTCATCACCACCGACGTCGTCCCCGGAGGCCACGGCCATCTAATGCAAGAAGAGTAGCAGCGGGGCGACAACAGAGGCGAGCAGGGAGTAGAGCACCAGGGATCCGGAGACGGCGAGCCCGTGCGCGGCACCCGTGTCCAGGGCCGGCGCCGGTGCCGGCGCCTCCTGCGCGGAGACCACGGCCGCGAGGAAGAGGAGGGCGGCGGCGGCGGCGGCGACTCCAGCGCGGGCCATTTCTGCGCTGGTTGCGAGCGGGGGAGAGAGCACCGGCAGGCAGCAGCAGCAGATAGCCGCGGGGGCGAGTGGAAGGGCAGAGAGGGGAAAAGAACAGCAGAGAAAGGAAGACGCCTATTAGGGTTTGATTGATGGGTCTGTGAAGAGCCCCGGGGGTCGGGAATTTATACAGAGCCGTGTGCGGGGTCCACACGGGGTGCTCCTGCGAAGGAAGCGGGGTTGGCGCGCCGGCACCGAGCCAGCTGGCGGAGGGGGTGGGGGGAGTTGGGACTTTTGCTTGGTGGGGTTTAGCGGAAGGAGCACGCATCCGAGGTGTAGGCAGTAACCGTTGGGATGGGGACGCGTGGCCTTTTTCCAACGGTCGTTTCTTTCCTTTGTTTTGAAATCGAGTGCCCTGGTCGGCCACGGCCAGCTGTGGTGGGGACGGTGCTCGTATAAGAGTCCGGAAGGTTCCCAGGAAGGGGGGAGTCACATTCCTCTGCAGTTAAATAAACCGGAGTTACGGTAAAATTATAATCGTAACTATTCAGATGTATCAGGAGTATATGTTATGATATATTTAAATGAGAGATTATTTATAAATATAAATATTTATAGACGTGTATATTAGTAAACAATGAGTAACTGGTGGTTTCTCTACAAACTCGCAAGGGGACCGTAGAAAGGCTTCCAATTCTACAGCTCAGGTATCACTGTCGTTGAGGTGGGTGGGCCCCGCTGTGCCTTAGCCGTTAACCCCATATGGACCAATGACCTCATGGTGGGGCCCTAGGGATCCCTCTGGTGCCAGGCTGCCTTCTACTTGGCATATGATACAATTTTTAAGGGAAAATTGATTCGAGCCGAAGAAAGGGCCTCCCAGTTAATTTCTAGTCTGTTGATTAGAAATATGCATGGGAGGTCCAATAACTATTTAACTCAATAATTTTTAGTCGATGCTTACGTGCTATTTTTTCAAATCTCAAACCTTTGACCAATCTACGGAAATTGCCACCGTCGTCGGAGGGAAACCTCTCTCTCTCTCTCTCTCTCTCTCTCTCTCTCTCTCTCCACCCTTGTAGGCCTCCTCCCAAGGGCATCCTAGGCTACAACCTCGATCTTTGGGGCTGTGACCCTCTAGCCCTGCATGGCGACGTTGGGGGGAGGAAGATGAGTGCCTCTTTAGTGGTAGGGAGGCAATGGAGATGACTGGGAGGTCCGTCTCACTGGCCATATGCAAATGGACTAAACCCCTTCTCCTTCGCCCGCCACGCTCACCATAAGCCGTTGGACTTCCCTCATACCTTGCACAGATCCGCTCACCAGATCCCCCCCCTCAGATCTCACATAGATCCGCTCGCCGGGCTCTCAATTGGGACGATACTGGTTGTAACGACCCGAGAATCCGATTACCGGGAAGGCCCGATAATCCGAGACTCGCACCGCCGCCCACGAGCCGGGAGGACTCGGAAGGGCCAAAAGGAGTGTGGAGGCACAAAGAAATAGGAAATAAAGCAGGACAACCAACAACAACAAGCTACAGCAGAGTCCAGTCCAACAGAAAGTACAGTCTAAAGTAGTAAAGCGTACCACATGCCGAGTGAACACTCGGCCCGGCGAGCTGACAACTGAGAACCTCCGTTCCGCACCCTCGAACCTCGAGGAAGAACCACCACACCTGAAAAGCAGGGAATGAGTCTCCAAAACAGAGACTCAGCAGGGATCCCGCGGAACCCCAACCGGAAATAACGGCGGTAGCGGAAAGGAAGGCTACGAGAGCAACCGCAACAGTAGGAACAGTAAACCCGGTGGCCGATCGAAACACGGCACTACAACTACTCCTACTGTACCAAAAAAATGCACCCCGAACTCACAGTCGAGGCTACCGGACTACACTAGTACCGCTTACCGAAGTAAAAACACACGGCAACCATGCCGTAGAGGCCTGTCCCCCGGACACAGCCGACCTGGACACGCTGTCCAAGGTGCAACCCCGACCATCCGATCACGGGTACCGCACAACAAGACGCAACCTCGGTAAAACCACTAGCACTAGTCCACGGCGCGAAAACCGACACACGCCACGGTGAAACAACCGAAACTCAACGGTCGACACGACCGAAACCCGAAGGTCAAAGTCACAGAAACTGATAGTCTATCACTCCCAACTCGACAGGAGTACCTCCCACTAGAAGCACAGCTGGTAGCGTCCCTGACGACTTACACCGCACCGCAGGTGAACTGCCTGACGTGGTAGCGCCTACCAAAGGCACGAACACCGTACAAGTAACCACAAACAAGTGACTAGCTGGGGTCACACCCGTCGACGTGGGTCCAACCGCCCCCAACCACGTGTGCACACACAGACCACGCGTCACTAGGTCTGGCCCTCTGACCGGTTTTCCCCCGTAGCCGGACTCTGGCTACCGACGAGGGACCTACGGTAACCGGTCCACAAACCCCCTCAAAGGTGAGTGCCCGTACACCACTCCCAGGTGAGACCAGCACCTCGTACTGGTGGGCTACGACTAGTGGAGGGTCACTGAAAGAGTAGACTCTCAACTCAACGGAAAACAACGTCCGAATCCGACGATGTACGGGGACAACCCCGCGTACCGCCCCCAACCACGTGTGCACACACAGACCACGCGTCCTAGGTCTAGCCCTCTAACTAGTTTTCCCCCGCAGCCGGACCCTGGCTACGACGAGGGGCCCGACGGAAACCAGTCCACAAACCGTCTCAAAGGGTGAGTGCCCGTACACCACTCCCAGGTGAGACCAGCACTTCGTACTGGTGGGTTACGACTAGTGGAGGGTCACTGAAGGAGTAGACTCTCAAATCAACGGAAAATAACGTCCGAATCCGACGATGTACGGGGACCACCCCACATACCGGCCCCGTCGCACGGTGACCACAGTCGGAGAAGAAACAGGACTCGCAGTCCACGGCCACGCACGCACCCTGTGCGAGAGTCGAGAAAACTCAATTGACACTAACCCACTGGACTCTGGACAGTCCTCTAGACGCACTACACCCAACGGTCCTTGAGTCATAAGACTCGGGGTCAAGACCGTTGCACGCAACAGCACGAGGCCGTCAATCTAGTCCAATCTAGGTCTAAAACCACGGTAGCACGAATACGGAAACAACTCACGAGCCGTCAAGACCACACCCTCGGGAAGGGAACGCAAAGGACTAAAGCCACCCACACGGGCCACACGGAAAACACAGAAGCACGATTCCCAGGGCAGCACACAAGCCACCTTGTCGATTTCCCATCTCAGGACAAGCGGGAAACCTCCAGCCCCAGGCTGGATAACTGGACTCGCAGTCCAAGGCCAAACACGTGGCCCTCACGGGAATCACCTTCCAAGGAAACCCACGACATGCGGGGGAGACCCCACCGCACACACACCGATACACGGTGACTCGATCGAGTGTAACATGAAAGCCCGGAACATATGGGGTCACCCGGACCCAACACACCTACGGGCACGCTAATCGAGGTAACACGGCACCTCCCGACACCCCAGAAACACGGACACAGAACCCACGGGGTGCCCGGGACACTCACGAGACCTAAAGTCAACCACAGGGTCACAACCGGGTCTACCGGGGGTCAAAACAACGCAAACGGGAACCGCCACGTAGTCGCGGTCTCCTGAGGACCGCGACCACCTAGAAGCGGTCTACCGGGGACCGCGACTAAGCAGTCACGGTCGGGTCACGACCGCGACTGGCCAGACGCAGCCCGATGGTAGCGGTCGCCCTAAGACCGCGACCAGACAGTCACGGTCGGGTCACGACCGCGACTAGACAAAAACGGTCTATCGCACGTCCGCGACGCTGCCGACCTCTCGACCAAAACACAAGGGTGAAGGCGGTTCTCCTAAGACCGCGACCAGTGAAAGCGGTTACTGGTGGACCGCGATCATTTCGGAAAATCGAGAACGGCGGAAAAACGCCCAAAAATCCACGCCACGCCCCCAAACATTCACGGATGAGGGGGAAACCAAAGGGGAAGCTCCCCAGTAGCCCCTAGCATGCATCTATGGCATTGGATCGGCCTAAAACGCAACGAAACGCTAGATCGAGCGATCACTCCCCAAAACATGATTTTCCCCAAAACGCCCCAAACGACCCGCGGCTCACCACGGCCTACGAAACTCGCGGGAAATGAAGCGCACGGGTTGGGGGTCCATCACCCTACCTCCACCAAAGATTTCACGCACCGTGAACGCCGATCCACGAAGAAAACGCCGTTGAAGCCTCGCTGTTCCACGAACCCACGGCCGAGCTTCACCGCGCCTCCACCGCCTCGATCCTCACCCATCCTCGCCCGTACCTCGCCCGCGCCGTCCCCACCTCGCTCACGCTCCACCCCGTCGGCCGCCGGAGAGAGAGGGAGAGAGGAGAGAGTGTGAGAAGAGAGAGAGTGAGGAAGAGAGAAATGAGGGGAAGAGAGAGAGTGGGGGGTTTATATAGGAAAATCCGAAAAATTAGAAAAATCTCGAAAAATAGAAAATCACACCATCGCGATCCTCGGAACACACCGATCGCAATAGTGCCACACTCGTCCAGGTGAACGGCCCGGTTCACCTGCAACGAGGTTCCGAAGAAAAAGCCGAAACACACACCGGGAATCGGAAAACACACGCGGAAAAGCCGCGGAACGTTTCCGGGCCTCCGAAACAACTCCGGATCGCGTCGATCCGAACACGAAAGATGTCCGAAATGAAATTCCGGACACAACGGAGTCAGACACTCCGAGAAACCAGATCCGAGACCCACGAAGAAGGATCCAAAAAACCTGGGGTATTACAGCCCTCCCCCCTTAAAGGAATTTCGTCCTCGAAATTCAGGACCTAGCACAAAGTCATAGGGGAAGAACACTGAACCAACTGACACGCTATCAGAGCCCCAGCACAGAAAACCTCGATCCTCACGAAAACACCGATCCTGAGGGACACAACCAGACTTGCAATCACAAGCAACACCTCGCTCCTCGAGCCGAGCACACTGGCCAACAGAGCAGGCATATACCAAAGGACACAGTCTGGCATCACCTCAGACAACGTGAGAATCCACGATGGCGCCGCAGCCACCATCTTGCTCACCGAGGAAACACAACCCTCGACACGAGAAATAGCTACTGATACATCCAATGGTCAGCAGATAAATCGCACATCAGCTTCACAACCAGCTGATAGGTCGCGCACCCTCCTCAAGGGAGCAACCAAAACAGAGCCTCCATCGGCTCACGCAGCCATCTCGACAGACCGCAACCAGAACATCGGCTCAGCACCAAGAAACACCTCACGCATGGCAAGCCGAAAGCCGGACATAACACTGTGCCAACTCTTGTCAGAAGACAAACTTCGACAAAGCCCAGATCCCATCCAGAAAGGCACATCACAGAAACGATTACGTAAGGTCTCGCTGGTACACGGCTCTCGCCACGCTCGAGTTCCGACAACCAGCACCTTCTGCCTGAGAAAAGACCATGCGCCGACGACCACCAACCGCTCACTCAGGTTCTTCCTTCTTTCCTGGTCCTCCACCGAGCCCGAAGGAAACATTCCAAACCTCGGGAAGCCATCCGTCGACTCTCACACAGACTGATGCCACATCTCGAGCCGCACTCCTCTCGGACTCCGCATCCGAGCTCGAACAACGCACCAACTCGACCCTCTCGGGGAGCACGATGAAACCAATTGACAAAATCCTGGTGTCTTCAGTCATCACCTCACTGGACTCAGACTCACAGGGGAACCCTCCCATGCTGGTCACCAAACCAGGGATAACCATTGCGACACCAACGTCCCATCAAGGACCATCCTCCGACGCCAATCTCACAAAAGGCCTCCGCCCACAGGCGTCACTCTTCCATCTGGTCTCATCAAATCCTTCGATCAATCCAAGTGGACACCTGCCAATCCCGATTCCGCCCTTACCACAGAGCCACGGGACACCACCTGAACAATGCTCACGGGTCCCCAAAGTAACAAACATCTCACCGCGGTTGGCTACGAGACTAGCCTTACCAGTCACTCGCAGCTACCAACAGGAACCCATTGTCTGCCAGAGACCACTTCCTCAAAACACGATCTCAACCGAGGACACGACTGGGAACACAAGTCGGACACCAAGCCACCGACTCTGACCAACACGTCCTCGACCATCGTCAGGCGACATCCTCAACAACCCCATCCGGTCCAACACCGACGCCTGACACGGCTTCCATCACAGAACAGGGTACTCATGGCGCAACTAGCCAACACTTTTCCCAACACTCCATCTGCCAGTGCCAAGAACCATAATCCGAGTAACGGACATGGCAACAACACGTCTCACACCGAGGAACCAATCCTCCAATGCTCAACGCAAACTCAGGAATCCGCCCGTAGCAACCAACGCTACGATCCTGAACAGTGGGTCACAAGCCACCACGCTTCCGCTGCGCACTACTGATCCGCGCGCTAGCCGAGAAAGTGAACACCGCCCAACCAGCACTCGTCCTTCCGGAACAGCGCCAGCACCCCTCACACGAAAGGGAATGGGCAACGACTTCTCACAAGGCAACCGACCTTGCCAAGAAACGGAGCACGTCTCGCACAGGACTTCATGGCACGCGAAGGCCAACCAATCCGAAACACGCATGACAAGACGACGAACCTTAGGCCCAACACAATTCTTCCAACCAAAGGGGAGACCAAACGCACTTCCGACCAACGGAAGAACTCCACGCTCGACCTGACCTTGAACATCGCGCATCCTGGAAACAGCACCATCCAACACCAAGGAAAATCTTGCTTCCATCAGGTCAGCACCTTCGACACACTCAGCGAGTGTCACATCGGACCACAATCACAGCATCTCTCGATGCACCACTGCTGCAATTCCTCAAACTGCAACACACCACGCCAAGAGCCGCAACATGAGCCATAGCCGACAACCGCCAACGCTCGTCCTCGAGTCCCGAACTCACCGTGGAGCCTTCACATCTCAAGCCAACTCTAGGGCGAACACAACCCATTCGCACACAAGAGCGCAGGAGCAAGACTTACTAGGACACCACAACCCAATCTTACCTCGAAATCCGCAAAATAGCCGGGACCGACACGTCATTTCTGACGCCACAGAGCATGACAAACATCAGGCTCGACGAAAATAGCAGCTCACCGAGAAGATATTCCGCTCACCTGAGCACACTTCTCGATCAGAACACCTCAGGAGCTGGACAAACCTCAAGTTGGAATGGCCAAAACTGACAGCAGCTCCCTTAGAGCACGCTCACGGCTACTTAACCACGAAAAATCCTTTCCAGCCACCTGACCATACTGCAGATTCCTCGAACGCAACGCCGCGAGCTCGCACCTGCCAGCAACCTCTGCCCAACGCAGCACAACCAGGGCCACCACCGATGAGGGAGAAGGCTCTCAACCTCGATCCTTAGACCCCATGCTGGCACGAAAGTTGCGGACAGCAACCACCTTCACAGCGCCGCACAGGCACTCAAGCTCTCAAGCGAGAAACTAGGCGGAAAGCGAACACAAAACCCTAAGCCATCTGCCGACTGTACTGGACCTTATGGACTCTGATCACTGCAATATCTCGAATTCTTATGTACGTCCACAACCACCGCTATGATACCAGCTGTAACGACCCGAGAATTCGATTACCGGGAAGGCCCGATAACCCGAGACTCGCACCGTCGCCCACGAGCCGGGAGGGCTCGGAAGGGCTAAAAGGAGTGTGGAGGCACAAAGAAATAGGAAATAAAGCAGGACAACCAACAACAACAAGCTACAACAGAGTCCAGTCCAACAGAAAGTATAGTCTAAAGCAGTAAAGTGTACCACATGCCGAGTGAACACTCGGCCCGGCGAGCTGGCAACTGAGAACCTCTGCTCTGCACCCTCGAACCTCGAGGAAGAACCACCACACCTGAAAAGCAGGGAATGAGTCTCCAAAACAGAGACTCAGCAGGGATCCCGCGGAACCCCAACCGGAAACAACGGCGGTAGCGGAAAGGAAGGCTACGAGAGAACCCGCAACAGCAGGAACAGTAAACCCGGTGGCCGGTCGAAACACGGCACTACAACTACTCCTACTGTACCAAAAAAATGCACCCCGAACTCACAGTCAAGGCTACTGGACTACACTAGTACTGCTTACCGAAGTAAAAACACACGGCAACCATGCCGTAGAGGCCTGTCCCCCGGGCACAGCTGACCTGGACACGCTGTCCAAGGTGCAACCCCGACCATACGATCGCGGGTACCGCACAACAAGACGCAACCTAGGTAAAGCCACTAGCACTAGTCTCACGGTGCGAAAACCGACACACGCCACGGTGAAACAACCGAAACTCAACGGTCGACAAGACCGAAACCCGAAGGTCAAAGTCACAGAAACTGATAGTCTGTCACTCCCAACTCGACAGGAGTACCTCCCACTAGAAGCACAGTCGGTAGCGTCCCCTGACGACTTACAACACCGCACCGCAGGTGAACTGCCTGACGTGGTAGCGCCTACCAAAGGCACAACACCGTACAAGTAACCACAAACAAGTGACTAGCTGGGGTCACGCCCGTCGACGTGGGTCCAACCTCCCCCAACCACGTGTGCACACACAGACCACGCGTCCTAAGTCTGGCCCTCTGTCCGGTTTTCCCGGCAGTCGGACTCTAGCTATGACGAGGGGCCCGACGGAAACCAGTCCACAAACCGTCTCAAAGGGTGAGTGCCTGTACACCACTCCCAGGTGAGACCAGCACCTCGTATTGGTGGGCTACGACTAGTGGAGGGTCACTGAAGGAGTAGACTCTCAAATCAACGAAAACAACATCCGAATCCGACGATGTACGGGGACCACCCCACGTATCGGCCCCATCGCACGGTGACCACAGTTGGAGAAGAAACAGGACTCGCAGTCCACGGCCACACACGCACCCTGCGCGAGAGTCGAGAAAACTCAAGTGGCACTAACCCACTGGACTCTGGACAGTCCTCTAGACGCACTACACCCAACGGTCCTTGAGTCACAAGACTCGGGGTCAAGACCGTTGCACGCAACAACACGAGGCCGTCAATCTAGTCCAATCTCTAGGTCTAAAACCACGGTAGCACGAATACGGAAACAACTCACGAGCCGCCAAGACCACTCCCTCAGGAAGGGAACGCAAAGGACTAAAGCCACCCACACGGGCCACACGGAAAACACAGAAGCACGATTCCCAGGGCAGCACACAAGCCACCTTGTCGATTTCCCATCTCAGGGCAAGCGGGAAACCTCCAGCCCCAGGCCGGATAACTGGACTCGCAATCCAAGGCCAAACACGTGGCCCACACGGGAATCGCCTTCCAAGGAAACCCACGACATGCGGGGGAGACCCCACCGCACACACACCGATACACGGTGACTCGATCGAGCGTAACACGAAAGCCCAGAACACATGAGGTCACCCGGACCCAACACACCTATGGGCACGCTAATGGAGGTAACACGGCGCCTCCCGACACCCCAGCCACGGGGTGCCTGGGACACTCACGAGACCTAAAGTCAACCACTGGGTCACAACCGAGTCGACCGGGGGTCAAAACAACGCAAACGGGAACCGCCACGTAGTCGCGGTCTCCTGAGGACCGCGACTAAGCAGTCACGGTCGGGTCACGACCGCGACTGGCCAGACGCAGCCCGATGGTAGCGGTCACCCTAAGACCGCGACCAGACAATCACGGTCGGGTCACGACCGCGACTAGACAAAAATGGTCTATCGCACGTCGCGCGACGCTGCCGACCTCTCGACCAAAACACGAGGGTGAAGGCGGTTCTCCTAAGACCGCGACCAGTGAAAGCGGTTACTGGTGGACCGCGATCATTTCGGAAAATCGAGAACGGCCGGAAAACACCCAAAAATCCACGCCACGCCCCCAAACATCCACGGATGAGGGGGAAACTAAAGGGGAAGCTCCCCAGTAGCCCCCAGCAGGCATCTATGGCCTCGGATCGGCCTAAAATGCAACAAAACGCTAGATCGAGCGATCACTTCCCCCAAAACATGATTTTCCCCAAAACGCCCCAAACGACCCGCTCGGCTCACCACGGCCTACGAAACTCGCGGGAAATGAAGCGCACGGGCTGGGGGTCCATCACCCTACCTCCACCGAAGATTTCGTGCACCGTGGACGCCGATCCACGAAGAAAACGCCGTTGAAGCCTCGCCGTTCCACGAACCCACGGCCGAGCTTCACTGCGCCTCCACCGCCTCGATCCTCACCCATCCTCGCCCGTACCTCGCCCGCGCCGTCCCCACCTCGCCCACGCTCCACCCCTTCGACCGTCGGAGAGAGAGGGAGAGAGGAGAGAGCGTGAGAAGAGAGAGTGAGGAAGAGAGAAATGAGGGGAAGAGAGAGAGTGGGGGGTTTATATAGGAAAATCCGAAAAATCGAAAAAATCCCAAAAAATAGAAAATCACACCCTCGCGATCCTCGGAACGCACCGATCGCAACAGTGCCACACTCGCCTAGGTGAACGGCCCGGTTCACCCGCAACGAGGTTCCGAAGAAAAAGCCGAAACACACACCGGGAATCGAAAAATACACGCGGAAAAGTCGCGGAACGTTTCCGGGCCTCCGAAACAACTCCGGATCGCGTCGATCCGAACACGAAAGATGTCCGAAATGAAATTCCGGACACAACGGAGTCGGACACTCCGAGAAACCAGATCCGAGACCCACGAAGAAGGATCCAAAAAACCCGGGACATTACACTGGTCATCTCTAATACCACATTTTATTGTAGTGCAAGGTTAGATCCACCTGATATGGGTATTCCGGTGACACGTCCTACACTGGGAGGAGGGTCCTTCCTTCGGTGCTCATCTCTCTCTCTCTCTCTCTCCCCCTTCCTATGTGAACTTATAGCACAAAACTGTGGTGTTGAGATACATAGCCCCAGGGTCATAAGCACATGGGATTATTGTTCATGGACTATGTCTAAAAATTTTAACACTCTCCCTCACGGCCAAGATGGATCGTGGAGATTAATTGGGTGGAGGTGACAAGATAAGAAATATATAGAGTTGGGCCCAAGACCATACTCTAATACCATGTTGAAATCCTCAAAATCACAATGTTGAGATACACATGCCCAGTGTCATAAACACATGAACCACAACTCATTTAACCAATATTAGATTATTGCCTAGGAGAATACTAAAATTTGTTAGATTAGGCCATCCAACTCAAAATTTTAATGCCCTCTTTGTTAATCAAACTGTTGGGTGACTGTTGAATATGATGAGAGAGATGAAGGGGGGCCCACACTCTCCCTCACACACATGCCACTGACTATTCTCTAACACGCCCCCTCACGCGCATGCCGATTTTAAGCTCTGCCACGTGGACCATGACAAACACAAAGTGTACGGTCCAGATCACAACCATGGGCTCTAATATCAAATTAAAATTTGTTAGATTGGGCCATCCAACTCAAAACCTTAAGGTATTGAGTGTAGAGGACACCACAATTATAATCATATTATATTTTTAACCTGTTTTCAATACGTGACTATTCTCTAACACGTCTCCTCACGTGCATGTCGATTTTAGGCTCTGCCACGTGAATCATGACAAATACAAAATGTACGGCCCAGATTATAATCATGAGTTCTGATATCATATTAAATTTTTTTCGATTGGATCATCCAACTCAAAATCTTAAGATGTCGAGTTAAGAGGATACCATAATTACAATCATATTATATTTTTAACTCATTTTTTATACGAGATTATTACCTAACACCCACTACAGTTGCTCGGCAATGACCGGGGATGACATCTATCCAAGGAGTCAGCGGTGGCTATGACTTGTGCCTAGAGGAGTTGACTAGAGGGGGAAGAAGGTGTCACGAAAACAATAGGATATTTTCGGTATTTCGTAGGTGTCAATGATTTCTATAACACATTTCTCAAAAACAGTAGTCTCGCGTTAATGTCTTGGAATCGCAAGAGTACAATCGAAGTATATCAGGGAGGATTTGTGACAATATGCCAAAGGTACGGATTCATCTGTAAATGCGGAAGTTTATAGAGGTACCATTATACAAATGCCTTCTTTTTTCCAAAACATAACACGATTGCTAACATATGTACCCGGTACAGGGTGATGAAATCTTTAGTGCATCTGGGTATGCATGTGCACAGGGTTCGGGTCACGCGGCCAGAATCTTCTGCGAGTCAAACAAATCATCGGGAAGAGCAAGACCACCACGGAGATGGCCAGCCAAACGCCATCCATCAACACTTGGGCGTCTTTGGGAGGGATTTTCGAGACTTACAACTACTATGAAGTCCCCACAATCTTTAATCGCATCCAAACGCCTCGGTGCCGCCTTTACATTCACATCAATTGAATTTTTGTAATAAGAGGTAGACATACTCAAAGGGTACGTGAAAGGAAAAAAGTCAGAAAAATTTCCATGAATGATATTTTGGGAGATTTTTGAGACCATCAATTATTGAAAATATTCAATTTAATCACCAACTAACTGATTAACAATAGTAATTAAAATTAGTAAGATTCAAAATGGTTATGCTATTTAAACCAGGGACACTGTTCAACTTCAAGAATTTTATTTTTTGTAATTATTTTTATTAAATTCTATAAATAAATTATACATCAAAAAATAAAAAAACTTATAGCATGATTTATTAATACTAGTAATTAAAAATAAAAAATGATAGATACGTACTTCACTGTAGCATTTCAAAGTTTTTATTTTTTTACTTTTTAAAACATTCTATATAATAAATTTGTGTAAAAATAAATTAAATATTTGATGTTATGATTTATTGATACTATTAATTAAAAATCAAAAACAAAAAATCATAGATACGTGCATCACTGTGGTATTTCAAAGTTTTGATTTTTTTAAAATTATGTGAATATTTTTAGTAAATTGTATATAATAAATTTAACATCAAAAAAAAAAATATTTTATATTATGAACTATTAATAGTACTGATTAAGAATCAAAAGTGAGCAATAATATATACGTACTTACTACTGTAGCACTTCAAACTTTTACTTTTTATATTTTTAGTTATTTTTATTAGATTCTGTAAAATAAATTAAATGTCAAACTAATAAAAGATTTGATATTATGAAATTATTAATAAGACTAATTAAAACCAAAAGAAAACATGTTTTTTATATGTTTATTTGAAAGATTAACAAGTTAACTCATAATTAGGAGGGTTGTTACTCTCCCTCTCAATTAATGTCAAATTGGGTGTAGAGTATCAAATGAGTTTTGAAATTTTTTAAAAAAATCCCGACAAAATTAACACATCTGGCACAAGTCCAATGGCGGAGGCTTTTTTAAAAAACTTCCAATTTAGGAAACCTTGACAAGCGCGGGCATAATTCTTATTATTAGGGCTTTTTCGAGCAGGCCAGCTGCCTTCACGAGGACGGCAAAAAAATCCGGCGGCGGAGCGGAGACCCGGTCGCGGCCCCATCGAGAGACCCGGTCAGCACGTTAACGGCGTCAGGTGTTCCCGGCCATCCACGCACATGGATGCGTTAACAGATCGCCGGCCACTCACCAACTTCCCCCCCCTATTCGTACGCCACATCCCCCGTAGCTCGCACCGGGCGGAGCCCCACGGCCAGGCCTCGCCATCCTATATCAGCACCCCCGCCACCATCTCCTTCCTCGGGCCTTCAAGCAAGAAGAGGAGAAGACAAAGTAATAAAGCCGGGAAATCTTCTCATTCGCCAACACCGGAGGTGGGTGGTATCGTCGCCGGCCGTCACCCACGCCCTCAATGGAGATGAAGAAGATCGCCTGCGCCGCCCTCGTCGCTGCCGCTTCGGCGACCGCCGCCCTGGCCAGTGATGCGGCTGCCCCGGCCCCGGCTCCCACCAGCGGCTCCTTCGCGGTGGCGCCCGTGATGGGGTCGCTGATCGGGGCCTCCGTCCTCTCCTTCCTCGCATTCTACTTGCAGTAGCCTCAGAAGAGAAGGGAAGGAACAGCGGGAGATCGTAACGGAGAAGTGTTCGATTTGTTTAAGCTGATTTGTAGTTCTTTTTACCCCACTTTCCTTCCTAATCTCTATTGATTCCTCCGTCTTGCTTGTGTACCGATGATCACTGGGTTTCACAAGAAGGCTTGGTGTAAATCTGTTCGGGCTTATATGGCAACCGAACAATCAATTGGAATGGGGAATCCATGACTCGTGATCATATATCTATATAAATCAAACAATTGTTCCATCGGAAACTAATTGTTCGAATATATTTATCAGGGGATTGTTTAGTCTGACGTAAAGTGGCGTAAATTAATGCAAAATATCAGATTTTATGCACTGCCATATGATAATGTATAGTAATTATAATGTCAAATCAAGCAACCAGCTCTAAATCGAAGGTTAGAATATTGTGTCTGCTGATCTTTCCCTTGGGTCCTGTGAATAGCAAAGACATTCCAGTTGATAAAATTTGGTGCATTTTATCCATCCCTATCGATCTGTGAAAGGGACATTGATTGTTATTAATAAAGATGCATTCCACACATGATCAGCCAAGAAAAGATTACTCAGATGTCGTCAACTCCATGAGTTCGTCAGCCTGCGGGGGTGCATAAATTAAAATATTTCTGCTGAGACGAATTAATCTATGGCCTTAGAGAGGCTAGAATGTTTAATTGTAATGAATATGGATTTTCTATGACGCCACTTTTGAGGAAACACTCCAAAAAAATTAATGATCCAAAACAATTTTATGTGCTGCTAAAGACATTAAAGTCACTATGAATAACTCGTAATTATAATTATTAGGGTAATTGTTGTAGGTCCAGTCGTTACAAAGTTCATAGCAAACGTTCATAAAAGCCTTTGTTAAAACCCCTCCTTTAGTAACAGCAACAGAAAGCTACCGTTCGTCCAAAAACTTGCATTATCTTCGTTTCTAACTTCGTCGCTAAAGATATTGCTTGCGGTTCTAGTAAAAATGGATGTTAGTCGGAAGTACAGGTCGCCATGCAGGCGCTCGCTCTCCTTTGACGGGGTCTCTCTTCTAACTTCTCGTGCTCTACATGAGGGTAGATGTAGGCCGTGTGGCCGCTTCGTCTAACCTTGACTCTCAAATTGGGATGATCCTACTTCTCGTGCGAAAGCTCGAAGAAAATTTAGTAGAAGTTTCCATATCGATCTATCTATTTTTTTATAAATCAGCACAAGGACACTTTTATAATTTTTTCCCAAGCTGACAATTCATAAGCCAAGGTTATTAGTCCATACTATTAGTAGTAACCGTTGAATTTTACTTAATATTAGCGATCCACTTATCATTGTTATTGGATCACACAACACGCTTTAAATCTAACCCACGGAATATGATTAATGGGCCATATGTGACTTACAAGTTCAATTGTAGGTATGATCTCAATTAGGTCAAAGTATTGGACTAGTCACTCTTCTCTATAAATACCGGCCTGTGTCTGCCCCATAGAGGACACATGTATTCAGCGGCGGCTCCATGTTGAGAGGAAATTAAAGAGGCGTTGTGAGGTTACGTGAGTCTCCATCTAGAATTGGGATGATCCTACTTCTCATGCGAAAGCTTGAAGAAAATATAGTAGAAGTTTCCATATCGATCTATTTTTTTTATAAATCAGCACAAGGACACTTTTATAATTTTTTTCCCAAGCTGACAATTCATAAGCCAAGGTTATTAGTCCATACTATTAGTAGTAACCGTTGAATTTTACTTAATATTAGCGATCCACTTATCATTATTATTGGATCACACAACACGCTTTAAGTCTAACCCACGGAATATGATTAATGGGCCATATGTGACTTACGAGTTCAATTGTAGGCATGAACTCAATTAGGTCAAAACATTGGAATGTGAGTCTCCATCCGGAATCGACTCAACTTCGTAATCGATCTTCTGTGCACAGTCTTCCTCCTGCGTGCGTAGATACATCTTTCGCTCAAGATATGCACTCCAACATGTGGTATCTGGTCATGGTCTAACCCATATGTGGTCCATGGGTTCTGATTAGGGGTAAGAATCTAATTAGATCAAAATTCTGGATTGATCTCCTCTCTATAAATATTGATATTTGTGTATCCCACACAAGGTTTGCCGACCCGGCCGACCCGATCACGCGCGGGCAGGTCGGGTCGGCCGGGTCGCACAGCGAC
This sequence comes from Amorphophallus konjac, assembly GCA_022559845.1. Lineage (NCBI taxonomy): Eukaryota > Viridiplantae > Streptophyta > Magnoliopsida > Alismatales > Araceae > Amorphophallus > Amorphophallus konjac. The sequence continues at coordinate 9,480 of JAHNEJ010002457.1, read as the reverse complement.
CCGATCCGCTCTCTCGGGCTCTCGGCGCGTGATTTTTTATTTTTTTTTAAAATTTTAATAATTTTTTTGAAATATTAAATGTTATATATATTTAAAAATATTAGAATGTAGAATTTTTTTTATGATAATAGATCATACTAAATTACACATAATTAATTATATAAAAATTACATATTACACCGCTTAATTAAACATCATATTATATATAATACATAAAAATTTATTTAAATTATTTAATATGTTAAAGTAAATAGTGACATAATAATGACATTCATTCATGAAGTATAAAATACAAAAAATCATTAATCCTCGTCATCTGTGAAGCCCAAATCCCAAAACTCACTTATCCTCTTCATCTGTGAAGCCCGAATCTCAAAACTCACTAATCCTCGTCATCAGTGAAGCCTGAATCCCAAAACTCACCATCAGATACATGAGACTGATCACCCGTATAATCTAAATCTATCCTAGTGGGTGGAGGTACATGTGGGTGGGACTGAAAATATGTAACCCACTACAAGAAAAAGTGGCAATAGCGACCGAATTAGAGACCGAATAAATCGGTCGCTAGTCGGTCCCAAATAGCGACCATATAGCGACCGATATAATCGGTCGCACGTCTGAGACCCATTTTGCGACCGAATTTATTTCGGTCTCTAATCGGTCGCTGATCTTGCGACCAAATTTATTTAGGTCGCGAAGCGGTCGCGGATCACTCATCTCCCCCCCCCCCCCCCCCCCCCCCGCCACCAGCTCCCCCCCTCCCCCCCGCATCCCCCCCCTCCCCCTTGCGGCCCCCTCCCCCGCCCGAGCCCCCCCTCCGCCCGAGCCCCCCCTCCCCCTGCGGCCCCCTCCCGCCCGAGCCCCTCTCCGCCCTAGCCCCCCCTCCCCCTGCGGCCCCCTCCCCTCCCGCCCGATCCCCCCTCCCGCCCGAGCCCCCCCCCTCCCCCTGCGGCCCCCTCCCGCCCGAGCCCCTCTCCGCCCTAGCCCCCCCTCCCCCTGCGGCCCCCCTCCCGTCCGAGCCCCTCTCCGCCCTAGCCCCCCCTCCCCCTGCTGCCCCCTCCCGCCCGAGCCCCTCTCCGCCCGAGCCCCCCCCTCCCCCTGCGGCCCCCTCCCGCCGGAGCCCCCCTCCGCCCGAGCCCCCCCTCCCCTTGCGGCCCCTCTCCCGCCCGAGCCCCTCTCCCCGCCCGAGCCCCCCCTCCCCCTGCGGCGCCCTCCCGTCCGAGCCCCTCTCCGCCCTAGCCCCCCCTCCCCCTGCTGCCCCCTCCCGCCCGAGCCCCTCTCCGCCCGAGCCCCCCCTCCCTCTGCGGCCCCCCCATCTCCCCCCCCGCGACCAGCTCCCATCGGCGGTGGACGGACGACTACGAGCGGCGTGGCAAGCGGCGGTGGACGGACGACCGGCGTGGCGAGCGGCGGTGGACGGACGACTGCGAGCGGCGGCGGGGACCGGTCATCAGAGGTAAGTGAGGCGGACCCCCGCCGGAGCCCCCCTCCCGCCCGAGCCCCCCCTCCCCCTGCGGCCCCCTCCCGCCCGAGCCCCTCTCCGCCCGAGCCCCCCCCCCCCTGCGGCCCCCTCCCGCCGGAGCCCCCCTCCGCCCGAGCCCCCCCTCCCCTTGCGGCCCCTCTCCCGCCCGAGCCCCTCTCCGCCCGAGCCCCGCCTCCCCCTGCGGCCCCCTCCCGCCCGAGCCCCCCCTCCCCCTCCTGGCGCTGCTCTCCCCCCTCCCATCCGGTTTCCCCCTTCGGCGCGGCTCTCCCCTCCCCATCCGGTCCCCCCTCCGGCTCCGGTCCCCCCTCCGCAGGGCCCCCCCTCCGGCTCCGCCCCCCCCCTCCGCAGGGCCACCCCTCCGGCTCCGGTTCCCCCCTCCGCAGGGCCCCCCCTCCGGCTCCGGTCCTCCCTCCGCAGGGCCCCCCTCCGGCTCCGGTCCCCCCACCGGCTCCGTTCCCCCTCCGCAGGGCCCCCCCTCCGACTCCGGTCCCCCCCCCCGGCTCCGGTATTAAATTTTAATATCCTGCTATATTTGATTTCTGCTCTTATGAATGTGTTGGATGTTAAAATAAAATTCATGCTTGGAGTGGTCTCTGATCTCAAACTAGCCCACCCACCTCCTGTTGCTACAGTACCATTAGGAACTGGGAACAATCTTCCTTTTGCATTTGGCTGGGTAGGTTACATTTCCACATGTATAATGTACATGTACAATTTGACTTGTTCATGCATGTGCATGTGGTTTGGGGCTCAGGGGATGCTGATCATGTACTTGCTTTCACAATTAGACAAGTTAGTCACATTGGGGTTCCTTAATTTCCATTTGTGTACATGCTCCCAATTTTAACCATTTTTGAGCCTTCTTCTGAGCCTTAATTGGCTACATTATGTTGATACTTAACAGTGGTGAGCAATGCATTATGCATTCTGAGGACCCCGAGTGGGTCGATAGAACAAGTTACTTCCTTTTCCTTGCTTTTCAGATGATGTATTCAATTTTAGAATTCATCACGTTATCCAACAAATGGATGCACATGAGATTAGATGCCTTTATTTTTTTTTCCAAGTCCTAAGGTGAAAGCAACTGCTGTTCTAGGGAAAGAAGAACCCTGGTAATGGATGTATATGTATTTGGAGCTGATAATCAGTGGTGTACCCAAAATAAATAAACTAATATAATAGGTATTAATATGATGTTTAAATTTATTTTCTGTATACTTGATCATTAGATTAAATTAATGGATGATATTAAAGGATAAAATAGTAATTTAAGTATTATTCAATTATCTGATATTTATATGATACCTATAATACTGTAGCTTTTCGATAGAACTATAGGGTCTTATAAGATAGTTTAAGATGGTAGTTTCCTTGTTGACTTGGATTTGGATGCACCCGCACCTCATATCTGCACCAAAATCAGACCTGTTCATCCTTAGCCTGGATCTAAAGATTCAATTATGTTCAAAAGCATCTGGCAGCATGATTTCTTCATGTGTTTGTGGAGTGGATCATAGATTCGTATGCATGCACTCAGTCAGAATCTTTTTTCCTTTTTCCCTTGTCCGTAGTCCAAATGGAATGATATGCAAGATATATATCTGACTATCACAACCTTATGATGTAGAGAGTTTGCTGCTGATTTTATTTTTTCTTTATGAAATGTAATTCAGTTGGCATATAATCATGAGGATGAGAATTCCTAAAGAAGGCTCTTGTGATCCTGTGGCGCTTCTAATCAGATTTCTAAAACAGAATGATGCACCTAACCTTATTTAGATGCTGGGCGGTTTGATCACGTATCTTGCAATATATCCATGCTCTGTCTAATCAGAATACTGTGTCTGAAGACCACTGTTCCGTTGTTTATTTTTTCTTTTTTATTATTTAGACTTGTAGCATTTCTAAAATAGTAATTATATATGAAGCTAGAGATAGTTGGGTGTTACTTGCAGCATTTCCAGCACATTCATAAGAGCATGAATTTTATTTTAACATGTTACTGCTATGTTTTTAGAATGTGTTATTATCTTGTCAATATTTAATTAGTTGGGTGTTGTATGTGAGCTGAGATGCGTGGGTGCAACCTAACATTGCACGCATCTTAGGAGAGCGTGTTAAACCCGTGTCAATCAATCTACCCGTTCAAGACTTTGGGATTGATGTGCACGTTCTCATTTTGAATGATGAGAATGTGTATATCTAACTCAAAGTCTTGAATTGTCCCGTTTGGACAGTCTGTGAATGTTTGATCGCACTTTGGTGGTTAATTACTATATGTGTTTGTGTTGTTTGTTAAAAATTTTGGCTGGATGCGTCTTCTCACTCCTCTCTGATATACCTTTATTGATTTTGATTAATTTCTTAACCACTTATTAGTAAGTGTTTAAGAAAATTTCTTAATCAATAAATATTTTGTGGTATATCGGAGAGGTGTGGGGAGATGCTGCCGAAATTTTTAGCAAATAACACAACACATATAGTAATTAATCGTGCGATCAAACCTTCACAGATGGGTTAAAAAGTGAAAATCTAAATGATCCGAAATTTTTAGCAAATAACACAACCATATATTTCTGTTCAAGTGTCATTAGTTTGATCCCAATTCTGTTCGAAATGACACAAACATATGGGATTGTCGATATCAGACATAAGTCTAAATTGAATACTTATGATCCATTCATTTTGGCCGCACAAGCCCAGCAGGTCTATTATACAAAGTATCCATCGTCTAGAAATAAAGAAAGAAATGATTGGTGGGCAGTTTGCAAGGTTAAGACAAGGCTTTTCCCGGATTATGAGTTGGATTTGACTGAAACAGTAGAGTTGGATGTGAATGCCGAATTCTTTCAATCAGACTTGGGTGATGATGTAGAGTTGCCTGCTTCTAGTGATGAATCTGTGGAGGCACTGTCTTTATCTAAAGAGAATGAAGTGGAAGAAGTCGATCCAGAACAACCTGAAATACAGTTGGGGGACTCCGAAGAGGAGGAATATATTAGTGATCAAAATGAATCTGATAATGAAGATGTGAATGTTGAATTTGATATATCTCCAACATCTGAAGATGAAATGGAGAATGTTTGATTAATGGTATACAATTTTACCTAAAATTTTAATACTCTGTAACTTTCTTTCTTTCACTATTTGATGAATATGCATGTATTTTATTACCAGTTGAATATATGGTTCGAGGACGGCGTGAGACTTCTTCAGGTGGGAGGGAGAGGGTAGCGGGAGGAGATTTACTTCCATTTCTACACCGGTAGTAGGTATGTATACTTTCATGTATAATGCATTGTAGTATTTGTTTAAAATAATTCTTTATGTTTTTGTGGTATCTTATTCTTATTTTCACAGGACCCACGACCTCTGCACCGTTACCACCGACCTCTGCACCGCTACCACCGGTAGTAGGTATGTATACTTTCATGTATAATGCATTGTAGTATTTGTTTAAAATAATTCTTTATGTTTTTGTGCTATCTGATTCTTATCCTTACAGGACCCACGACCTCTGCACCGTTACCACTGACAACAGGTAGATTGACGGCCTCTGCACCGCCATCACACATGGCGAGTGGATCTACACCTCCTCCAGCTGAGTCAGGTATGTTCATTTACATTTCTATATTTTTTTGATAGTTTGTTTTATTTATTTTTGTCCATTTCGTATAGTACGTGCTGATGACGAGACGATCATCACGAGGGGGAGGGCAGTTATAATGAGACGATGCGGGCAGTGTGGATAAATGAAGGGTATGTAATGCATTATTTTTATTATCTATTCATCATTGTGGTATTAATATTTTCAATTTCAGGAATAAAATAGAGCCAGCCCAAGCATCACAATTTATTACAAAGTCAATTGAAGCACATTTTCCAGGCCCCATCCGTCGCTTTTCTGATTTTCCGATGGATGTTCGGGATTTATTGTTCACTATGTTCTGTATTTATCTTATTTTATCATATTAAGTCATTTTCCTGCTATATTTTAACACACTTATTGTTATATAACATATAATTTATTTTTTGTTAATATGTAGAGCACCTCCTGCACCTCCTGCACCTCGTGCACAGCAGCCTCCGGTAAGTATTTATTTGATTGATTTTCTATTTGTTAACTCTAAATATCATCTTACAAAATATAAGAATTTAGATTGAGGAGGGGAAAAATCATTTTCTTAACTCTATGAACTTGGTTTGAGGGTCCAAAATTGAAAAGAGAGGTCCAATCAATCCATCGATTGTTCAACACGACATGGGGGGTGAAAGTAACCTGTAGAAACTGACGGAGTTCAAATTGGACTCCAAATTTGAGCTCGATGCTCAAATTTACATTTCCTAAATAGAACCAAGTTAATCGAGTGTAAGAGGGTCAAAAATAAAGAAATATATGTCCAATTAATTTGTCAATGACTCCAACACGACCGGGAAGGTGAGAGTGACTTGTAGAAACTGACGGAGTCCAAATTGGACTACCGATTTGAGCAAAACGTTTAAAATTGTCATTCGTCATTAAATGAAAAACATCTTGCTTTTAATTTTCAAGAAAAATTGATTTCTTTATTAAGGATTTGATTTTAATTTTTTTAAATGATATACAGGATCATCCGTCGCGAGATGTTGGACGAGACGACGACCAAGATGACACATATGCGGAGGATTTGTGATTTCATTTTAGTTATTTGCATGTTGTCATTTTATTATGGATGTATGATTAATTTGTGTGTTTGTATGTGATGAATTTGAAGTTCGTGGAGATTGTGATTTGTGTAGTTGATTTATATGTTTTTATGAAATTATTATTTATCAGGTTATTTATTTTATTAAATTGTTATTTATCAGGTGATTTATAGTCGATTATATAAATTTATAAAAAAAAATACTGCAAAATTAGCGACCGAATAGCGACCGAATAGCGACTGTCTTTATTATTTATTTTATTAAAGTATTAAAATTAGCGACAGAAAGCGACCGAATAGCGACTATCTCTATTATTTATTTTATTAAATTATTATTTATCAGGTGATTTATAGCCCGTTTATATAAATTTATTTTAAAAAAAACTACAAAATTAGCGACCGAATAGCGACCGCATAGCGACTGTATATATTAGCGACGGTCATGCGACCGATTGATATCGGTCGCTATCCGCGACTGATATTGCGACCGATAATTATCGGTCGCTATCCGCGACTGCTTCTGCGACCGATAATTATCGGTCGCTAACGGCGACCTATTCTGCGACCGATTTATATCGGTCGCCATTTAGCGACTATTATATAGCGACCGACATGTTCGTTGCTAATAGGTGTCTGTTTGGTCGCAGTATCTCTTTGCGACCGATCTGCGACCGAATAGCGACCGGAGGTCGGTCGCTACTCGCGGTTTTTCTTATAGTGACCATCTGCACAAATGATGGGTCGTGTGCTGCGATGGAGTGTACATGAAAATATGTAAAAAAAGTCCTCACTACATCTATAACTTCAATTCTATCATGTGCGACTGGTGCAGGTGCGGGTGCTGCTCGAACTCTGGATGTGGAGGAAGATCCTGCTCCGCCATGTGCTCGTGGGGAGGTACCCGGGAAGTAGAAGAAGATGTCCTGGGTGTGCTACGAGAACCGTATCTATCCTGTAACTGTGTCCGAAAGGAATGTCAGACATCTCCCGGAACTCGGTCGCATGCACGAACATCGCGTCCCACTCCCGCAAGGTGCTCCGCAAACCTGTGTATGCCGGTGACGCGATGTTCGCAGTATCTACAGTGCACATGTCCATCACCCTCAACAGAGTATCCATGCTCCCACGTAGGGTGACGCCGTCCGTCCATGATGACCTGCAAATGATGTATAAAGTTTACATTAGTGATTTCAATGATAAGTACAGAACTCTATATAGAAGAAATCTACAATTAATTATTAGTTAGTTATAAATATAACCAAATGATACATACTAATTAAGAGTATGGACCCAAACTGGGCCAGTGCCCATCTCCAAATAATTTGACATTAAATGTGGTCCGCAAATAGGACAGATAGTCTTCATAGCGCATTGAACCTGAATAGTTCTCCCAGTACATGCGTACGTATATTCATACTACTGCGAACCTTGTGCATACACGACCTCTACTGGCGCAGCTGCGGCATAAGGATATGGATACGATGGGAAAAATGAACTACTGTTATCTGAGTCGCCATGATACATCGGCTGCTACGGCCATGACCATCCATACGAGCTTCCAGATCCCTGGGAGTCATGTGTGCTCATGCTCTCAAAATCAGACAACATGCCTTGATAGCTGGTACTGTCTGCAACCGAACTTCCATAGTAGGGATCCCATTGATTAGCTGCCCGTCTCGTCCCTACCGGTGGAGCACCGTGATCCTCATCTTGTGTGGCATGTGTGAAGTGCTGCTCCTCTGTCCATGAGGCATGTTGACGGCCCCCCACGACCTCTACTATGACCACTGTTGTACTCTCTGCCACCAGCACTAGTATCCTCACCACGACTCCCGTTGACCACCTTCACCACCGCCACCTCCATGGGATGAAGACCCTGTCGTGTACTATCATCATCGGAGTCATGACTCCCACTGATGCGAGGCTCAACAGAGGGCTCGGAGTGTCGTCATCTGCATTGGGATCTAATGTCTCCATGTCTGTAATATCTATCGAATTTAATGTGGTCCCTTATCCTTCTTGCTGGTGAATAATGTGGTCCATGATGATTTTTTCTTCTGTGGAGCAGGGCGGCTTACCTGCTGCATGTTGTGTCCCTCTAGATGCCTGAGAAGCAGAAGCCTGGTTAGATAATTTTTCAACTTACTTTCTATTGTGTAAGTCTGTACGTATACCTGAGACGACTGATTGGGTGCCTTAAATGTTGAGCGTCGTGACGCAGCAGACTGAGATGGTTGTTTCGATGCTACCGAAGACTACACAATTGAAAGAATAATATATTCAATTACCAATAAAATACAACATATAAATGTAGAAATGACAATATAATTTCACCTCTCTAAATGAGGAACTCCCCCTAGCCTCTCTTGAAGTGGATAACCTTCTTGGTTCCGCAGATATTGAATGCCGCGGTGCAGTAACTCGGGACCACTGTTCTCCCGCAATGTTGTCATTTGTCGGACCGACCTGCAATATATTTCTTACATCATCATACATCAATATATGACTAACTAGCTATCTAATGAAATTTGCGATTCGATTTTCATGTATTAATTCACCTGAGGTGGCTCTTGACGCTCAATTGATGGAGGTTGCATCAATCGCTCCAATGCTGTATCATCGTACGCATACATGTGTCTCCCTTCCACTCCCATGACGAGGTCATCATCTAAATTAACTTCATCATCACGTCCCGTTGCTGACTCTAAATTATATGTATTTATAATTAATACATATACATTAACTTTAAAATTATTTATCACTAATTATATATTTAAAATTACATCTCTAATTAAATTACATTATACATATAAATTATAAACATCTCTAAGTAATTTACATTATACATATAAATTAACTTTAAAATTGTTTATAAAATATTCAACACTAAATTTATATTTACATTAAAAATATGTCTACTTAAATTACATTATGCAATTAAATTAACTAATATACATTATGCATTTAAAAATATTTTACATCTACGACTAATAATGATATAATATCAGTAATTATACAACATGCAAGACTAAATTTAAAATTTAAAACATCTCAATTAAATCTAATATTTAAACATGAATTAAATAACACATCAAAAAAATAAATTATTTCTACAACATGAATTAAATAGTATTTATATTATTTCTACAAAATGAATTAAATAATACATCAAAAAATGATATTTCTACAACATAATTAAACAAAAATTATATTATTTATAAACATGAATTAAATAATACATTAAAAATAATATTAAATAATCTAATAAAATTTTTTCTACATTTTTTAGATTAAGAATAAACTAAAAAA